>OZ034966.1:50553318-50920818 GCA_964030785.1 Siderastrea siderea | reverse complement strand
TACAAAGTAAATATTCAATTTTCAACTTCCTAACAGTTTGTTTTGTTCTTCTTTTTTTTTTTTTTTGTGCTGCCTTTTTTTTGTAAGTTAGTTTGTTTCTTTTACTGTTTAACCCGGGAAGACTAAAATAGGGAGAAAAACGAGCCCATGCCTGATCTTTAATGGACTAAGGCTCCGGATCACACGGAAGCTCGCACGCGTGAGTCACGCTACGTACTTATGTCATCCCTGTGTGTCCGCTTCAGGCAGGACCACAGTATCTGCGTTATGGCGGCCTAATGTCAGCCCTTGCAAGTCGATTAGATATTTACAGCATATCCTTTTAAATAGAATTTCTGGCGTCTTATCGGCTGATGGCTCGTAATTGAACGTCGATTTCTACAAATTCAGTCGATATTCAGTTTGACGTTGCTTTTTTTACATCTAGTAGCTGTCATATAATCAGTAAATATCGTTTATAACATTCAAAATGTTTGCTGCACAAATCTTTGCTGAAGGAAAATTAAGAAATTGGGAAGATTTCTTCGACATGGGAACTTCGGAAACCAAAGTTGCGTCGGTCAAAGGAAGACGTAAAGCGCTGGAGGTTCATTCTGAAATAACCACCAACAAAGGGGAATATCCTCAAGTTCCTGAGGAAATAGAGGTAAACAAATATATTAATTTTCGAAACCTGTTTTGTTAGTAGCTGTTAGTGATTCCTGACTCTGGTTTCATCGATACTATGACGTCACACTGCATTGAGGAAAGGCACCGTCACAAGGCAAACAAAAGTTATGCAAATTAAAAGCTTAGTATGTGAGAATTTCACAGTTCGCGAACTTGTTTTTAAACTGTTTCTGCGACGTTAAAAACGCCAACTTTAGTTTGCGGTGTAAAAGCCGATTAATATAGTAATATCCACTGTACGGAAATAATATTGTATGTGCCTTCGCAAAAACACATGACGGACGCGTGCGTCGGAAACATGCAACCGACTTAGCATTGACTCGATGACAAAGACGCGGTAGTCTTCTCTCGTTGTTTTAATTTAAAACCTGGTTCGTCCGTTCCTTGGAGGAATTTTGTTAAGTGGTTTATTCTTGGTTAAAATTTGCCTAGCAACTAAAACACAACAAACTATTCTTTTGTGTGAATAGGACCTTAATTATTCACTAGTCCAGAAACTGTTCATGAACTGATTTTATACTTTTACTCTAGTGAGAATTCGAAATTGTTAACCACCATATACAACGTAAAATTGTCCTTCAAGAGCAGCCAGTTAAGTTCTCGAAGGAAGAGAAAATAATTGTATTCGTCGTTTTTCTTAACCCTTTATACAAATTCTCCTTACTGGTCTCCGTACATTTCATTGACTACTAATTGGGAGAGCTTCTTGAAACATCAGGATAAAACTCATCCTTGGTGATCAATTCCTTAGTTCTCATGACCTGTATGTAATATAATGCAACTGATATGATCAGGAGAAGTTTGATGATGATCACTTTTGGGGCTTAATGGGTTAACTAACCCCTCCGCGTTTCAAGGAGTCCAATACAGCCGTCATGGTCGTGTGGTCGGCAAGGCCCATATTTAGTTAACCCGAAGTGCCTTTTCCTTGCGGGACTGCGGTCTGTCTCAAGGGTGGTGTGTAAAAAATTGTCTCTCCTTTATTTCTATGAAATCACATCATAGTTCTTAAAGGGGACCTGATACCCCTTTCTTTGGGAGTTCTTCCAAGACACCAGTCTTTGGTCAGTTTTTGTAGTCAGAGAAAGGGGAGTGGAGAAAGCTCATCACATCGGTGTGAGTGCGCCCGAAGTAGTCTAGTCTTATCTAGCTAGTCTATCTGTTCATTAAAGGTCTGAGATACGCTTTATTATTTATTATTTATCCCCCGGTACATAGAATGAAGTATCTTGGACATCTTTTGAGGTAGTTTCGTTCGGGATCACTACTTTCGATGGGTTACTTTCGGAACTTAGAGGTATTACGTCCGAGCTCCTTTTAGTAACACTTTGAAAAGCCAAAAGTGACGTTTACTTTGACGAAATCCTACAAATAATGGTCCGGTTTAGTTTAAAGACACTATACTAGTGCAATGAAACAAGCAAGTGTCTTTGAACACGGAAGGCCAGAATGGAAAATTTAGTGGGACAGAACTTGAAAACGATGGGCTAACATTTTCAAGTTCTGCGGTTGTGCCTTGCAAAAATCTTTTAAAACTTACTATGGACTGCTCTTCTTGTGAAAATTCACTTTCTGACTTCCTCTAGGAGTTCCAGGAGCATTTTGTGTGTGGGCAAAGGTAATTAATCATAATTTTTATTCAGCGCAGTTAACCAAACGCTGTTAAACTCCCCGTGGCATACCCTTTAACGCCGCTACCTTTGGGAGATCTAATATTCATCCAGAATCCAAGGAAAGACTGATCAGACAAGAATGGCGTTCAATTGATTGGCAAAAGTAATCCTTGTTTGCCATGGGTTTGTTTTTAATAATACAACTTCCCGGTACGTCGCGTCTTGAAAAAAAAAAAACTTTCGCACCCCTTTGCCAAGCAAAACTAATCGTGACCTGGCAAGCGTTCCTCGAAAGCACCGAAACCTTTCGGGTCGATTCTGGCACGATCATTCCAAAATTGACGCTGTATCTTGGAAACTAGAAGTTACTCAGAATATAACTACGCTGCGAGTTAAACATTTCTTATCTCAAAGACATGTTAAAAATAACAATGCTTCATATTTAAACAAATGGCTTTTCGGGACCGAAATGTTTTCGGGGTCTTCGAGACACGCACCTGATCGAAGATCGTACACTTTCCCGCTCTTGACGCCATTTACATGTATTTGCTTTAATTTCTGATTGGTTCATTAGGTTGTTTTGTCTGCTATATCTAGTTACAGTAATCATGAGTAATTACTTTCGTTTCGGTTTTACTACACACACAAGTCCTAGTACTTGAAAACCGCTCGCGCTTTTTATAGCTTCTGTGAAACCAATTCAAGATACGACAAGGGAGGCAGAGAAGAGAGACCCTGGGAACGAGGTTGATACGTTAACTTCAGTTGGGTTTTTTCACAGCTTGCCGTCCTCAAATTCTAATTAGGTGACCTACCTCACAACGAGTAGTCGAATAACAAGAATTGCGAGGTTTCGCTTTTCTGTGTGCGGTCTTCAGTTATATCGGGATCGATACTGGGGAAAATGTAACAAACCACGAACTGAAATCTGTCTGCCTGTAGCAGCACAGAACTTTAATTTAATGTATACTGTGCTAATGTTTTACAAATATCCACGCAGTTACTTCGACATGCAAAATGTCAAAATGATACTGTTTTCTATATTAAGTTACCAGAACCAATAAATACAGTTCAATATATAAATTTTATAAGTTAATACTTCTTAAAGTGCATCTATATATATCTATAATAAATTACAATAGTAACTAAAACAAAAACAGCTGCTTGCGCATAGCCTTTAAGAGCGAAGGTTACCAACGGTCAAACATTTGGTGGCAACAGCTCAAAAATCAATTCCGCTCATATTCTTATGTTAGGTAGACCTTAATGTGAAACAAATCACTGCATAGTTCGTTTGGCTGAATATCGATTTATTTTCAAGAAAATCGATATTAACGGAATTCGCTCAAAATACCGCCTTTGAAGCTCAAAATTTAAGGCAAATCTCGAAGCTTCGCGTGAAAAAATGAAGCAAATTTCCACCAGTGGAAAAAGAGCGTCCATCTCAAGTTCAAGGCTCATCAACAAGGTAATTTCAATATAAGTGAAACTCTCTGCTTCTGCAGTGTCATTCTTCACTCGTCATATGCATTTCTGTAACAATGTAGCTGTTTCTGTAAGGATTAAAGTACAGTAGATCCCAATACTGAGGCTTCAAATGCAACTGGGGCTGGCAGGGGTAAATTGCCAAGGATGGTGCATGCATATCGATCTTCTCCTTTACTAGAAATGTACTAAAATGTGCTTTGGTTATTTTATAGTTGTCAAGACCAGTATTAAGGGGCACAAGTGCAGTCGAAAGACCCCCCAAAGAGAAAGTTCAAAGAAAAGGTATGGGCCCAGCCTATAGTTAGCCTGAAAGCAGAGCTCCTAAATGGAGATAACATAGCCACTCAAAGCAATTTTGGTGCTAACACCTACAGTGTATGCTGATTCCTAAAGGAATCAAACCTGAGTGTACCACTCCATTAGCTACAAGTTTTTGCACATGTACCAGTGCACCACCCATGTAAGTCGCTCATTCCACAAGCTAAATTTTGATTTTCCAGTAGCCCGTGCTATCTCAGACCCCAGCTGTCTTGAATCCCACACTGTCTCCAATTGAAACTCATTTCCCCTGGTTGGTGTTGCTCAGTGAATTTGGTTTCCCTTGCGTGTTAGAGAGACAGTGACAGCCTGCTTTGTAGCTGTGGAGGGGAGTGACATATTACATAATGCTGGGTACACGCTATCAACATCCATCCACATCAAATTGGATACATATTGCCGTTTTCATGAGTATGGTGCTGCAATCACACCAGCCTCCAGCCCACTCTAGGATTCTCTCAATTAAAAGACCTTCCTACATGTATATTCATTTGTTTGCGTCATTAGTAGCGGTAGTTTCATAGCACTGTGAAACCTCACACTTGTTTGAATGAACTCCCATAGCTCAGTCGGCAGAGCGTTGGTCCATTGGTCCATTGGTCCAAAGGTGGTGGGTTCAAGCCCCACTGGGGGTAGCACATAATTGCAAGTGTGATGGCATGTCTGTTCATGTTTCTTATTGATGGTGTTCAGTCCACTAACAAGGAGTTGTGGAGGGGGGGGGGCGGGGGTAGCAAATATTTGCAAGTTTGGTGGCATGTCTGTTGATATTGTCCAACTTCGTTCAGTTTTTCAGCCCAGAGAAGGAAAAAATTCGCTGAGTTCTTTTCTATTTTCGTGAAGAAAAGAACAATACTCACTGTCATAACCGGTGATGCAGGGGACTTAATTTTGCGGTGACATAATTTGAAATTGTATTTCCAAGTGCTAATGACTTGTTGGTTTCTTTTGTTCTTTTCCTCTTTCTTGATAACGTTTGTTCAAACACAAAATTTAGATTCCACTCAAAGCTTCTTCTACGCAGGATCAAACAAGTGGTGGCCCAAGACATCAGGTGCTCTGGGCTTCTTGTTCTTATTATTACATTTACTATTTCAGAAATATTTTTTTAATATTATTCAGTTCACCCACCTGGCGCAAGCGCTTTTGTTTTACACGTGGTTAGGAGGAGTTTTCATGGCTCAGAAAATCACGGATCAACTATTATGCTTTTCACTACCCTCGATAACCTTTATAAGCTGCCACGTGCGCCTATTATAAGCTGCTGTCTTTCCTCATTTTGTCGGCGCTTCATTTGTACTCTTTGCTGTAAGATAGAAATGTTACCAAATTTCCAAGTTCAAGTAATCTCAATTTCATTTTGCTCTATCGAAAACCAAACAGCACCGCAGAGGAAGTTTGTGTATCATTTCATGTCTTTAAGATGTTATCAGATCATCTTCGCGTTTCTAGAAAGAACATGGTTTTTCAAATGGCGGACAAATAGTTCCAGGCACCCTTTAGTCAGAGATTGAAAGGTAGTCGTTTTCAAGGCTACTCCCCTCCCCCCCTCCCACTCCCATTACAAGTTTAAAGCATAGCTGCATTGACCGCTCATACAGTTGTACATGAGGCACCTGGAGAAGCTTAGTTGGAGGCCTAGCCTTTTTGCTAAATTCAACGTGCATAAAATTGTCCCGTCATTTACTAATTGTTTTATTACTGATAGCAAGTTTTTCCTCCTTAGTAGGTAAACCAGGCGAGTGATGTTTGCTAACATGTCTATTTTTTCTTTCCTTTGCCTGCTGATTGATGACTTTCTTCTAGGAGTCCTCCATCTTAAATCCTACCTTAGGTGAACGTGCACAAGGCGAGATGCGACCTCCAGAGAACATGCCGCCCCCTCCAGCTCCACCGCCTAAAAAAGCTGCAGCAAAAGAACGCGAGTTTGCAGCACCTCTGCCACCTAAAGATACAATGCCTCCTCCTCCAGTGGCCCCAGTCCGCAGCCGAGTACAAGGTACGGTTTCTTCCGTGTCGGTAGATACTATATTCGCATAACGGAATTTAATGGCATTAAGGGATATTCGAGGCTCGGGAATATAATGAGCGCGCCAAGCTACACTATCAATTCCTGGAGAATTGCCTGTGAAGACTCTTTCTTGGGTCTGAAGGGGGTGGGGCAGTTTTTCGAAACTTCTACAATTGTTCCCTTAACTCTATGGAAACATGTAAATTGGTTGTTTTTTTTTCTTTTTCCATTTTCCCTAGGGTCTTAGGCATCCTTTGCTTCCTTCCATCCCCTTGCGCTTTCGCTTTGTGAAAATATTTGCAATTTTCTCCCATTTCTTCCTCTTCCGAAAAATTTATAGAAGAAAGCCACAGGCGGGACGGCTTTCATCTATTTGTTTTCCGCCAAAGAACGTTTTTTCTTTGCCGTTAGCTGAGAAATGTGACATTCAAACTTCAACTGACACTTACGAATGTGACTACAGAACGTGTGTTTACGGTTTTGACTATCTGCTGTGGGCCACGTGATCTAAAACATTCACGATTGGCGCCAAAGTCAACTGTCATACGTATCCATTCACGGACTACCTATTTCTATAGTTAGGGTTTTGACCAGACTCGGACGTTTCCGCTAACACTTTACATGACTTAGCTCGACTCTGTGAGTCATGATTTTAGGGTAAATTTATTCTCTTACTAATTTGGCTTTTATTCTTGTTTCATGTGAACCCTGTGGACACTGTGATGCTGGTAACTAATAACTACTTCTTTTTACCTTAATTATTTTTCTCTGTTCTGCCTCTGTGTGTCTTCCTCTTGTGTTTTTGTGGTGTGTGTTTCTTATGAAAACAGGAAAACGAGAGGCTGCGTCATCTTCACAACCGGAAGCTGTCACGAAGAAGCAGAAAACAGAAGACAGCGTAGCCGTGAAGTCCTCGGCGATAGCTTCACTAGCAGCGTACGGTGAAGGTGATTCGTCTGATGAAGAAGGGAGTGCATCTCCTGATGATAAACAGGATGTCCCCCCGAGAAGAGACCGCGGAGAAAGTCGGCAAGGAGCGAGGCTGCCATTTTGGGCCGTGAGGCGGTAGTTCTTAACCGATTGAGATTAGGGTTGAAGATACGAGAAGCTTGCATTGCAGGGATTTCTTGTCTTCCACACCTGAAATTAATTAATACCCTTTCTCCGTCTGTCAGACAGTCATTGAGACAGTCCATGAGTCGGTCAACAATTCCAGCCTTTTCAAAATGGTGCCGGATAAGGATCCTTGTAAGCAGCAGATTGTGTGACGTTGAAACGAATTAATAACGAGCCGGGGTATTCACTTGCCGCAATTTCGAATACTGAGAAAGTGTCTGGGAACGAGGCTGTGAGTCAGTCAGTCAGTCAGTCAGTCAGTTGTGCTGCTGTGTGTCAGTGAGTGATTCAGTCAGTGAATTGGTCCGTCAGTCAGTCAGTTTAGGTAGTCAGAAGTGCGTCTGTGAGTCAGTGAGTGATTCATTCAGAAAGTGAATTAGACAGTTAGTCAGTGCATTCATCCGTCCGTCCTGCAGTCGTTCAGATAGTCAGTTCAAAAAGAGGGCACCCTTAGGCTCACAAGCGAGCCAGCCCCAAAATCGCGCCCTCCGATTTACAGACGCCTGCTTAGCAGCATTCTGAACTATCTTTTCAATCTTATTTCCGATTGCATCTTCAATAAAGTGAACACGTCTTTTTCCCAACTCACCGTATATTATTTGCCATAAAATTTTTTTGTGTTCAACAGAAAGCCTTAGGACCCACATTCCTTTGGGCTTGTTTTGACTCGCCTCAATTTCCTCATTCTTCTGTGGCTGCTGCAGACTCGTGAATGAACTTCTAAGTAACGCCTTAATTGCGACCACAGACGGGATGAAATGATGCTTACTAGTATTGGCAAACAAAAAGGGCAATTTTACTATTTATTTGTTTATTTATTTTCATTTTAAGCCGTTTGTTTCTGTCCATCTATGCGATTTTTATTAGGTTTTTTGGCGACGTTTTCCATGTGTAACCAACTTCAATCCCCCTGCTTTCCCTTCCCTGTTTCGTCTCTATTTTCATACCCCACCCCTCGAAGAAGCTTTCCCACAAATCCTGTTTCCAATCTACATCGTGCAGTTCACTCTGTGCTGGGTATTAGACTTCCTTTGACTTTTAAGCGAACTACTTAATCTTTGGTGAGTTAATCCTTTAAAACCGCTAACAGTTGACGATTTGCCTGAATTATCTTTCTTAATCTTTGGAAATAATGAATAATCTTTCTTGATAATCCTCTTTTGATAATAATGAATAATCTTTCTTAATAATCCTATTAATCTTTGGTGAATTAATCCTTTAAAACCACTAAATAGTTGACGAGTTGCCTGAATATAAACGTACGTTGCAGCGATAGCCGCCAAAAACATGATAAAGTTGGATATTTCCCCAACTGTCGGCAGATAAATCGTAGTTCTGGCCCTCTCGTTCACAATGGTAAAGTCTACCAAATAACGAAACTTTGCAACGTCAAGTTACGAATCTGAAAACCGTGAACGCTTAATATACTTAGAGAAAATAGGAGACGAAACAGGAAATCAAAGGGCTCCGCTCTTATGTCCATTTGTTTACATGTCATGCGATTTGAGCTCATGTTCGGTGGGTAGGTACGGAAATTGAAAAATGTCAAGTCAGATGTTCACGGTTTGTTGATTTGCACAGTGAATCAACTGAATGCTTTGGGACCCGAAGCGACCTGCAGTGGAGCAGAAATTCTCTTTCTCTCTTGACAAACGGCTTTTTTATTAATTTATTTCAACCAATTTCTTACTTGCTGAGGTGTAATCCCCACTTTGCTCTCACCTGAGCGAAAAGCCTCGCATGATGACCTAAATAACAGGTGCGGAGGTTTTTTATCCCATACATGAAACTGGGGATGGTTAGGGTGTCGCCTGTTTTATTACTGGGACAAAAATTCTCTCTGGATACTCGCGAATGATAAAGACAGCCTGGGTACATGGTGAAATAACGTTTTTAAAGTTTCTGGGGTTTTGTGTGCTTAAAAGTGTTTTTATGAATAAGATTATAATGTAATCTCATTTAGATGAATGATGATAACAGCAGAAATTAAGAAATTGTTACGCTATAGTAACAGAATCCAGTTTTGTGTTTGTGTCCCGCATTTTATCCGTCACTCTCCCTCGGGGAATTGCATTTTTCTTCACTCTACAGCCTATTCTGCCTTCCTGAACATACGAAGAGTGACGATTCTCTAGCTCCAGGGGCACTTGAAGTATTTCTAGAAACAAAAGGTCAATTTCCTTATCTAATATTGAAACTTAAATTCAATTTGTAACCTGTAGGAGAAGACCTTGGTAACTGGATCATGTGACCTTATAATCTGCCAAGAAAGATCCAATCTACTGCCATTTTGAATGAAAATAAAGCTTCAAGTTAATTGTAAAGCTCACTCTCTATCACACAGCTTGAGTGAGGTGGGCCATCTTAGTGTGAGCTACACTCCGCGACTAGTCCCACAAATTCAAACTGGTTTGAATTGAAGGGAGGTGTCCTCTCCCTCTGTGTTTGTCCTCTTGTATGTACTGTTCGTGCGAGTAGTCCGTGCGATCCAGTAAGACAGAAACCAATCACAAAGGCCAAATCTTATTGACACTACAACAAGTTTCTCACGTATATCCTCGTGCATTCTTACGTAACTCTTACAAAATAGTCCTAAAAGTGATGGTTTTCCCCTGTAGAAAGTTACAAACAGTATAAAGAAATTACCCAATTCCATCAGTCTTGCTATGGCGACGGACCACGCCTACAAAATTAGACTTCTCCACTGAGAGTAAATCCTTATAGCCTACTTGATTTTGCAGCTTTTGCCTGGTAGCTTATACACATTCAGGATTCCGAAGTCAATATTTAGAGCCGCCTCAAGACACAATTTTACAATAACAGCGAATTCTCGCGCGCTGATTGGCTAATTTTTATCGTCAATAAGAGGACAGACGGATGAAACACGTAAAGCTGACGCAATCAGCAAAAGTTTTGTCAAACTTTTTAGTGCTGCGTTCTTGATGAGGCGAGAATTGCGCCACAAATCTAGTAGTCGTCAATGAGGAATTCATCTAAATTTTATGGGTTAAAACTGAAGAAACCATTGCAACCTCGGAGCGAAAAGATGAGGATGTTTATCGTGGATTCAGACCTGAAAATCGGCGGTGAGCGGGAATTTGTGCTGTCGATGAAATTAAGCTGAACCATGTTTTAACGGATTATTTTATGAACAGTTTTCACTGGATTAAAGGTTAGTGGAGTAATTCGAATTTGTCCTTGTATTTCTGACCTATTGTTACGAAAGTTTTAATTTACGAGCCTGTGATTCTCCGAATTACAGCAATGAAATTCAGATTCTGCGGCCATCGCATCTTCCATTGACTCTAGATAGGTCTTTTTTTTTTTTTCCTTCGTTTGCAAATCAGTTTTGGCTTTTTGTTATTGTAAAAAACAAGTTGACGTCAGTTTTTATGCGTCTGTCCTCTTATGGATTAGAAATTTTGTCATCACATTGCGGCTCGTGGATGCATTGAACGTTCGATTTTGCTTTATGACGTCAAATTTTGATTTGTGTGGTCAAACAACTTCAGTCATGTCACGTTCAGTTCAGGGATAAGAAAAAGTTTTCTCGACAAAAAATAAATGTATTGATACATGCCCAAATTTTATTTCTTGAGTTAATAGGAACATCGTATGTTTCAAGATACACCAATAGGTAAGGGCTGTTTTTTTCTCTACAGGTAATTAAAAATCTTTCCAGAGCTTTTTATATCGCAAGGCGCAGCCTCCTTAAAGCTAGCGGCAGAGCTTCAGAGCGCATGCAAAAGTTGATATTTAACCCAGATAACGTTAATATTACGTTTTCTGCTCGAAACTTCCATTCCCGTGGGTTTTAGCTAAGAACAAAATAAGTAAATAGAATTATTCTCATTATTGGCCCGATCACGTGTAGAGTTCCTCTCAGTTTCGTTTGGATTTCCGTTGCTTTGGTTCTATTTTATTTATAGGCTTTGATGTTACACGTAACGATTTGACACAAAGATTTTTGAGGCAACAATGTTGCACGTAAACTTGGTGGCGTGTGGGCACGCGGAAGATTTTTTCGGCGTAATTTTCACGTCGCCAGCATTCTCGAATTTTTTAATCACCTTCAAAAAACTCACAACGCCACATCACGATTTTGGCCGAAGTCTAGAACCAACACCAATCCTGTCTTTATCGCATTGGTTTTCCTGTGTTTGGTGCCGCTTGCCGTGATGAGACACTGATTACTTCAGCTTAGTTTTAAGATATTCAATTAAGAGCTACTTTAATTCTAGGCATGGATAGACGGCAAATCTAAAACATGAGCGCGTGTGAATTCAACGTTCCAATTTGCCTTTATAACAGTTATTTTGCCTCCTCTAGCGTCACTAAACGACTTCCGTTTTGATTCGTGTTGGTGGAGAAAGTCATTCCTTACAAAATGAAAGAAAGTTTTTAAACCCAATGTTTCGGGGACTTCATCTGCTTCAAAAAACGCCATCAGCGCTTTCCTAATTACACTGAAATTTTCAGATCGGAGTTTTTATTTTTTTTCTGTTTTTTTTTGCGTGGTGGCAGCTGGCGGAAACGTTTATATCGCAAACAAAAAGTTGTAACTTATTTAAGTCTTACGGAAATTTCCCTAACCAAATTATAATAGTGACTTCTCCGACAACAACAACAACAACAACGCGTTCGTTTAACCTCTGATTTAAGAAAAAAACGTATTTAAAAATATTCTTTGTGCAGGCATTCCTTTTCTGTTTGGTTTTGTTGCTATGGTTTCTTGTTGTTCATGGTGTAAATTCATGCGCGCGCTGACTCAAATTTAACCGGAACGCAGCATTTCGTGTTTCAATCCTCACTACTCAATTCTCAGCCATTCTGTTTTTCCAACACCTTCCGAGACCCGAGACAAACAAAAGCAACAGCTGTTTTTTTTTAAGGCGGGACTTAACCTAAAATTTGCACCTTTTTTCAATGATTTGTAACTTCTAAGATTTTCATTCAAACCATACAAAACCATACATCAATGGAACGCTTATGAACCACAGATTTTAGAAGTAAGCAATATTTTTGTATTGCAGTTAAGTGTAACCTGATACGGGTCAAACACCGTGACCCCATACTGTGCATGACCTGAATGTACTTGAGAAAAGATATCTTGCCACAGATTTTATGAAATTTTGAGGTTTTTACATTAATAGAGAGTATCCAAGCTGTTTCTGGGGATGAGCATAGAACTTTTCAATCAAGTGTATACTTTGGCTACAGTGCTCACTTAAAGTGAAGCCACTTTTTCAGGGTGAATTTTAGTGCATTTTTCCTTGTAACTTTTGCCACAGTAAACATACAGAAAAACCCTATGCTCATCCCAGAAAAAACTTTAAAGGCAATTGACATTGAAAATTTCAAGTTAATTGCTCAAATCCTTCAAGAGATATCCTTTCTCAAAGTCGGAAAAAGCATATTCGGAGAAAAACATCTAAAGTTACAACAGTAAATTAAAGGTTGTTCATAGCAATTCTGTTGCCTTCAAGTCACACATTTCAATTGAATTGTCCATTTCAATCAGTTAGAAGCCCCTTGCTTCATATGTGACGCCCTCAGCCTTCCTGAGGGCCTCTTCTCTGTGAGTTCGCGGCAGCTGCATCCCTTGTCCGTGCTTCTTTTCTTTCGCAGAAGACTGCAGGTCAGATTTCTCCAACCACCTCTAGCTCGTTTTCTCTGATGCCCTTTTTGTAAATACTCCAGCTAGAATGGAGAGTCTCTTCATCACCCTCACTCTGCTTGAAGCTCTACTGTGAAGGTGACAAATGCCAGGGCCACTGCACTCTCTTGCCCTCTCTTGGTAACAGTGGTCGACGCACGTGGTGTAGCATCAAGGCATACACTGTAGTCCACTGAAAGGTTTGCCATTAATGCATTTCTCCGAGAAGGGTTTTTCTTCACAGTTAAAGACCCTACAAGATGATAAGGGCAATGATTACACATAAAACAAAATCACTTGTTCATGAACATTTGAATTTCTTTACTAAGTACAAGTAGATGATTTGACATTTAAAAGTGATCTTAATTATTAATGAAATATTTTAAAATTATCAAAGGCAATTCTCTCCAAGAGGATCAACCCCATCTAAAATAAATGAACATAGTTTAGCCTGCAATATATGCTACGTCTAAGGAAGGAAGGCCTGGGACGCGAAAGATGGCGGACACGTTTTCCAGCGCTCCGCTAGTCCCTATGTAATTTCAAGATGTCTGCAGGGGCAGATGACGGATTAAACCAACCTTCAACCAGAGAATCTAAAGAAGAAGTAAAAGAAAGTCGAAGAAGAAAACGAATTCGAGAGTGTGGCTCACAAACGGACGAAGAGGGTGCTGGTGAAGAAGAACACAATCATGGCTGCACCATGTGCAGCAAGAACCTAGATGGCATACAAGAGAAACTGGACAAAGTTCTGTCGATGCTTCCTGAAATAAAACAACTTCAAGCCAAAGTGGTAAAGCTCGAAAAGGAAAAGAACGCCTTGAAAGAAAGTTTGGAGCTTTCGCAGGCCGAAATAGCCGAACTAAAGAATGAAGCCGCTTCAACCGTGACTAAGCTTGCAGCTGCGAGCGACAAAATTGCCAAAGTAGATGAACTCGAGAGGCGACTGATCAAACAGGAATGCCACAACCGACGAAACAATATCAAATTCTTCGGTATACAGGATGATGACCACGAATCACCCAAAGATACCGAAAGGAAACTTAGGCAATTTTTGCAGAAAGAAATGGAGATACCGAGTGGCGAACTCGAAGATATCGAATTTGAAAGAGTGCATAGGATACCAACGCGACCAAAGGAAGACAAAAGACAACCGAGGCCTATAATCGCAAAAGTATCCTTCTTTCAAGACAAAGAATTTGTTAAATCACGCATCAAGAACTTGCCTAAAGGTAAAAAATATGGCGTTGCTGATGACTTCCCGAAGGAAGTAGACGAAATTAGGAAAAAGCTACATCCAGTGCTCAAGAAAGCAAAGGAACAAAGGAAGATGGCTTTCTTTAACGTCGAAAAACTGATTATTGAAAATGCGGTTTATCGCGGTCCTGAGACAAAGAACTTTCCGCTTTATGGTCGAATAATGGAAAGTGGCTAAGCCAGATACTGTAATTTGCCTTTGTGGAACTCTAAGGAGTGCTTTCGCACGTTTCAGACAAGGTAACCTGCTTCAGATGCGCAGCAGGTTTTTTTGTGTTTTATTTCAGTTGCTAGTTTTGTTTACGTCTATCTTTAGGTCTATAGTGTTAGCCGTATTGTTGTTCAATGTCGCTTTGTTTATATTCGAGCTAAATCACAAATTAGAAGTCTTTCCAGATTTTTTTATTATTATTATTACTTTCATTATTTATCACCATCGCCGAACCGTCAAAATTCGCAAATTGCAAAGATCAGAGTGTTTTTTTGTATGCACAGCTTAGATGAGCCTTAAAATCATATCACTCAATGTAAGAGGTTTGAACAAGACCTCAAAGCGAAGACAAGTATTTAGATGGCTCCATCAACAAAAATCGGACGTTATTCTCTTACAAGAGACATATTCTTCTTCGCAAAATATAAATTTATGGGAAGCCGAATGGGGCGGAAAAATTTTTTCTAGTCATGGCTTAACACACAGCCGAGGCGTTATGATTATGTTTAAACCCCGACTAGACGTAACGATCGAGAAACAAATCGCCGACAAAAACGGTAGATATATTCTTGTAGAAGCGTTTGTCGATGGATCAAAACTTAATTTCTTGAATGTTTATGCACCAAACGATCAACAACAGCAGGTGAAGTTCCTTTGGGACTTGTCGACATCAGTGTTAAACCAAGTTGTTAATGAAAAGGTGTTAGTTGGTGGAGATTTTAATTGCGCTCTGAGCAACCTCGATAAACGTGGCGGGCGCTCTTTTGAAAGCAAAAAAACTGTTATTCAAGAAATCAATCAGCTGAAAAATACCTTTGATCTTGTGGACATGTGGAGACAAAAGCATCCGAATATGCCTGGCTTCACTTGGAGCAACACATCCTTGAAAATTCAATGCCGATTAGACTATTTTTTCGCGTCTCAAAATATGCAAAACCTTATTACCGATTGCCAAATAGTTTCCAACATTTTTTCAGATCATTCAGCACTGCAGCTCCACATAAACTATGAGCAAAAAGAAGCGAAACGAGGCCCAGGATTTTGGAAATTTAATAACTCATTACTTACAGACAATGAATATATCGAACGTATCACCAAGAGTGTTCCCACGTTCTTATCAAAGTATGCAGACCTTACAGACAAAGGACTATTCTGGGAAATGGTTAAAATGGAAATTAGAGCTACTACAATCGTGTTTGCCAAAAGAAAGGCCAAACAAAAACGTGATGAAGAGAAAGAACTTTTACAACAATTTAGTAAATTACAAGAACAACTACGTTCTAATTTTAGTGATACCACCAAAGCCGAAATGGATCGCGTCAAAAGTAAATTAAAAAAAATAGTCGCGGGTAGAACTCAAGGTGCCATGCTCCGTAGCAAAGTTAGATGGTACGAGTTCGGGGAAAAAAACAGCAAATACTTCTACAACCTAGAGAAAAGAAATCATAAGAAAAAACACATAACTTCGCTGACAACCGATAACGATACTATTTTATCCGACCCCAAACTAATCCTAGAAGAAGAAGCTAACTTTTATAAAAAAATTTACAGTTCCAAACAAACTGATACAGAAAGCAAAACTTTCGCTTTCTTCTTTGAATCTGAAGGGCTTACTTCTTTAAACAACGTCGAAGCTGAGCAGTGCGAAGGGTTGCTAACACTTGAAGAATGCGCGAAAGCAATTAGTAACTTTCAAAACGATAAAACACCTGGATCAGACGGCTTTACCATTGAGTTTTATCGTCGCTTTTGGAATCCCCTAGGAAAATTAATGGTTGACAGTTTCAATTATGCTTTTCAAACAGGAAAGCTTTCAATTTCCCAAAGACTCGGAATTATATCGCTTATTCCTAAAAAAGACAAGAACTTAGAGTTTTTGAAAAACTGGAGACCAATAACCTTGCTAAACACTGATTATAAAATCGCCACTAAAGCCATTGCAATGCGTCTAGAGAAAGTATTACCAAAGATTATTCATCCTTGTCAAGCAGGGTATATAAAAGGTAGATATATTGGAGAATGTATAAGAGCTATTTCCGATATAATGTCGTTCACAAAACAAAGAAATATGCCTGGTGCAGCAGTGTTCCTGGACTTCGAAAAAGCCTTTGACTCTATCGAATGGAATTACTTACAAAAATGTCTTGAAATATTTAAATTTGGTCCTCAACTCCAACAATGGGTTAAAATATTCTATAACGACATATCTAGTTGCGTACTTAATAACGGTTTTGCAAGTAAACACTTTACGCTATCCAGAGGCGTGAGGCAAGGATGCCCTTTGTCGGGATTACTTTTTATTATAGGTATAGAAGTCTTAGGTAATGCGATTAGACAATCAGCTACAATAAAAGGTATTGAAATCACACCCGGAAAAACTGCGAAACTTGCTCAGTATGCCGATGACACCACCGTATTTGTAAAGGACACTCAATCGATAACCAATCTGTTTAACCTTCTAGAAAAATTTGAACGTGTTTCCGGCCTTCGGATAAACCAGACCAAGTCGGAACTCCTTTGGTTAGGATCATGGCGTCTGCGCAAAGATAAAATCTTGAGCTTAAAACTTAGTGAAGAGCCGATATATGCGCTCGGAATTTATTTTTCATATAATGACGAACGCGCAATTGAAAAAAACTTTCATGATAAACTCGGGTCGCTTAAAAAAGTTCTCAACATTTGGTCATCAAGAGACATTTCTGTTTATGGAAAAATTAATATAGTCAAAACACTTGCGCTGTCGAAACTCACGTTTGTGTGTAGCGTGCTGGATACTCCTAATGGCTTTACGGAAGAGGTCAACAAAATTATTTTTAATTTCATTTGGAAGTATAAGCAGCCTAAAATAAAAAGATCTACGATCATCAAATGCAAAGAAGAAGGAGGTCTTAATATGACTGACTTCACGGTATTCGATAAAGCTCTAAAACTATGTTGGGTAAAGCGCTTATGTTCTACAGATGACGCACCATGGAAAGCTATACCAATTTCACTGCTATCAAGCGTAGGTGGCAAACTAATTTTCGAGTGCAACTACGATGTCAAACGCATAAATTTAGATAAATCGCTTCCGAAATTTTACAACGATGTAATAACTTACTGGCAAGAGTTATCCAATAACGTACCTAAGACGAAGTGCGACGAATTAAACCAAATTATATGGAATAATCAGTTTATAAAAATAAATAAAAAGTCAGTGTTCTTCCAAAACTGGCACATCGGCGGCATAAAAAACGTATCCAGTCTCTTAGATGAACAAAAAAATCGCTTTCTGTCTTTTCAGTCCTTCCAACAGAAATTCCATATAAACTGCAACTTTCTACAATACTACGGGCTTTTATCTGCGATACCAAGTGCTTGGAAAGAGCTTTTAAAATCACAAACCGGAAACCTCTCCTCCTCGACGCCAACTAAAGAAAACCTAACGTGTAAAGTCATATATCATCTGTTGATTAATGGAAAAAATCTTCCTCCATCTACGGCAGAAAAAAGACTCATCAAGTGCGGTTTTGATCCATCGCAACGTCGCAAAATATACTCACTTCCCTTTGCTGTAACAAAAGAAGTTAAATTATCTGTGTTTCAGTTTAAATTAATACATAATATTTTAAACACGAATAGTCTTCTGTACAAAATGCAAATTATCGATTCACCTACTTGCCCATTTTGCCCTGATACAGAGCAATCTATCTCTCATTTATTTGTGTACTGTTCATTGGCTGTACCTTTCTGAAACGAATTTACCAAGTGGTACTGCTCACAATGCAAAGAGCATAGCGTGACAGCCTTGACAGAAAATGAAATATTATATGGCGTCTTAAAAGGCTCATCTTCGCTTCAAACCATCAACCACCTTATACTCTTTGGCAAGTTTTTCCTGTTCATCTGCGCTAAAAATGACAAAAAATATCAATTTGCGGATTTTGTCGTCTACGTGCGAGAAAAAATAGATCTCGAAAAGTACATCGCCTTACGTGCAAATAAACTCGCTCATTTTAATTTTAAGTGGAAAGATTTCTTTTAAATAATTATCACATCATCGGTAGCATGTCATTCTCTTTGTTGTTTTTTTCTGTGTAATAATTTAATTAATTGTCGTTTGCAGTAAGTAAGTAAGTAAGTAACGTAGTGTGAATAGTGTTTGTATTGTAAGCTATTAGGGACGAAGTGTCAGTAATCAAAGATGTAGAATAATAAAGGAACCGTTGTACAAATAAGGTATGCATTTCAAGTTAGTAAGTAATTATTTAAAATGTGTCTCGTTGTATTAATGTAATCAGCGTAATGTATTGTACTCTAGCGTTGTATTGTAAGTAAGAATTATATTTTAGAAGTAGTCATAATTAGTTATCCTTATAATTAACAATTATTTTTTTTTCCTTTTGAAAAATTACGTCTCTTGTAAATAGCCCGTTGTAAACATGTATTTATCTGTAGTACCTATGTAATTAGTGTTGCGTGTAAATAAAGTTGCATTATAAAAAAAAAAATTAAAAATAAAAAAATATGCTACGTCTAATAAACAGCAACGAATGAGGAAACATTTGACAGAGATAGTACACTGGCTCACGTTCCACATCAATATTTCTCACCTTTCTCGCACACAGAAGCTTCGGACAGTGTTGAAGACAATTTCTTCACTGTTTCTTGAGGTCTGTGAGGCTATATCCCCCTCCAAGGCAAGCCGTTTTATCATCAGAACATTCTGAACAACCATCAGAATAATCTTCAGGCTCCATTTTCAGTAGAGATGCACTCAGCGATTGAGAATTTTCGAAATCTGATGGAACCTGTTCACACTAATACCAGGAGTTGCCTCGGGATTTTCACCATCAATCGGCGGGCGTTTTCTTCACTTTTTTCGCGTGTATCTGAACTGCAGTGAAGGAATTCCTTTCCTTTTTCTTCTGTACACAGTATTCTTCTTCTTTCCGGTCATTTTAGAAAAAATATCGCCGTTAGAAAGCCATCTCTCCTTCTGACAGTCTTCACTGTTGTGATAACAAGTTTTGTTCGCTGAACTTCGATCCCATGACCTCTCAGTTAGGCCTAGACGTCATGTAATAAGTCATATAGTTTCCTTACAGGAGAGGATAAGGATTTCAGGAATTGGATGGACTGCAGGGACAGAAATCGATGTAAAACCAAAAAATGCTATTTTGCGTTACCATGGTAACCGAAACTGTTTTTCTGCTGCACTAAATAAAACAATTCGCCAGCACCGAAACAGCGCGAAATTAACTCTAAAACACTTGCCATAGCATTCTTCTGTGCCTGAAGCGTAAGATTTGAAAAAAAGAAAAATATCGACATTTTGGTCAAATTTTAGGTTATTAGCAGTGGTGTCTAAAATAATCAATGTATTGGTTAGATTGCATTCTTTCTGCGCATCACTTTCTTGCGTGAGTAGCGCGCACACGAGCGCGCGGACCTTCAGAACTTGATAGGTTTTCTTTGAAAGCTGAGCAGTTCAGTGAAATAACTGGTCGGTTTTCTCCTAAACGAGCTCGGTGACACCCATTTATAGCAAATAAATTTCGGGTGCAATATATCGCGATTTCAAGAAAACTTTAAAATTCTGCTTTGAGATATTTTTATTTAAATGCCAAAAAGAACACGTCTTTAGGTACAGCAGGGTATGTAGGCAAATTCTTTAATTTTTTCATATCCTTAATTTCTCTTTAACCAAAATAGTATACAATGCCAGATATGTGTCTGTTTTGTTGAACTGCTCCAATATTTCAATACAAGCAATGACATTTTAAAGCAACTATAGTTCTCATTTCTGATTACTAGGGTTTCTCAGGAAAACCTTGCTTACAGTTGCAATCAACAACAACAACAACAACAAGCTTTATTTGCATGACTATAACAAAGTATTACAGTATTGCAAAAGCCACTTAAAATTTAATTATTAATTTAATAATTAATTTTAAAAATTAATTTTTAAATTATTAATAATTTAATTATTAATTAATAGTTATTAATTTAATTAATAATTAAAATTTAATTAATAATTTCTTGCTTAATTAAAATAACTAAAGAGATTACAACCATTTCTTATTTTTAACCATTCAGAGAGGTAGCCATTGTAACTAGTTTGTCTCTCTGTTCAAAGCATGACGAGATGAATGAAATTAATTGAATATTTATAAAATAATCAGTACAATTCATTAGATGTGACAATAAGGTCTCATGTTATAATAGTCGTAGAAATGGGATTTTAGGTTCTATTTTAGAAAAGAACCTGTCTCTTATCGAAGAATAGCTCGGGCAATCAAGTAAAAAATGAGTTTCATCTTCAATTTTGTCACAATTGCAGAGACTACATAACCTCTCATCACGAGGTATTTTGTCGTATCTACCTGTTTCAATCCGAAGTTTATGACTGCTAATTCTCAGTTTTACTAATGATTTTCTAGATGGGTTCTTTCCTGTTAGATCTAGGTAGGCAGAAAGGCTACAATTCTTTTTGAATGTGTAATAAAAACTAAGTTTTTGCGAATGTTGAAGGGTTTGGTTCCAGTGAGAGATATATTTCTTTTTCTGAGATCTTCATATTGTTTGATTTTACCTTCATTCAATGAATTACATTTTCATGAGACTAGAGTAAAAACTATTATGACCGTTATAATGAAGGTCAATCGATATTTTCAAAGATTGTTTGACTATAGAGCTTTGGCTTGCTTTTCTCGGAGGTAGTTTAAGTAATTAAGTAACTTTTTATTTATATCAATGATCAAAGGGAATTTACCCAGTTCAGCTCTACATGCAATATTGGATGCCTTGTTATGAACTTCTAAATAACGTTTACAGAATTGTAAATGGGTTTTTTTCAATTGCGGAGCTGTCCCACGACTTAAAATCTGATTTCGCAAAGGCACCCCAAACTTCACTATTGTAGGTCAAAATTGGTGAGATCATTGAGTCAAAAATTTTACACGCAAGGAAGGATTCAGTTTATTAAAATCAGTGTGCTGTCGTAGACCAAAGAAAGCATGAAGAGCTTTTTGTCGAAGGTGTTCAAGCGAAAGCGTAAAATTTCCGGGAGATGAGATGCCAGTCCCTAGGTAGGTATAGTTTTGGACAATGTCTATTATTTCACTGTCTATGTGAAAAACATAATCACACTTTTTTGTGCATCGTTGAAAAATCATTATCTTGGTTTTCTTGGGGTTTATTCTTAGCATCCAAGAGTTGCAATATGAGGATAACTCGTTTAGGTAATTTTGCAATCCTACTTTTGATCGTGATAATATACAATCAAAAATATTGTTTTCCTGCTCTGGAAACATGATTTTAAAAAAATAATAAAATATTTCCTGACTCAGAGCGCAATAAAAATTAAAAACTGTTGAAGTGGAATATTTCGTCCGGACCAACCGAACTTCCTCAGCCACGGTGGAAATGTGAATATTAAGAAGGGTTATATCACTTCATAAGGGTCTCAAGGGGCCTAAAATAGTGTTATAGATGTTGGCTAATTCGAAGCCATTGTCTCTATTCAAAGAGGGCTTTCGTAACCGGATCTCAATTGCTTCCCTTATGTGGCGTTTGAACGTGTTGCCTTCCGTGGCGAGAACTTTTGTTTTTCTGGAGTCCACCGAATGTCCCGTGAGCTGGCAATGTTCGTGAACGGCTGATGAGTCCCTTGAAAGATGTTCCTTAATTCTGGTTTCAAGCACGCGAGAAGTTTCGCCAATGTACTGTTTGTTGCATTGATCACAGTGAATGTGATAAACTGTGCCACACTTCTTTAGGTCTTCAGGTTTGTCTTTAACCTGTACCAATTGCGATCTGAGAGAATTGACAGGCTTGTGGACGATTGTGACCTCGTGTGATTTGAATGCTCTTTGTAGGCGTTCCGAAATGCCTTTGATGTATGGTACTGAGGCGTATACTCTCTTCTCGTTGCGGGATTCTTTGGACTCTCTCGTGTCGGATTCAGTGTTCGGTATTGTTAGCATCCAATCTGGATAGTTGTTAGTTTTCAAAGCTTGCTTAACATGCTGAATTTCATCTACTCTGTCATCTTCTTCAGAAACCAAGGTCTTAGAACATTTTGAGAGCAGAGCATTAGACACCGCCCCCACCCCTCCAGCTATGTGGTATCGATATGTTGATAACACGATGACTAAAATTCATGAATACGCAGTGCGCTCTTTTTCTAAGCACCTCAATTCCATTGATCAACACATCCAGTTCACTTCAGAGGAAGAAAAGAATGGCACAATCCCATTCCTTGACACCTGCTTACACGTGAACCAACCGAAGGGTAATGTGGGTAGTTGCAAATCAGACTTAGTTTAACAGTTGTCAGAAGTTGGTCGGGAACTTTGAATTTCTTAGTACAAGTAATAAATTGGCACCATCCGATTATTGTCAGCGGCTATCCTAAATTGATTTTCCATTTTCGGTTTTTAGTTCTTGCCTTGAAGTGCAAAAATTCATGTTCCATATTTTTCATGATGCTGTTTTTCCTACTTCTAATTTACATACCATGCACGTGCTCCACGTGTACCCACATATTTAAAATTTGCATCCCGTTTCAACCCGGTAAACAAAAAGATGAGTGGGATTAAAAATTGTTTTAAACGAAAACTGTATCTGAAAATAATTCTCTTAGGTTATTTGTTTCATGTTTATGCTTTAAAAACTCTTCCATATACTTTGCTATTGTACGGCAAGCAAGGTACTACTGCTTTTGGTGAACTTAGGCATAAAAATCCCATATCACCCCGCGGTCTTGTCGCGTAGGCCTAAACTTTCATCTGACAACGTTAATTGAAATAGCTGTATATATATAACGCTCGGGATACATGTTTTAGTTTGTCACGAAGCTTGTCATTTACAAGTAATTTCTTCGCTAACGTTAAGTTCCATAGCAAGCAAGGGTGAGTAATTGGAAAACTAAACAAATTGGACCGGGACTGCCATGACACAGCCCTTTAAACCCCCCTTGAACGCTATCTTCTCCCGAGTTGAAGTCGTCCACGTAATATTCTTCTAACACCTTGACGAACTCTGGGTCTTCTTGGATGTAGGTCTGAAGATGATGTCTCAGAGTTGCGCTTAACAAGAACGGCGAGGAGCTCACACCGAAGACCACTCTGCAGAATCTGTATACGACAATCATTGGTTCTTCTTTCTGAAGGTCGTCCACCCATAAGAACCACAAGCAATCTCTGTCCCTTTCATCGACTTCAATGCTTTTTCGACGACGGACCGTAGTCTACTCTCACCTTTGCCGTTTTAGCATCTCTTCTAACAACAGCATGATGCGGCAAGTAGTGAGTGCGTCCATCTCAGGAGCCTCCAAGTCACTCACAGCTTCAATCACTCCATCTCTTAACTGCTCTTGAATAACTAAGTCATACTCTTTCAACAGATGTGGGTCTTTCTTCAACTTTCTCATTTCACTGTTCAATCTTTGTAGACTGTTGTCGGTAATTCAACGGTAGCACTTTGTGATGCCCTTTCCATGGCAAGCCTACAGTGTATCTGCCATCTTGAAATGCCTCTACTTGAACAGTTCCTTCCTCGAATAGATGTCCTACATGGACTGCAACAAGTTCTCGCTCAGCTGCTGTTACTTTGGCTTGGCCAAAAGTTCCGGTTCCCGTGATTTCGCTTCCTATGCTATTTAACTGCAACAGGTTAGCTACTTTCTCAGTGACGTAGGATCTCTGGCTTCCGGAGTCGAAAATTACTCCTGGGGCTTTCGTTACAGTGCTTGTACTTGCAATAGCCTGCGCGGTCTGCAGAGCGACTTGTGGTCTTGAATTTACATGAAGCGTCGAATCAGGCTCTGGTTTCTGCGACCCACTAACCTGTGCATTGTCTGATACTCGGTTTTCATCTCTACTTTTTTAAAATTTACTTTTATACAGTGCTGGATGATAGCGTCCACCACAATCACAACAAACTGCGTTGCGTCCCCGTGCGAGGCAAACAAAGCAACGTCCAAATCTCTTAGCAATCTGTTTCCTTTCTGCGACACTGACAATCTTTCTACAATCAACGTGCTTGTATAACCCCATGCAGAAGGCACACCTACTTCAGACTCACCCCCATTAGGTGCAAGAAATTTATTTGTCGTGGGTATGGCGGGTTTCTTAGGACCAAAGACAATGGCAGGATTAACGGGCGTGGTCGTGCACCTCGCTTTAGTCGTGATCTCAGCAATCAATTTCTTAAGAAAATCATCAAGGTTCCACTTACTATCTTCAGCTTCACAAGAGATTTCCAGTTTCCGCTTCTTCAATCAGTAAACACGTCGGCATAAACAAAGGTGAACACACAAATTCTTTCACGCATCGATTTCTCTCTCCACATCCGTGGCTCGATGGACCAACTGTTAAGGACTGTATTTTAACGCAACGCTTTAATTCACTTTCTCTTCCCGTCGATCTACAATCTTCTTTCGACGCTACAATCTCTTTCTGAAAAGCGCTACGAATTTCGCATCTTCGCATCTCTGGAATTTTCAACCGGCTGTCGCCATAGCGACCGCCGGTTTATAAATTGGGTCAGGTATTTTTTTTTTTTTTGGTCACTTGCCTTAGTCATCCGGTTTTGTCTCGGCCAACACAGTCTCCATAAACTACCGGTTTTCCCCCGACGATTACCTCAAACTTCCGGTTCCGGTTATGACGTCATGCAGAATCTTACGTCATGATTTCGTCACCCAAGGTAAACAAAACTGAAGTGTGTCACGTCGCACCGACGACGTTACTCCCACTATGCCAACGTTCCTGTCGCGTCGGGCGATTTTTATTCTGGGCAGAACAAACATGGCGGGCTCGCCATCATTCCTTTTTTCACAACAACGTGTTCTCGGGCCGAATCCCGCGGAAAAATGACGTAATAATTTCATGACGGGTTTCGCCATGACACTCCCGAGGCTGAAAAAAACATTCTCAATTCACATTATTCGAGGATTAAAAAAGGTCCTGTAACTCAACAAGAAATTGCAACCATGCAAATGTCTATTTGTTCAATAATTTTTGCAACGTTTTTCTTGCTTCAATCGTGGCTTGACAAATTAGGCGTTCGTTTGCTGTTCGCTGTCTGTTCCCCTGACTGTGTGAATCATCTTTGCTTGCTCTCTGGTCATTGGTTTCGTCAGGGTTGGTTTTTTTCTCCACTGAGTTCAGAACATTTCAAAGGATAAAGAAAATTCAATGCTCTGTTCAGTACCTTCCCAGATGATGTTCTAATTGTGGCTGCTTGAACTTCTTTATCTTGCCTTGTGATACGTGCTTCGATTTTCCCCAACTTCCAGCTTCCTCTTGGTGAGTTGTCTTTTAGAAGCACAATGTCCCCCTTTGAGGGGTGGACGGCAGATTGAATTGTAGGCGTTTTCAACGTTTTCTGGGTTCTCTCACGCAGACTCAGCACATATTCGTTAAACCACAGTTTCCAAAATGTGTCAAGATGTTTCTGCCCTTTGCTCCATGTTTCCAGAAGTTTCTTGGAGGAATTCATTCTATCTAGAAAGTCTGGGTCTTGGTTAAGATCTTCTGTATCTAGGTGCGGTATACCAGTTTTTGGGGAAGTGAGCAGGTGTTAGTGTGAATCCAGAGTTGAGGTCACCTCCCACATACACTAATGGTCTGGAATTAAGCACAGCTTCCACCTCTGTCGGGACTGTTTGGCACTGGTCAAAGTTTAAACAGATTTTCCCGATTGACTTTTTGGGAGACTGCTTCACAAGGCCCACGAGACGTTCGTGAACAAGCTCCCATCCAGGGTGCTAGTTCAACGATAAACTTCCACTTTATTTCTTCATTTGCCAAATAGCTTTGCGTATCTGGATGGGTGGTATCAAATTGCCATGCCTCGTCCACTGTAGACTTTATCAATAAAAAAATTTAAACTGTGGAGCATTGTCAGAGATAATCAGCTTTGTTTTCCCACGCCTGGCATTGAATCTTCTTAGACACAAGAGGAACTGATCTGCAGTCACGTCCCTGATAATCTCTAAGTGAATAGCTCTGACTGCTAAGTAGGTGAAGAGAGGGTTTTCCAATACACCCAAACTGAGTCGGACCGACTAAAGCAGTGCACGGTCCATCAGAAAAATATTGCAGGTCGGCTTCAGAAAGGGTAGAAATGTCGGCGGACCGAGTCGATCGGACACGGGCCGTCACGACCCGTCTAACAAAACGCGACCCGACAAAGGGGAAGTCAGTTCGCGAGAGACTTAAAAATATATGGCAGGTGGGTTTCAGAAAGGATAGAAATGTCGGCGGACCGAGTCGATCGGACACGGGCCGTCATGACCCGTCTAACAAAACGCGACCCGACAATGGGGAAGTCAGTTCGCGAGAGACTTAGAAAAATATGGCAGATGGGCTTCAGAGAGGCTAGAAATGTCGGCGGACCGTGTCGATCGGACACGGGCCGTCACGACCCGTCTAACAAAACGCGACCCGACAAAGGGGAAGTCAGTTCGCGAGAGACTTAAAAATATATGGCAGGTGGGTTTCAGAGAGGATAGAAATGTCGGCGGATCGAGTCGATCGGACACGGGCCGTCATGACCCTTCTAACAAAACGAACGCGACAAAGGGGGAAGTCAGTTTGCCAGAGACTTAAAAATATATGGCAGGTGGGTTTCAGAGAGAGTAGAAATGTCGGCGGACCAACTCGATCGGACACGGGCCGTCACGATCGGTCTAGCAAAACGCGACCCGAGAAAGAGGAAGTCAGTTCGCGAGAGACTCCGAAATATATGGCGGGTGGGTTTCAGAGAGGGTAGAAATGTGGGCTGACCGACTCGATCGGACGCGGGCCGTCACGACCCGTCAAGCAAATTGCGACCCGACCTACCAGAAGTCATTTCGCGAGAGCCTTGATCTCTAAAAGCGCAAACGTAAAAGTTGAGGACCTGAGGACTTAAAACTTTCATTAAAAAAAATCTCTAGCCCGCGTAAGCGCTAACGCCCTGGCGGATCTCTACGGCCAGTGAGGCTAAGGGTTTTTTGACTGTTCAACAGCCATACATGTACACGATCAACTAAAGAGAAGCGCTTGAAAAAACAGCGAAAACTCTTATAAATTTAACTGTTTTTAGTTAAAGCGTCTTAACTTTTTTGCATGATAAGCGCTACAAGTACGCTGTCAATTGAATCAACGCTGAATTCTACACAAGAGACCATTCAAGTCTGGTTTATAGTTTGCCACTAATAGAGGCAAAAAGAGTCGGATAAGTTTGATCCGACGAGGTGCGAGAAATTTTTCGCTTGAATGGCCTATTGTGTAGAAACCAACGGTTACGCAATCTGACAGCGTCCTCGCAGCACTTTTCACGCGGGAAAAATTAAAGTTAAAGTTGTTAATGTTTTTCCGTCGCTTTGTAATGCGCTTGTGATTAGGAGCTCGTTAATGGCTGTTGGATGTAAAAAAAAATCCCTTAGCCTTAGTAAACGTAGAGATCCGCCGGGGTGATAGCACTTACACGGGGCGAAGAGGTTTTTCAATGAAGGTTTTTAAGTCCTCAAGTCCTCAGCTTCTACGTTCGCGCTTTTGGAGATTAATCCGTTTATTTGATTTTAACAAAATGCCCTTATGGTAAAGAAGTCTCCGATTGTATGGTTCTTCCGATTTTTCCGATTCTCCTATTCTACGACTATAGTTTGCAACGGTCCGATTTTAACAAAACGCCCTTATGGTAACATGTCTCTGATTGTATGATTCTTCTGATTTTTCCGATTCTCCTATTCTACGACTGTACTTGCAATTGTCCGATTTTAACAAAACGGCGTTCTGGTAACAAGTCTCTGATTGTACGATCTTAGTAGTATAAAGTAGTAGTAGTAATTCTTTTATTGAAAAACGCACTTCGCAGTCTAAACGACTAGATTAGGTGCCTGTTACAAGAATAGTAATCTGTATAATCTAACTCAGTATAAAACATCAAAAAATAGTAATTGCCCGGTTTTAGCAAAACGACCTTATGGTAACAAGTCTGCGATTGTACGATTCGTCCAATTTTTCGGATTGCCCGAATCTAATACTGTAGTTTGCGTTTTTACGTCTTCTTGTAACACTTCAATTGTCTGATTGTTGCAACTGTCCGATTTTTACCTTTCTCGCATGGCGCGCTTAAAGAACGGGAAATATCAGGCCGTCTTCTTTCACTGCACACGCTGAACGAATTTCTGTTAAATTGCTAAGTTGCTGTTATGCAAATTTCGACGACTTTAAGAGCAGTATTTAAAGTGAACCGGGTCTTGTGAATTCCCCCCATTGCGATATTCATCCCCGACCGACGTTTAATAAAGCATTCATGCACTTATCTTTTCTTGTTCGCTTTCGTATGTCATTTGCGTTTCCCACTTCGGCTCGTGTGTTTTCAGTTCCTAAAGAGGGAAATTGATAAATTGATACGTTGCGATTTTCATTCCCGCCTCACGTTTAAAGAATGAACCATAAGGGGCATGTGCATTCGCGTTTTTCGCTTCGGTTCGCGTGTTTTCCCTTAAAAAGTAAAAATTCTAATCGGTGTGTTGCGATTTTCATTCGCGCCTAATCGGAGAATCGGAAAAATTATGGATCACAACTCCAATTATACCATTCTCCGATTTAGCACTTATCGCACTCTTCTGGCGTATAGATTACTCGTCTAACGCTTAGAACGAGGTATACATGCACGTGTAGTTTAGTTTTTCGTCTGCTTGAGTTTACAAGCGTCTCCATTGCTCGTCTGATGCTTAGAACGAGGTATACATGCACGTTTTTTTTCCCGTCTGCTTGCATCTATAAGCGTCTCAATTGCTCTTCTGACGCTTAGAACGAGGTATACATGCATGTGTCGCTTTGTTTTTTCGTCTGTTTAAGTTTGCAAGCGTCTACATTGCTCGTCTGACTGCTCGTCTGACGCTGAGAACGAGGTATACTTGAACACGTAGTTTTGTTTTTCGTCTCCTTAGAGACGCCTGCATGGATTTCTGAAGCGAAGTTGCTTTTCTGGATATATGTTTCCCACATAAGCTTTTATTGGCTGATTTCTTAAACAGTAAGCTCCCCTCTCTCGGTATTTTTCTTTTGAATTTTTGCGATGAATCGCAGTGCCCAAACTGTCACTCTGAGAAGTCTAGATAGAGAGAAATAATCCTTTTCGTTCAGCTCAAAAGGGGCAATTGATTCAGCAGTCGTTTCTATCTTGTATTCTATTTCTGTCAAAGCTGAAGGTTCGTACAAGACCTCTGCACCAGCCGAGTGTTTAGCCAGCTGCTGTAATGTGTCATCATCAATCTGCTGAAAGTCCCAGGATGGCCACTTTGTCATGTCATCTTTGAGCCATGATGGTCCGTGCCACCATAAGTTGCCGTGAACGCGTTCTTCTGCTGTACGTCCCCTGATAGCTAGGTCAGCAGGTTTCTGGCTTGTGCTGATGTACCTGAATTTGACATCTTTGTGTGACGATATTTCTTTCAGCCTGTTTTGAAAAAATGTGGGCAAAGGTTTGTGGCATTTCATCCAGTGTAGGACACACTGGGAGTCTGTCCACAGAATACGGTCTGTCACAGGAGCCTGGAGTTGATTGGCCACATAATTTAGAGCTCTAGTCCCAATAAGAACAGCTAACAGTTCTAATCTTGGGATGCTTAGGTGTTAGGTTAGAGCGACTCGAGCGTTGGAGAATATCACGTTCAAGCTTGCAGTTCGGCCCACTGTAGAGTACAGGTATACTGCCTGCTGAATATGCCTTGGCGGATGCATCACTGAAGCAGAATAGTTTGTAGCCGTCTCCTATGTATCTAGAGATAAGCAGCGATGACAGTGGGAGAAGATCTTCATGTAGTTTGCACCATTTGTCTTCTTGTGAAGAGTTGAGTGTTTTAACCTAGTCTAACTCTTGTTGCCATAGGTCCTGAATGAATAGTTTTCCATTCAGTATCACTGGAGAAAGAAACCCTAAATGATCATAAACTTTGCTGATAAACTGTAATGCCTTTCTTTTGGTGGTGACTGGACTGGCTGAGACGTCGCATTCGTTGATAAATAACGAGTCACTGTTCATATCCCATGTGGTGCCAAGGACTTTCGTCTTGTTTCCAGTTATTCTGTCGCTTTCAGGGATGCTGTGAAGGAATTCGCCACAGTTGGATGCCCATTCTCGGAGATTCATCGATAAGACTGGAACAGGGGTTTTGTTTCTTTATAAAACTGATCAGCCTCCTTTGGTGTGGAAACGCCTGTGATCACATTGGCCACGTACATGTTGTCTGCAATCTTCTTAGCTACTGGTGTTTCGGCAGTGTTCAAATGATACATGAAAGTCGCAAAAAGTAGGAACGAACTGGAAATCATGCCAAATGGAACTCTGGCGAACCTCAGGATTTGAACATCATTTTCCAGAGTAGGCTTGCTAACATCCTTTAACCAGAAAAATCTTGTGACATCTCTGTCATCAGGTTGCAGTCCGACTTGAGGGAATGTTTTTTTCCACATCAGCAATAAGTGCCACTTTGCTCAGTCTAAATCTCAACAGAAGACCACAGAGATCTTCCAGAATCACTGGGCCACGGTGTAGGCATTCATTTAAGCTGCGGTTCCCTTTCCTGGATGACGCGCTTGACGAGGGCTTCATTCAGCATTTTGTCCGCCACTTTCTTCTGACGATGGTGGCAGCCAAATACAAACGGGTAAACGCCGAGGCGCGATTCCTATTCATTGGCCGCCACGTTTCTTCTCTTCTCTCCGCCATTCTCGCTGCCAATCTCTCCACGTGTGTTCTCTCCTCCCTTCCTCTTCTTCCCACAGCCTCCTCTCCATTCACATTCCCATAGCTTGCCAAGTTGCTCAAAGACTTTCTTTCCGCCATTTTCTTTTTTTCTCCAAACACAACACAAACAAAAGTCAACGCGAACGAACTCAAAGCTAGGGATGAAGCTCCGTGGCGCATCCAGGGCTTTATACTGAGTGGATCGCTAAGGATGATGGGAAAAACAAGAGGGGGAGGGGGGTACCCTCCCCACAAAATCACTGAACCGGCTAAAGAAGTCATCGAACGTTTGAGAGTGCTCCTTGAAGATTTGGAAAAACAACTCAAGAATATACGCTTCAAAGTCTCTCACGAGGCCACTCACCAAGAACTGTGTCAACTCCGCAACAAACATGTCATCACCTACACAGAATTCCAGCTGTTAACCAATCCTCTCTACGATCCTTTTGAATGATGGCATCAACCAAGAAAATGGAGTGCGTGATTTGCTTGGAACCCATGACAAGTCAGTCCGTATTGGCATGCTGCTGTCAACCATGCCATGTGCAATGTGCCAGTCAATGGAAAAAGGTAGGTCACACCATCTCTTGTCCTCACTGCCGACAAGTAATTCCCATCACCGTACTCAATGTTGTGTATCCCGAATTGTGGAAAGAAGACGCATATTTTGTGGAGCGAGTAAAAAATATATGAAAAGACAATTGCCTTTGGTATGGCATTTGTCACGATGAATTTGGATCACAAGAAGGATTCTGGGGAGAACTCAAGGACCCATATGAACCTAACAAAAAAAACAGTATACTTTCTTGGTCACACCAAAAGTCAAGTGATTCCACGCATGAACACCTCTTTGAGTTTTTTGTAAACCACGTTCTCCAAGTTGGACTTTGAACTTTTCTGTCATGGAACACCGCTGACCACTCGGACCCAAGCAACACGCTGCCAACCTGTACATAGCTATTTGGACTTTGAACTTTTCTCATGGGACGCCGCTGACCACTCGGGTCCAGCACACGCTCCCACTTGTAACCAGGTCAGATTTTTTCATTAAAAATCTGTTTTTTCCCATTTCACTTCTGGTTGTCATGTTGATTTTTCACTTCCGGTATGACGTCATTTCCGGTTGTCCCTTTTGAGGGATTTGCACGTGTCCAGTTTTACCTTTTTTGGGCATAGCACGTGAACAGCCCAAATTATCAGCTGATCTAATTTTGGACTTTTGACCCTAACCCTTCTCCGCCAATCACAAGCCAGATAAATCCAACATGGCCGACTTTTTTACCCTCATCCACCAATCAAATCCTTTGCATCAAAACGAGACCAGGATTCCCATCCTATCCGACGTTACTACTACTGAAAAGTATTGGATATTCGCCGGTTGAAGTAAGAAATTAAGAGCGACTTCCAGTAAAAATCAAGCAAAATCTCAATTTCGCGGCAGTAGTTGAAAAATACAATTCTTTCGTGTTTTGCACATATTTAGGTATTGGTAAACCTAGAAACCTGATGTGGTTCGTTTTTCCCAGAAGCGCTTTATTTTCGAAAGAAACGAGGAAATCGATTCTCGGGTTGGAGAGATCAAAATCATTACTATAAACTTGCATCGCGCTGGTAAACTAAAGCGCAGAGAAAAAGATAGGCACTTTCTATCGACAGAACAAGTCTTTTTCATTAACTAGACAGTTGTGAAACAGCAGTAGCGAAATCTACTGAACACAAACAATTCCAAACTAAAAGGCAGGTTTTCATGATCACGTAGAAACTGATTTGGAACCTAACTTCTGTGAAATAATTTAACATGTGCCATAATTCTAAATGGTCTCAATCCTCATTCAATAGACAGCACAAACATTGAAATACAGCACACCTTAAAACTGGCTTGGGGTATCCATGCTACTTTGTTTGGGACCACTTCGAACTCAGCAAAGTTTAAACAAATGGGCTTAGTGAAGTTGAATTTTGCCGAACACAAAAACACGGGAAAATTTGCTTCTTTAACCAAACTGGCTCGCTCTATTTCATTCTTGTTAATTTCCAGTGTTAACATTCTTTTGCGATTTTCACGTTTCCAAACTTCTGTTCCTTCGTGTGCAAATCTTGTTTGTACACCGGTTTGCATTGCGTTACCAAATACCGTGACTAATCTGTGTAACCAAATTTGGATATATGATGTCACAGGTGTAGCATGTTAGATGTCACGTTCTGTCGTAGTTTGCACAGACAGCTCACAACGATAACACCAGCATCCTTCAATTTTGTCTTTTCCCTCTACCTTTTTTGAGATCAACCGAGCATTTTAGTTTGAAGCCATCATCAAGCATCAAGCAGCGATGAAGAAAAGAGAGATTGTGTTGCTTAACACGGAAATTTTGGTGTATTTCGGGATGCGGCAAAGTTGACCTACATTAAGCCCCATTTGTTAAAATTCGCTGTGTTCGAAGTTTTGCCACGTACAGCAGCATGGGTACACCAGCCATTTTCAAGGTCTAGTTTAGTTCAATGTTTTTACTGTCTATTGAACGAGGATTGAGATCATTTGGGGTTATGGCACATGTTAAGTTATTTCACCGAAGTTAGGTTCCAAATCAGCTTGTACTGAATATCAAAACCTGCCTTTTAGTTTGGAATTGTTTGTGCTCATTAAATTTCGCTACTGCTGTTTTGTAACTGTCTAGATAATGAAAAAGACTTGTTCTGTTTATTGGAAGTGTCTATCTTTTTCTCTGCGCTTTAGTTTACCAGCGCAATGCAAGTCTATAGTACTAATTTTCATGATTAATTTCCTGTGATTTTGACCTCTCGAACCCGAGAATCGATTTCCTCGTTTTTTTCGAAAATAAAGCGCTTCTGGGGAAAACGGACCACATCAGGTTTCTAGTTTTACCAATACTCATTTATGTGCAAAATATGAAAGAAATCGATTTTTCGACTTCTGCCGCCGAATGGTCGATGTTTACTGAAAGTCGCTCTTAAAAGGTTCAACTGCAACTTGCATTTTATTTCTGAAGTAAAATTGTTAACTTTGCACTGATCTTTGCCTAAATTAGGTATGCAATATTTTTCGACGGTGAATATAAGTTTAAGTTTACTTCTTTTTGTCTATGTTGTCTTTGAAGAACTGTGAAACCAAAGCTTCCTTCGGTTTCTTTACTCCACGCGTAATTTTGATGTCACGCTATAATTAACTGTTAAGTAGTCACGTTGCTCGATCATTGCCAGGTTTTATAGTGGATAACCACAAGATTTTTTTGGTGGGGATGGGGGAGGGGGTGAGGGGTTAGGGTGGGACTTACAGGCGGTGTAATATCCCATAGGTTGTCAGGATAAATTTCACCATATTGTGAAAAAAAAAACGTCATTGGTTCTGCGCGCATTGCGTGCCTATGTTTCACAATAGCCTGAGAAAACAGCCGACGTTTCGCGAGGTCGCCACTTGAGCCATCGCAAAACCACGTCTGAGTAACGAGCGCAGAAATTCCATACTGATGACGTGCACTACCCAGATCTTGGTAGTGCTTCAGATTTGTTGGAAGAAAATTCCCTCGCGGCACAACCAATCAGAAGCACTACCAAGATCTGGGCAATGCACGTCATCAGTATGGAATTTCTGCGCTCGTTACTCAGACGTCGTTTTGCGAGGGCTCAAGTGGCGACCTCGTGAAACGTCGGCTGTTTTCTCAGGCTACTTTCAAACCAACGTGTTCTCGGGCCGAATCCCGCGAGAAAATGACGTAATAATTTCATGGCGGGTTTCGCCATGACATTTCCATACTTATTAGACACAGATGAACCGCTGTTAGCCTTGTGCTAGAAGTTTAATTAGCAGTTCGTGTCTTACATACAACGCATGCGCAACAAAGGTATTACTACTGGTATGTCTACGCTCGTTACTTATCTGACACAGATAAATTGCTGTTAACAATGTGACAGCAGCTTAGGTAGCGTATCTTACATACAACACACGAGCAACTAAGTTCGACTCAATTCTTGTTAATACATTCAACTTTGCCCAAAGCAAATAAATATTTCACCGTGTGATAAAACGGACCTGTCATATCGTGACCCTCGCACACTGAATAAGTTTATAACAGCGGAATCGTTACATCACAGAGAAGACAAGAAAGCACCACTCTGAATTTTGCAATTCTAACACATATTTACTTTGTTTCGTTTTCCCTTTTTTCGTTTCAAAACCTTTTGTTTGTTTTTAGAAAAGATCCTTATCGTTGCGAATTCCGAGTCAACTTGTTTACTTTTGGAAGGGGATTCCCTGGTTAGCAATCCGGATTTAAACATCATGTCATGAGATGTTTGACAGTGTAGTTGCGATTTCTTTTTCCCCAGACTCTGATGATCTGCTCGTGTTTATCAACCATTATATTTTGATTTTATTGCTATCCTCACTGTTTGTATTCACGGTCTAGGCAGAACAGGAAATATTTTCTTGTCTCCGTGTAAGCATTTTCAGTTGTGGGCGAATTTATACCGACGTTCAACGGTTGAGTTAAATTTGCTTTTTTCAGCAGAATAAATAAAAAGCGATAACAAAGATAATCTGAGTAATCATAGTTAAAACATTACGTCATCCAGTAACGCTATAGTCAAAATATTGTCACACAGTCACACTTTTCGTCACGAGAGTTCGTATAAACACGCGATCGCGCCAACATTTGTTAACCTGGGGGTGGCTGGGCTTTCTTGTACATCTTACAACACAATACCATACATGGAAATGTACACGTGTTCAGTTCGTGAGACAGCTAGTGTTCAACGTTTAAGACTCAATTCGATTCAATGTTCATTTCAAGTCACGACAACGAGTATTATTCGGCATTTTTCCTAAGATGTCGGGAGATTATACAGTGGTAAGTGTCTGCGTTGCATTCTTCGCATTTACCACTTTGGTTTTTGTTGAAACATTTGCTCCTTTTTTCTTTTCTCCAGCAGCCAAGCTAACGGTCAGGATAATGCCGCCTCGAAACTGATCCTGTATCCTCCGCCTCAATCTAATACAATGGTGGTGGAGTGTACCAGTTTATCGGAAATCTCAGGACTTAAGTCGCCTTCACTGAGGTCCTTAATGCAAGCATTAACAGGAGACCAAGACCAGGACTTGCGTTTAAATGCCCTGGCAGTGTATTTAAACCTCACAAAAGCGTGCCAACCATTACAAGATGTGAGCAAGGCAAAAATCCAAGTACACAAAGTCGCTCTCGTCACCCTTGCGAGCCAAACTACGTGTCCTTTGCAAGTTCTCGCAATGAATGCACAGAATGCAGGATATTCTGTGCTGATATATTTTGGAAACGTCATACATCAGCAGACAAAGACAAAGGACAAATTGCTGATTCCGGTTATGAATGCTAAAGCGAAGGATTGTAAATATCTCCCCGACTACGCGCCTTACGAAGCCAACGAAAACGTTGTTGGTAATCACTTAAACGACGTGTTGGCTGAAGTAGACCGAAGTAATTTGGAGATCAGAGTGCACGTCTTGCTCTCGGATGAACTAAGTCGAATGAAAAGGTACTTAAACAGTCTTTATTACTGGTTTCTTTTCGGGCCGATTATCACTCTAGAGTGGCTGAGACGTACAAAGAAACTCTGTTGGATGTCTGGCCGTCAACTAGTCGACGAAAGTCAGGCAGGTAGAAATGAGACTGCTGTTGAAAGTGAGCATCGAACAATAGAAGGAGAAAATAGAATCGAGTCAGGCGGAAGTGAATTTCGAACCATAATTGAAGGTGAAGAGTCACAGTTACATTCAGTCGTCGATGAGACTGCTGAAAGTCACCAAGAAGGAGCTGACGAGAGACAACCACTGTTTGCTTGTGCTGTGAGTGGTGACCATAACAGGCGTCCTCAAGGCTCTGAGAACGAAGTTGGGCAGCCTAAAGGTAGCATCTGCATCACAGGTTGCATCACATGTTTCACAGGTTTTTGTTATCTTTTTCTTATAATAGCCGCACTTCCTGTGGGTCTATCTTTGCCAGAGGCAGGATAGTCTTTTTTTAGATTTGACGAGAACGTGAACGGAATGGGGGTCATACGTTTTCTTTTTCTTGATTGTGTGTGGTGGTCACCTTTTCAGATATTTTGTTTTTTCATGTACAGTCGGTTCGCTTGTAGAGAAACGTGGACTGTTTCAACCAACATTTCAAAACTGATTCGAAGTGATTGGTTTGCGTCTAACATTTATTTGCTGGTTTTAGGTATAGTGGTGCCATATTGTTTCTTATCAAGCATCGGATATCGCAATCAATATATTTTATATAGCGTTAACTACTTTTTTTATTATGTAACTTGCAACTCCATGTGCACAGTGTGCAATGTGCTTTTCATTATCATTCTAAACAAGCACAAGTTTGTCACGCGCTATGTTTTTTACATCAGTGTCTGTATGATTTGTGCTTATATTGAGAGCGATGTTGTGGCCGTGTATTATTTTGCACTCAATTCTCAAGGATCCTTGAACGACTTAAAACTCACTGCTCTCCGCACAGTGGCAACTGGCCTTACTTTGACAATAAGTTTCAGTTCTTCTATGCACATCATTCGGAAACTCACTATGCCACGGGAATCACCGTTTGAGGGACTCAGGGAGAAATAAACAGGAGTCGCAATTTTGATCGGATTTTAACAGTTTGATTTTCTAAAACAACATTGAAATAACAAGGGGGAGTTAAACTTTCACCAACTGTTTAAATTGCAAGGTTTTGTGGCCGGGATTGTAGGCTAGCTACCTATCATTTCCTTATGGCATTTGTTTTCCTCACTGAAGAGAAATGAAGACTCAAGTTACACTTGGCAGCACTGAATTTTATTTGGTAAAAACCGCAGTTGAGGTCACGCATTCCCCGTAACGTGACAGCAAAACTAAGCCTTAAAGCTTTGAATAGATTTTTAACGATTATTCTACGAGGGCGCGCTGGATATCGGATGATAGATTGCGCCGAGTTGGCTATAATCATTTGATATCCAGAAAGCCCGAGTAGAATAATTGTTTTATTAAAATCTCAACCATCATAATTGTTATAAAAACAAGAAAGAAAGAAAAAAAGAGAAAAGTGATAAAAGGGAACAAGAATGGGTCACATGACTGAGCGAAAAAGGCGCCAAAACTTTGCGAAGCGTTGCAGCGTTTCTTTCTAAAGGCCATATTTGGTCGCAGCAGGTATATATATTTACCCCTTTTCATATACCTAGAGCAAAATTGTACCCCTTTCTTATACCTCAAGGATAGGTCAAAAGAATAGAACTTCAGTCGTTCTGGTTCAGTTGCTCTAAGGGTGCAAGCTTTTATGTGTTTGGCGTTGTCATTTGTGCCAAAATTTGAAACCCTTTCATATACTTAGCTTCAGCTGCCATCTCTTCCACTTTGCAGAGGATAATGACAATTTTCCCTATCCTTTAGAATACTGCAAGTGTGTGGGGGGGGGGGGGGGGGGAGAGTTAAACGCGTAGTGGAACTTGGGCACCACGTTGAATGATTTCGAATGATTCTGGAGGGTACTAATAAGTTGAATGGCGCTGAACAAAGTTAGATTACCATCAGCCAAGGCCTAACATGCATGGTTCCACTGTATGTGTTTGGTCTTGCTAAAGCCTTGACCAATTGAATAGGATGTTTGCAATATATTTTTTCTCTTTACGCATAAGTGACTCTGGATTAAACTTGATCGGTAAGAACAATGAAATTTCTTTGTCGATACATATATATATGGAATTTACAGATTTCTGTGTTACTATTACTGATTTTCGGGTGTATTTTTGTGATTAAAAAAGGTCAGAAAGACCTCTTTAAATGGAAACCGTTCAAAATTTAGTTATGCGATAAGAACTGGTTGTGAAATGTGTTTTGACTAGTCAGTTAAATTACGATTATAATAATCAGGAAATAAGAAGTTCCGGCAGCGTAATGGAAGCATGCTGGCCATCGACTGGCATGATTTGTACAACTAGCAAAGAATCTGTGCAAATTTTACCACCTTTCTTACCAAAGCAATTCCTTGTTTTCTCAGAAAAGATCTCATTGTGGGACTTCTTGTTTTATGGTTAACATTACATTTTATTGCATGATCTCTGAATTAACTCTGTTACTTAAAGTGAGTGTTAGCACTAGCTATCGGACAATCCATACTGTGGTGAAATTTTGACTTACAACTGTAGTGATATTTTGGAAATAAAGCTCTTGGTGATGTCATCGAACTCTCTTTGATTGGTTCTAGCAATTAGTTTTTCATTGAACTCTCGGATTTAAGAAGTCTTTTCTACTTTTTTGGTCAACTCCTTCATAACGGACTTCTTTAACAAAAAAAAAAGACGGGCAGACAGGACGGACTCTCTACCTAGGTGTATAAAAGAGTACCAGAGTCATGCTGCTGGGGGGTAACCCTACGATAACCAAGCATCCCATCCAGGGGGAAGTAGCAATGCCCCCAGTTGCGACATGCTACAGAAAAGGGGTCGAGCTCCGACCCCCCTCCCCTCCCCTCTCCGACCGCATGGACCTCCTGAGGCTAGTGTATGACAGAGCAGAACAGATACTTTGCTTTATTTCAGTCAGGGTGATCCCTTCAGCATTTATAAACAAAATACTGTTATCAACGGGAGCCCTGACTATAAAAGTATAATTACATAACAGGATTGAAGGATAAAGGTCACATCAAAGTCACATTGAAGGATAAAAGTGTAAAAAGTTTTTTTTAAAAATACGTGTTTACAAGTATGGTAGGTATAAGATAAGGTAAAGTAAGTCGCACTAGGGCCAAGGAGGCCCACACGGCCAGAACTTATCCCCGGTTTTCATAGCATGAAGCAACTGAGAGTATTGCTACTCTCCCCTGGACGGGATGCTCGTCCATCGCAGGGCTACCCCCAAGCAGTATGTCACTGGTACCCATTTATACACCTGGGTGGAGAGAGACAATGTGGGGCAAAGTATCTGGTCTAAGGAAACAACACGATGGCAGGGACTGGGCGTCGAACCACCGACCTTCAGATCTGAAGTCCAACACGCTAACCAGTACACCTCCGCGCCCCCACGTTTTTACACTATTAAAATTAAAAACTATGCTATAAAAAGTAACCATTTAAAGAAATTATTAAAAAAAACTTTCCATTGTAATAAAATGACTTCTTGGCCGATTCAGTCCGTACTGAAGGTAAAGGTACCTATTTTACCTCCCTTTAAGACAGGCTACAAAGCCTTATGGCCAAGAAACTCAAAATTTTACCGTAAAAAAGTCGGCCTTAATCTACCCTAATAGCTCTACTAAGAACTTAGCTTAAATTTGGATAGAAAACGGTGTGTTTTTAGGTTGTGTCATTGTTTTAGTTTTAATGACCTCTAAATAAGACGAAAAACGCCATTTAAAAAGTTTGAAGCTTGCTATGACCATAACTTCAACAATTAGTAGGTGGCATCAGTTGTGGCACAGTACAACTTTATTCCGCTCAGCTTTCTCAGATATCATGAAAAGAAAGTACATTTGATTTGCTAGATTGTTTAATTAATTGTAAAAATCCAGTAATTTTCACAAAAAATTACCCTATTTTGCAGTTGTGTGAGAAAAGAATTGGGGGTGCACGTGGTCAAGATGGCGGTCAGACGTGTTGATTCGAAGTCCGCTTACACCGCTCAAACTGACGCCTCTCCGGCACCCAATATCTTCTGAAATGTGGTAGTCCAGCCTATAAGGTAATGATCTTTATTCGTCCAGCGTAAGTGTCCTTACGAAAAAAGAACAAACGTGGAGATCGCAGGTCAATTGATCAAGAAGACAGAAGCTCTAAAAAACAACATAAATAAATAAAATAAATAAATTGGAATTTGCAGTGGCACTTCCACAGACTGGCTCTTCGTCCACTGATTTCAGATGGAATTTGGAAAAGTGGGTTTTTGTGGAGGGGGGAAAACCGGAGAACCCGGAGAAAAACCCTCGGAACAAGGACGAGAACCAACAACAAGCTCAGCTCACATGTGACATCGGGGCTGGGAATCGATCCGGGCCACATTGGCGGGAGGCGAGTGCTCTCACCACGGCGCCATCCCTGCTCCCCAGCATGGCGACCAACTCTAAAGAAGTGCTCGAGAATGACTCCTAAGCATCAGACGACGACCAAGCAAAAAACTATTGCTTCTGTCATTGCCGATAACCAAGCGATCAGAAAGGAAATTGACGATCTCAATTACAACTCAGGGAGCAAAAATAAGCTACAATTTCCTAGCCCGTGAACAGCTGACACTGGAGTGAAATAGTCTTGTCGTAGGAAAAAAAGAATTTCAGCGGTGGTAAAATTTAAAGACAAGTCTTTAGTGGAAGACACATGTAAAAAGAGGTTTTTTGGCTATCTAAACGGGTTTTAATCTTCGAAATGTGCGGGCGTTGCGCAAAGGTAAATGAGACAGCTGGGGCGCTGCTGAACGGAGAACCGGCGGGGAAAAGCTTCGGAGAGCACTCAAACTTGCTGCGTGGCGCTTGTTACGGATACCAAAGGTACTGGATCGTTGTATCTCGTCCGCAATAGCAAAGGCAGAAAGATTCAGGAACAAAAGTTGAATTCGTAAACTGTTTAATCGTAGACTTCACACGTACACTCTCGCGTGTTATGGTAACTCAAGTAACTCTCAGTGGTAATTCTTGGTAGTTGACAGTAGTTGACGGTAATTCAAAATTGTGCAATGTACGAGCTTCCTTTTATATGCTCAGAGTATGCCAATAAAGTTCGGTAGGTCTCTCAACTAAAATTAGTTTAACAGCAGAGTAAACTAGAAGGAGCTATTATTAAAAATCTAACCTAAAACAGGTTATACGGAGCAGCTGATAACACTACAAATTGGTTCTAGGATATTACACTAGACTGAGGTAAACATAACTAATTTCCTGGCTTTGACCTGTTTACAGAAAGTTGATTAGAAACGGGAAGTTCCGAGAGCTTTTATTTAAACAGCTTTCGTTCCTAATACCAAAATGCAATGACGATAGGAACTGGTACTCTACGCTAACGAGTTCCGCTCGATCTAAGCAATATTGAAAAACACCTTACAAGTACACCTGAATAAACATTCATTTAAGAGGTTTTCACAGCTCCATATTACAACAACTTTCCAAAAGGGGCCTAAAATCACTGAATATAAACAGCTTTACAGATTTTTAGGAGTTTGAGATCATTTTCAATAGTAGAGATAAATAGTCCAAGTGACACACACATTCGACACGCGCCTGAGACAAACCTCAAGTTTGCTGACTCAGTTAATCGCATTACTGCTTTTATGAAGTCTAATCCCTGTTTTCTGGCTGTTGCTTGTTCCATTTCAACAGCAGGAATGAAAGCGATCTTTAGGTTACTGTGGCTGGAAGCAATTTTAGCCACAACTGAGGGCACGGTCAAAGATAAATGATGCAATGATTAAACAATGTTCCTTCGTCTTCAAGTCGAAAATTTCACATTGCCAGGCTTATAAAGCAAAGCTGGCCGAAATCAGTGGATTCTATGAAATTCGTGAAGTACGAAAACTATAACTGCATCACTGAGGACAATACACAATCCTTACATTGGGTATCAACATTTTAAGAGTTTAGCAAGCGATGAACGGCGACACTCGTTCACCATCAGCAGATCTCACGCTCAACCTCAACACACAGCTCGGCACTGCAGTCTGTCTGATGATTCTCATGCCAATAACAGTCATAAGCAATGTGTTACTACTTGTGACTATCTTTAAAGATCCTTATATTGCTTTCGCTCTCCTGCTACTTTCATTGTCGCTCTAACCGTAGTGTTAACGTCTGGCGTTTAATTGATTGCTCCTTCTTTCATTATGCAACGCTTGACAAAATACATAACCATGATAACATGGTCACTTGTGCGGTATGTTTTCTTATGTGGGCTTCAACTCGTCGTTTCTTCTCGTTCTTGGTCTAATTTGGTGGCAGTACACCGCAGTAACCTTTTTTTTTTTAACAACAACAAGCAGATTTATTCAAACTGATGTAGTCTTCACAGCTTACATTAAAGAGCCAGTGTCACCCAAGGTGCTTTGCGCGGTTGTGTTTTTGTTTTGAAGTTTGGCTGGCGCGTTTGCCGGACGTTTCGCAAATTATATCCTGCTGCACTGGCCTCTCAGCAAGCTGATATTTACAGTAGTAGCCTCTGAAAATAGTAATATCTTCATCGCTAGATGTTACCGGAGAAAAAACTCTAGATCTGACTTTGTAGTCAACGCGTATGGAGCTTTTATAACAACCGATCGATTGATCGAGCGATCGATCAATCGATCGATCTCGATGGACGTAAAACCAGAGTAACCACTTCCACTCGATATAAAAATAATAAGACAAAAACAAGTAGCAAGAATATTGACGTCTTCATCGCTAGATGTCACTAGAGAAAGCTACTCAAGATCTGACTTTGCATTCAATGCGTATACATGGATCTATTACAGTCCGATCGATTGACTGCTCGATCGATCACATCGACCGATGTCGATGGACGCAAAACCACAATAGCCACTTACGCCTTTTGTAAAAATAAAACATAAACAGACAGTGAGTACAAGGAATAATTAAGCAACACAGCACAAGCTCAATGCCATAAGCATTATTTTGGAGCAAGCCCGTAGCTACTGTTATTTTGTGGTAAGTCACCGTTCCTTCTGTTGTCATTCGGCAACGAATGTAGCACTATTTCGGCAAATACAGTGTCAGTACTATTGCTGAAACCCGTAGATGTTTTTCTTTCCCGTCGCTACTGATACATGGACTCCTTCAGTCGTACAACTTTGGCAGAGCCCGGAAGACTCGGCCTTCACCTCAACTTTCCTGAACCCTACAAGGCATCCAAGTTAAAGATCTCCTTCTCCACCGCGAAAACACCTCAGAATTCGGAAATTTACAACGAAATCAATACGGCGACACTTAAATGTCAAGTCAAAATTCACACTAGTGCTTTCGGATCCCTAACGGCAGCGATGGAAGAAGATACAAATCAGACTTCACGACAATCGAGACAATGGCGTATTTTTCATATATGAAAAATGTACCTCCGCACGCAAAGCACTTTGGGTGACACTGGCTCTTTAAATCTTTGTCACACAGACTCGACTTCTTGGCATATCCTAAAAGCTGGACTGGACCCTGGACTCTGTACTCTGGACTCTGGACTCTAGACTCTGGACTTTTCCCTCCCAAAACTTTCTCCCCCCCCCCGAAAAACCTCTATATCTCCCCCAAAAAACTTCCGCCCCCCCAAAAAAAAATCCCCCCCAAATAAAAAGTTCAACTACAGCGGATTTTTTCCTCAATAAATAAGTTAGAAGTGTGCGAGATTTCAAACAAACAACTTTATTCCGCCCCCCACCCACCTCCCCGAAAAAACCTTTATGTCTCCCCCTAAGAACTGCCCGCTCCCAAAAAATCCCCCTCCCCTCCCCCAAAGAAGAAATACAACTACATCGGATTTCTGATTGAAAGCGATTGAACAAACACTTGTCGTCTCAATGTTCTTGCACAACTGGCATTGAAATCACGAACGCCATCGAACGACCCGACCCCAATCCTTAAAAAAAAGTATTTGGCGTGCGAACGTGATTGCACTACACAATAAGCAAAGATCAGATAAAATTCTCTATTCATCGATGCGGCGTGTGCAAGCTCTTATCAGCTACCAGTGACAATGTTGTTTACCTAAGGTGTTACATTTATTCTTGTTTTCAGTCAAGCATAAAGTATTGTGTCCTTGAAATAAATTGGATCTTTTTAGAACGTTACTAGTTCGATGATCATACTAAAGCTTGTTAATTGCCGCCGCTCAGAGGCTCTTTCCGCGCGCAGATAGGTTCTATTCACCGACACGTGGGCGTGGCTTACATTTATTTTAACCCCTAACAGGTTAAGTAACAAATACATCCCATCATTTTATTTAAGATACTGTGAAAGCTTTAACGGCAGTCTTAAAGCGCTTACCAATCCACAAATTTACCCTCTAACAGGTACAACAGCACCCCGTCATTTTTATGGGGGAGTAAACCTCCCCCGGAACTAAACTTCTAAAATAAATGAAATAGGGGAATTGATTGCGAATTTAATTTGTATGGACAAATGAATTATGGAGTACTGATACAGGAACGTCACTTTTCTTAGGTTGAGAAGTCGTTTTGTTACTCGAAGAAGAGTGCTATCCATACTATCCGTAAAAATATTTTTGTACGTGTGTTTCAGCAAATCGCCTGATATCTTATGTATTTTATATGGCCTGCAGAAAAGGGTTTTTTTGGCTAATAAATAATTAAAATCACAGCACGTAAACTTGACCAACTGAGACACTAATGTCTCTGTCTGGACAGTTAATTATGCGTATGCTTTTTAAAAATCGTTTGTTAACGAGGCAAAGAAAACGGACTCCGCGCACGCACGTCAAAAGCTTTTTATCAGATTAGTTGATAAAAGTACGCAAGGCCTTGTACGCGTCGGTGAATAGAACCTATCTGCGCGCGGAAAGAGCCTCTGAGCGGTGGCAATTAACAAGCTTTAGTATGACCATCGAACTAGTAACGTTCTAAAAAGATCCAATTTATTTCAAGGACACAGTACTTTATGCTTGACTGAAAACAATAATAAATGTCACGCCTTAGGTAAACAACATTGTCACTGGTAGCTGATAAGAGCTTGCACACGTCGCATTGATGAATAGAGAATTTTATCTCATCTTTGCTTATTGTGTAATGCAATCACGTTCACACGCCAAATACTTTTTTTAAGGATTGGGGTCGGGACGTTAGTAGTAAAGTGGGCTCACCGGGCCCAAATGGAGGGCTTCTGATTGGTTGTTGGGGTTGCCATAGCAACCGGGGTTGTCAGGGAAACCGCGGACCGGTTGGGATCGCAGGCGCAGGTGCAGGCGACCGGAAGTCACGTGGTTTTAGCGGAAGTGACATCACCGGAACCGGAAGTGACGTCATCACCGGAAGTCACGTGGTTTTTGGGGGGACTGCTGACCAGGTGGAAAAAAGGATCGCGGGCTCAGACAAAAGAAGACGCCATGTTGAAATGTCCATTTTTTATTGCCTTTTTAACAAAGAGTCCAAAGTCCAATCCAGGCACCGCGTGGGGGCCCATAGGTATAAAAAGGCAACCATGGGCTATTTTTGTTTTTTAGTGTTGTCACCATGAGTTTCTACATCACCCTCATCAGTGATCAAGCGGAAGGCACGGGGCAAAAATTTACCGCCAGACTTCCCCATTTACACTATCTCGTAGAAGACGATTGGGAAGCGGCCCTCGTTCATATCTCACACCCCTGCGTTTAATCAACAATTGGAACATCAAACCAAGCAGAATTGGACTCAAGAAGATAGTGAAAAACACTGGATGAAAACAGATATCAGATACATACCAAAACGTACCGATGGAACTGCTCCACTTCAAGTCACCAAAACAATACATTTACCCCCAGGGTATTACAACAACCTGAAAGAAGCACGGATCGCCATCGCTTACGAAATGGAAAAACAACACATGGAGGTCATGATGGATATATCAAAAATGGACATTGATGATATACCCAAACGAAAACAACTAGCCAATCTCAACCTCGCTCAACCCTACGTTAAAATAACCAATACCGGCGTCGCCCCCGAATTAGATTCCCTGTATGTGTTCATTCCAGCCAACATGCAATTTGAAATGGAATGGAAATTGGCCGGCCTGATGGGACTGGTCAAAGATGGAACTCCAACTCAACGAATTGTCCAAGAAAAAATTATCTGGTCAAAAATATCGTGGATTACGACGATCGACACAAATGGACACCAACCGTCGGTCCTGCAGACAAATATCCACCTCGTGGCATCGTCTCCGTCAGCTTTACTCATCCAGATTTCGAATATTACTTCTTCTTGGGGCCTAATCTCAGCCGGCAACCATTTCCCACCACCCAAACCGTCAAACCTCAACAAGGACAACAACAACTCATGATTTACACGGATCTCGTTGCTCACAGCATTGTTGGAAATCAACAAAAAGGGTTTTTACGCACCATTGATGTCGACAATACCAATCATCAGTTTGATGCCACTCAACTGATGTATTTTCCTCTTCGCAAAACCATCTTTGACAGCATTGCCATTGACATTCAAACAGCCAATGGGCAGCCTGCTCCCTTTAAACAAGGCAGCACCATCATTACCCTTCAACTCTAAAGAAAAAGTCAACGGACATAAAAAACATGACGTGGTTGTTTTTTTATAGAGACCCCAAGGTCCCGTGGGAGAGTGGCATAGACCAATCACCCACCAGGGGCAATTCGTCACATGGTCGAAGGGACAGGGGTGGATGACCCGTGGTCACGTGGGAGTAGGGAATGGTCCGATGACCAACCAGGGGGCACGAGATGCCCCCAGGAGGGGGTGGGAAGGGGTGGGGGACCCCCTCCCCCCTCCCTAATTTGTCTCATGATGCTTCGCGTGGGTCGGGGTATAAAACCCTGGAGAGGCCTCAGGGCGTCACTCCTAGCTTTGAGTTCGGTCTAAGTGACTTATGTCGGTTGTGTGAAAAAATGTCTAGAACGAGAAGGCCCTTGGGCTCCCTGTGCAGTGTATTGAATGTGGGAGGAGACGAGAGTTTGCGGAGGAGAGTACCTGTGGAGAGGACAGCTGTAGAGAGGCATACGGCACACATGTACGCGATGAGAGCAGAAGCGTGGCGCCCCCTCAACCGCTGGCGCGTGGCCGCGTTCATCCGTTTGTTTTTACTGTACATGGTGTATGGGGAGAATGGTGGAGGACGCCCTCATCCCGTCACGGGCCGATCACTGAAGAAAGCGTTGGTCCGTCGGGTGATCCCGTGGATTTACCGTAGACTGGTGTTCACCATGGATGAGTCCACGTGGCCGATAACCTTGGAACAGTTTCGAGAACTGGACGGGTACTTGGCGGAGCACTTGCCCCGAATCCATAAAGATGACCCATGGGACACGGTGGCTTATTTTTTTAAAGAAGTGCTGCGCGAAAGGGAAGAGTGGAAGAGATTAGAGGAGATGGAAAGGGAAGTTATGGAGACTGTTCGTCGCTGTTTAGAACATTGAACATGTTTTATTTTATGTGGACATTTTTAACATTGTGAGTCAAGGCGCTGTGCGTCAAGAGACACTATTTATGATGAACGTGCAAACTCAGTGATGTCAGTTGTTTTTAAAATTTTTTAATTAAAAAAAGAGTTGATGTTTACAATGAATGGTGTGCCCGTGTCCATCTCTTGCCACGCCGCAGGGGCGCGCCTAGGTACAATTGAAAAGTAAAAACTAAAAATGGATATGTACAATTGAAAAAATAAAAACTAAAAAATTGAAAAAAAGCTATGTACACATTGAAAAAGTAAAAACTAAAAATGGAAAAAAGAAAGGCTATGTACAATGGAAAAGTAAAAACTAAAAAAAAGTTCTTTACAAATGAAAGTCTTCGAGTTCCAGACGTAATTGGTCAATGTTCTCGGGTAGACAGAAGGTACGATTGAATAAGGCTTGAATTTCGGCTCGGGTTTAGTCGTCCAAATCTCGGGACCCCACCACCGCACTGCTTTGATGAAGGGTCGGCCCTTTGGGACCCCAAGGCACAAATTGGCTGCCAGCTACCAGATTGGTGGCATTGTCGTCGACTTGGTAGTAATGGTCTGACCGGTACCACGATTGACTGGGTATGTCAAACAGGTAGACGGGTTTGCCTTGATCCATGGCCAATTGCACGGTCCAGCCCGTCCCTCCTTTCACGCGTTTGCCATCCTTTTCCAAGATGCCAAACGCATAGAGGGTATGTGCTTTTTTGGCAATTTGATAATTGCGTTGCAGCAATTGAAGCGTGTAAAAATGACTAGGCATCCGTTTCCCCAGTTTCTGAGCCGCCTGGTGAAGATGCGGGTTGGCGAGCATGAGGACTTCCACGGTGGAAGGCGTGATGAATTGGGCTCGGGGATGATTGGGGGGTACCAGGACTTCCACTTGCATGCCAAACTGTTTGGCCATTTGTTCGACCAAATCGTCGGTGCCTTTGGCTCCCCCGGTGTACACCACATGCCCATGGCCAATTTGGAGTTGCATGGCATCGAGATCTTGTTCTCCAATCATGTCGATGTCTGGGAGCATTCGTCGGGAAAAACGTAACCGATGTCAGGGCCCACAATGGCTAGAATCTCGGCTGGACTCAACCCTAAGGCCAAAGCCAAATCAATGAGGTGGTGATGTCGGCACTGTTGGAACGTGAATCCCGCTGCCAGACCTCGTTTGACACGTTCGGCCAGATACGCGTCGTCACTGGCAAAGTCTTGACGCTTGAGATCTTGGTAGTAATCCATTCACTTCGAATGACGACCTAGGGACAAAGGGACCGTCTTAAAGAGGGAAAGCTGACCAATGGGAACACGAGAGGACCAACTATGGGTTGGATAAGTTGACCAATGGGAACACGAGAGGACCTTATATGGGCATAAAAAGGTGACCAATGAGACCCAAGGGTCCAGGGTATAAAAAGCCGTGTGCGGTGTGGGGTGAAACAACCTTAGCAGGATGTCCATCGATGTGAGCTATGACCCTGTGTCTCCAGCGCGTTATCCCAATCCGGATCCGAAGAGAAAATCAACCAAAAACCCTCACTCTGCCGGGAAGAAGAAGAAGGAGGAGGAGGAGAAGGCGATTCAACATATGACACCCGAGGACTGTGATCCTGTGGTACGCGAGGTGGTGGAAGACACTCGAGCTGCTTTGGAAGAAATGATGAAAGAATTGAATGACATGGTGGACCAATCCACCCAAACGTACCCTCCTGAATACATCGTGACGAACGTGTATGACAAGGCGGAAGCGAACAGTGAAAGAAAGGTCAACGCATTACCCCTAACCAGTTCAGTGGACTATATGGTCTGCCCTTGCCACGACGTGCGTTTGGAGGCCCGTCAATCTCAAAAGGGATGGCCCTATGTCAAATGTCCCATGCAACCGTGTTTGCTGTTTTGTGGGCAAGATCAAGCCCCTGAGTATATGAAAGCCGTGTATTGTCAACCTCATCCAGAAGTGTTGGACATGTGGAGTTGTTTGCAGTGCTTTTGCTGTGAACCGGCCACGCTTCAACAGAGCCATTCCCCCCAGAACCCCGATCGGTTGTTTTTGACCTGTTCCAAGAAAAAGTGCCACTTCTTTCGGTGGGCCGATCAACCGTTGGGTCCCAAGTACTGGACCTGGTTTCATGACCATCCCCCCAAAAAAGGCCGACCAACAAGCCGAACCGCCTTTACCAAGCCGTGATGCCCAGGGGTATCCCAAGCGTGGGGTTGACATCCCAGGACCTCCACCCCGAGTGAGACGTCCAGAGGACCGTCCCCTGACAGACTATGAGAAACAGTTGCTGCGAGAAATCCAAGATCTCAAGAACCGTCAAGAGGTGCTGGTGGCCCCGGCTCCACCGCCACCCAAGTACAGTGACAGTGTAGGGAACTGGCAGAAAGGCCTAGAGACGGTCACCTATGACCGCAGTGGTCTATTTTAAGAAGATCTATAAAAGGTGATACGAATAAAAACAAGTTTTATTGAAGATGGAGTCTGTGTGGATGTGGGACTGGGTGGGATTGGGTAGGGTAGGGTCTTTGATTCAATGGCAATGTCATCAAACCCTTTGCCAACTGTTATATGACTACCAAGAAGGGGAGAAAGTGCCCATTCCCCCATGTCCCGAGGACACGGATCCTCTCCACGTGTTTGAAGCAACCCACGTGGACCGCCACCTGTATCGATGGGTGGTGTTTGTCTTGTGGCTGAAATCCCATCCGAAGGCCTGGAGATGGTATCGAACCATTCAAAAGGCGCACCCCCGTACAGTCCCTCCCATACCCACCTTATGGGATGAGTGTCAGAAGGTGTGGCACCTCGAAAGAAAAAAAAGCTCGAGGTCTCACAACAGTGGTTAGGCCGTTACCACGATCCACGAGCCCCCGGCAGTTTAGGGGGCGTGGACCGGTTTGCGCGAGCATACAAGATTCCTTTGAACCAAGCCCGACGCGTGTTGGAACGGGATTTGGCCTACACGTTGCATAAACCTCGACGTCGTCGTTTTTGCTACCATGCCCGTGATCGTCGGGGGATTGGATGATCAATGGGTAGCAGATTTGGAAAACCAAAACCGGGGTAGCGTTGGTGAAAGCCTTTGACAAGATTTTGAAACAAGGACGTCGACCCAACCGGTTGCAAACGGATCGAGGCACCGAATTTTACAACCGCACATTTCAACGTTGGCTCGAGGAGCAAGGGATCCAACATTTTTCCACCGAAGGGGATGCGAAAGCCTCAGTGGTGGAACGATTTAACCGCACGTTGAAAGAACGCTTGTACCGCTATTTCACGGCGGCCAACACCTTACGGTTTGACGATGCCTTACCTGATTTGGTTGATGGCTACAATGCCACGCGTCATCGAAGTATTGGCATGGCCCCCCAGGACGTGATGTGGGCCAACGAAGAAGCCGTGTGGAAACGTCTGTACGACAAACGGTTGAAAACGAAAAGACCCAAATTCAAGGTGGGCGATCGGGTGCGTCTCAACAAGATTCATCGTACGTTTGAAAAAGGGTATTTACCCGGTTGGACCGAAGAAGTGTTTGTGGTGCATCGCGTGGTGCCGGGGCCTGTCCCTACCTACAAGATTCGCGAGTGGGATGACACCCCGGTCCAAGGCACCTTTTACGACGCGGATTTACAAAAAGTGCACGTGTCCGACCAAGCCTTGTTTCGTATCGAGAAGGTACTTAAGCGTCAAAAAGATCGTTGGTTGGTCAAGTGGAAAGGCTGGCCTGACAAATACAATAGTTGGATTGCCCGTGGAGACGTGACTTCCCTCCAACCACCCAAGAAGAAAGCATGACGTGGGTACCCTCGTCCTCGTTTTACGTGACGTTGATGAGTCATGCCAGTACCCGGAGTTTCGTGACAACAAGGCCCAGCATTTCCGAAACCGTCTGCCCAAACCCATTCGATTCGTGGGACGAGGCTGGCACGTGGGGATGGTCAGTTTGTCGTTACCTACCATTCCGGCGTCAGTGGAAGCTTTTGTCAACGAAAAGGATCCCCTGTTGTATGTACGATGGCACGAACGCGTGTATGACCAAGATGACCAAGGCAAGGATCGTTGGACGCCTCAACAACGCGAACTCAAGCTCTTGGGTCAAGACATGAAAGACCATTGGTCGTCGACATGAGTGCCATTTTTTCAAAAACTGGTGTATCGCTACGAGCAAGAACGCGCCCAACGAACCCGGCCCAAAAACAAATGGACGGAGGACAATGGCGTTAAGTTGTACCCGACCTTTGAATGGACCTCTCAAGGCGATTTGTTGTTGAATACCAGCCATGTGGATTCCCAAAATCAAGTGGCCCGTGTGTCATGGGGAAAAACCTTGGCCCTGAAAATGGGATGGATCGAAGAAGTGTCTACCGGTACATATCGCCTGGGACCGAATGTGTTGCAAGAATTTCAAGGAATTTCAACAATTCCCACCCCGACGGATGTGCCGGGTACCACCTTTTGGAAAGTGGATGGGGATTATTTGGTATTGAGTGTGACGTGCAATTGGCGTTTTGCGAATTTCAACGAGACGTTTTGTCCTTCCGCGGAATTTACTCCCACGCGTCCCTTGCACGTGTATTGCAATGTGGGCACCAGCAGCATTGTGGGCAATCGCATCACGGATCTCTTAAGAGAAATCAAGTACCATCCCAAGGAAACCACCCACTTTGAACCCAGGCACATTCAATATATACCGGTGGGCAATGAAGTGGTGGAAATCGTGGAAACCCAGATGGCCGAAATCAATGGGGATCTGGTTCAATTTGGAAGAGGGCATACCATCCTGACCCTCCACTTTAAAAGGGAGGTGGTGGTGTGAAAGAAAACAGACAAGACAGGATGTCGTTCTACGTGACGTTACCCAGACATGCCAACCGAAAAGAATTTCCTAACAACCAAGCCAATGCGTTCAAGATTCGTTTACCGCAACCGTTACGTTTACCGGGGGGTCAATGGCAAGTAGGGTTGAGTGCCATTTCCTTACCGGATACACACGTTAATTTGTACGAGTTGGTGCAGAAAGATGGGTACATCATGTCGACGTCCTGGGACATAACCTATCCCAAACCGGGTGGAAGCGATGGGGAAATGGCAGGTCGCGTAGGATCCACTCAAACCCTCATCAACGACATCCAGCATTTGGATTGGGTGGTGGATGGGGTGAGTTTCATGAAAGCCACCATTGCCCACTTGGAGCAACGACGCAAGGAAACGGCGATTCAAGGAGGACGTTTTACCAATGAGCAGGGCAAACACACCTACGTCAAGTTCAAGTGGGAAGGGGACGATCTGCTTATCGACAACACGAATGTGTGTCATTGTGGCAACGAGACACCATCTATTACCATCTATACCAAGTTAGCGCTCAAGATGGGATGGTTACGTATAATCAGTAGTGGCTTGGTGTTGGGTCCTAACTTACAGCAAGACTTCATGGGTGATCAAATCCCCAACATGAGAAAGAACCGCGATTGGAACGATTTGAACGACGATCAGCACAACCCGGTCTTTTGGACGGTGCGTTCGATTTTACCGGATCATTTACAATTGAGTATGAGTTGTAGTTGGCGTTTTACCAACTTCAATGTGGCGTTTCGTGCGGTGGTGGGAGACCCCTTGCGATCGTTGCACGTGTACTCGGACGTGGCCGGCAGCAGTATTGTGGGAAATCGCGTGACCGATTTGTTGCGAGAAATCAAGTACAAGCGGGAAGGACGAGGCACCATGTACTTTGAACCGTTGCACATTCAATACATGGCTCTTCGCAACGAAGTGATCGAAATCATTCAAATTCAAGTCGCCGAAACGTTTGGCACCGAGGATGCCTTGGTCAAGTTTGGAAAAGGCAACACGATTGTCACATTGCACTTCAAAAACACATAAAAAGAAACGTGTCCCTTGCAAAGGGACTGTCAGTGAAACGATGCCGAAGACAAGAGTGCGTCGAAGGAGACGTCAACGAGGCGGTCTATTGCCTTTAGCGGCCCTCGTGCCAGCTTTGATGGCCGTGGGGAAGGCCGCGGCGTTGGGCGCGGTGGGCGGTGCCGCGGGTTACGGAGACAAAAAAGCGATGAAAGCGGCGACCACTCGAAAGAAAAAAAGAAGATGAAAGGTGCCACGGTATAAAAGAGAGACGAGTCCAGTGCCACAAAGAAAACAAAGAGATCCTTGGTGACGCGTGAAGAAGACACCATGCGAGGGGGGAGTTTGACGCGCTTTCGTACGGATGAGTGGTATGATCAACATGGGAACGGTCTGGTTATGGATGTCCTGCGTGGGGGTGTCCAAGGCCTTAAAATGACCCGGAATCCTTTAAAACTGCCTAGTAACACGTTGCGTGGATTGAACGCAGGCTTAACACGAGGCGTCAAACGAAAAGCCGAACAAGTCATCAAAAAGGAAATCACCAAACAAGCCAAGAAAGCCTTGGACAACAAGGACGTGAAAAAAGCCGTGCGCGTGGCCAGCGCGTTGTTTCCCAAGCAAGTCAAACGCGCTCGTGATATTTTTGGTGTCTAAAAATGGATCCCGTGCCTTCTCGTCCTCGACGGATTCGTAGTGACCGGGGTTTACCTCAACGTGGAGGATTGTTCCCGTTTTGGAAACTCATGCGACGACAACGTGGCGGATGGTTGAGTCCCGAGGTGATGAGAGTGCCCGGGTTTGATTTGAGACAACGCTTAGCACGACGACGACGACGGTATAAAAACCCCTCACGACGACGGGGTGCCACCACTCGACGCCGAAGACGACGTTAACCATGGCCGAAGCCGCCCCCGCTCACGCGCTTTCCGAATGGACCCTTAACCCGGCGTTGCGCCTTTTCAAGGTGCCTCCCACGGACATTAGCATCAATGCCTATCGCATGGTCACCATCCAACCCACCACCACCGGCATCAATCCCATGGAATTCATTATACCGGGGTTGGACGATTTTGTGGATTTGGGACGCAGTTACTTTACCATGGAATTGAGCTTGAAAAAGAGTGATGCCGGGAACTTGGTGGCCAATCAGAAATTGTGGCCCGTCAACAATTTGGAACATTCCATCATCAAACCAACTGACTTGCAGTTGAATGGCACGTTGATCAGCCCTCAATCCGACACCTATCATTACAAGGCCTACCTGGAAACCTTGCTGAATTATGACCGAGAGGATGGGAAGACCGTCTTGGGACCGCAAGGATGGTTCAATCAAGTGGATTTCCCACCCCAATGGACCGCCACCAATACAGACAGTGCCACGCCTGATGCAGCCTATAACGCTCTCAGTGCCAATCACAAAGGCGCCTTGGCTGCCTCCGTGGCCGAAGTCGCCAAGTATGCTGGAGGTGTCACCCACAGTTTGGTGTTTACCCCTCACCTGGAAGTGTTTCACACTGGCAAACTGTTGGTGCCTGGGATAGAAATCAAGATGAAAATTCATTTCAATGGCCCGAACCTGTTTTTGAATGGCGTGGCTCTGGCAGGCCGATTGATAGAAGGCGATGTGAAGCTGCGGTTTCATTTGTGTTAACTGCGTTTGAATGAAGCCGTGTACAGTAGTTTGTCTGCCAAAAGACACAATGAAGGAGAAATTGCTGCCTACCCGACCGTCCGCAGTGAAATCCGTACCTTCAGCATGCAAGGCAACCTGGTCCGTTTTGACATCCCCAACCTGTTTCAAAACAGAATACCCGATCGTTTGATTGTAGCCCTGGTGGACAGCCGAGCCTTCAATGGCGATGTGACCCGAGATCCTTTCTGCTTCCACAAATTTGGTCTGAGTTCTATTAAACAGATTGTCAAAGGAGAAGAATACCCTTATGAAACCCTCCAGTTGGTACACAACAATGGCACCCGAGATAGACTGGGATACTTCCGTTTTCTGCAAGCCAGTGGAGCCTGGTGTAAAAAGAAAGGCAATATGATGGAACTGGGAGATTGGGGCCAGGGGAAAAATTCATGTTTGACAATGTGGCCAATGGATGTGCTGACAGTCAAAGACTCAACCCCAAGCAAACCGGGGATTTACAACTCAGCTTGGAATTTGGAGCCGCTCCCGGTACCAATATAACGGTGCTCGTCTATGGAGAATTTGAGAATTTGCTGGAGATTGACAAGAACGGAGCGGTGTTGTACAACATTTACCAGCATTAAAAAATGGAACAAGTGGCCTTGAATAATGTGCAGTTGAATTATTTAGCCCGAGACGATCCTCAATTGAAACCTTATTTTTACGGGACGGTGGCCTGTGATCGATTACCCAAGACCCCCGGCAAGAAAACACCGCAAGGTTACATTGTGAACACGGACCCTCACGATCAACCCGGGCAACATTGGTTGGCGGTGTGGACAGATGGAAACGTGTGCGAAGTCCTGGACAGTTATGCGTTGCCGTTGGAACGGTACGAGCAAGCCACCCCCTTGAGAGACTGGATCGTGCGACATTGGAAGTACGTGGTGACCATTGGCAAGTCCCTGCAAGCCATCCATAGCAAGAGTTGTGGCGATTACGCGTTGTTGTACTTGAAAGCCAAAGCCCGTGGACGGACCTTGCAAGAGTTTTTAAATGACTTTTCCGATCATGATTATGTAAGCAATGACCATCAAGCAGGTCAACGCATCAAACAATTGATTGTAGGCCAAGAGACGAGGTGGCACCAAGTGTGTTGTAGCCCCTATCATCAACGTTGTTGTTAATAAAAAGGTGGAAAATGTGATCCATGTGTGTCATTTTTTGTCTGGCGGTCATGCAAGTGGGCAAACTGTTTCGTTTTCATACCCCGTCTAGTATTTTGGTGGTGTGTCCCTCGGGATGTGGCAGAACCGTGTTTACGGAAAAACTCTTGTTAGAGAACCAGGACTTGTTTGAAACCCCACCCACCCAAGTGCATTATTGTTATGGTGCGTGGCAAGATCGATTTCAAGCCATGCAAGATCAAGGGGTGGTGTTTCACGAAGGGATTCCCGATCACTCCACGTTGGTCCAATGGTTTCCTCAAGGACAAGGGGTGATGGTGTTGGACGATTTGATGGACGAAGGAAGTCACGATAAACGCGTGTTGGATTTATTCACCAAACATTCGCATCATCAAAATGTGACGGTGCTTTACTTGTGCCAAGACATGTTTCCCGTGGGCAAATATGCCAAAAGCATTTCCCGCAATGCGCATTACATTGTGGCGTTCAAGAACCCCCGGGATCAATTGGGGGTACGTAACGTGTTGCTTCAATCGTTTCCTACCACCTGGAAAGACAGTTTGGAGACCTTTCATCAAGCCACCACGCGTCCTTATGGGTATTTGGTGTTGGATTTGCACCCAGCGTCGTCCGATCAACAACGGTTGTTGAGTCACCTGTTCAAAGACGAAGGATGGACGCGCACGTCTCAAAAGCGTCTATAAAATGGAGACCCTTGAACAGACCTTCGAAAAGCAAGCATGGCCGAGGATGACCGACGTCCTCCGCAAGCGTACGATACCGTGACCCCGGCCGGGGTGGGCACGACCACTACCAATCAAGTGTCCCCCGGCACCATCCAAGAGATTTTGGATACGGGAGACCAAGACTTGATCGACCAAGCCTTTGATCAAATGGGGGTCGAGGACATGATCGCGTATGTGGAAGCGCTTCCCTCCCCCAGCGCGTTTGGGGTAGGGAGTCAAGCGTCTCGCACCCCGTCGACCGAGGGAGCTCGCACCCCGCACCGTAGGAGTCCTCGTTTATCGTCGTCGTCAGGCGCTCTATCCCCACCCAGTTGGGGGAGCGCACGCTTATTGGCGGCCGCCGGCGCGGGTGGAGGTGGCAGTGGTGGTAGTGATGGGAGTGGAGGACGCCCAAACGGTGCGTGCAAGACTACTACCGTCACTTTGTCTACCGACCCGTGGAGGCCCAATGCTACGTGGACGGATGTCATCGTCCCTTGATGTCCAAAGGGTATTGGACGGAAAAGGATAAAAAGCCGACCCCTCCCAGCCCCACGCTCCTAGAATCATGGCCGTCCGACGAAGAAGAAGAAGAAAACGAGGAAGGAAACGACAACAAGGAAGTAGTTGGTGGCAAGATTTGAAACGTCATACCCGTCAAGGCTATAAAGAGAGTCGTGCTCATCAAACAAAACAAAGCCCTGCAACGTGTGTTGTCGCACCCAACGCACCCATGGTATCCGTGAGGAGAAGGACACGACGACGACGGCGTCCTCAACAAGGGGGTTTTTTTAACCTGGTGGTCCCCGCCATGGTGGGGTTGGGAAAAGCCGTGGCGCTGGAAACAGACAAACGTATAAAACGCACGATCCAAAAAGCCCAACAACGTTATCGTCGTCGTCGTCGGTAAGATGCAACGTCTTCGACGTCAATTACCGTTTTTACGCTCGGTGTTACAAGAAGCCAATCGATTCAAACGTCAAGATCTTTTACAACATGCCAATGCCGATCAAATCAATGCCGTGAGTGAACTGGTGTTGAACCTGTTAAAAAACAAGATTCCCGTCACACCTCCCATCATGGCGAAGCTTCGACCCTATAAAAAGGTGTTACGCGACTTGGGGCGCCGTCAACATTCGGTCAAAAAACGTCGTGCGTGGTTGGTCCAGCAAAAAGGACGAGGGTTGTTTCAAGGGCTTCACCACGTGTTATGTCAATGTGCTCGACCGACCCGCTAACGCTTGCCACGTGGATCAGTCTGTTACAAGAAGCCAATCGGGCCGTAGAGACATGGAAAGACGAGTGTTATTATTGGAAGCATAAATATCACCTGTTGCATCGGGAGCATATGCATATCTTAAAGTCCACGCTTTGTGAGAGCTGTCGTCAGCAGGAAGATGGTGAACTTTGCCCCGACTGTCACCAGGCACCAGCATGGAAGAGGTGTACATGATTCCCCAAAAGGAGTTGGATCAACTCATTAAATATTACAAAGGGGAATTAACGGAAAATGCCTTGTTGAACAAAGCGGCCACCTTAGCGGCGAAAAAAACATGTGTTGTTAACCGACCCGCAACTGCCCCCGGCCCTGGTCAATGCCCAAACCAAACCGTTGAGTCAAGAATTAACCAAGTTAACCAAACGCATCCGCCAATTTCCTGGAGGGGTCGGGGTAGCACATGATAAAAGGCAGCCCGTCCACCCCCAAACCCCTCATTCCACTTTCTACGAAGAAAGGCAAAACCACCAGTCAGATTCCCATCAAGAAAGGGAGCCCTTCCACCAGTCGAGGCGACGATATCAGCAGTCGTTTAGAAGCCATTCGAGAACGGCGCAAGACCTTGGAAAAAAAGTTAGCGGAAAGTGGTTTGGGTAAAGGCAAAGGCAAAGGCAAAGGACCCGCTCGTGAAGTGGAACAATTAAAACCCTTGCCCGGGTGGGAAGATTGGTACCGAGGCAAAAAGTTACGGCGTCGGTTGGATTACGACAGTGACTAAAGATGAAGACCCAGAAAAGAAAAAGACCCGTCCCCAAAAGGAAACGCACCCAATCCGGTGGGGCGGTGGATGTTCAAAAATGGTTGGCGAAAACCGGGAAGGAATTTCATTGGCCTGGGTATCAGTACATGGGACCCGGTACGCATTTGGCGAAACGTCTGAAACGAGGCGACCCCGGCATCAATCGCTTGGACAAGATTGCCAAACAATACGACATTGGTTACAGCCGTGCGAAGAATTTGCAAGACAAATGGAAAGCCGATACCAAGATGATCCAAGCCATTGATCGCTTACCCGGCAAGAAAACCAAGACGGAACGCGTGGTCAAAAAAATCATGCAAGCCAAGAAACGTTTGAAATTGTAATGTTTTAATGAGACCCATCACCTCGTGTTACAACACATGTTTGTTCTTTTTGGAGAAAAAAATTAAAAAATGAAAATGTCTGCACTGTCTTTTTTTTTTCAAGAAACAAAATCATCCAAATCACATATTAAATCGATCCCCCTCGTCGGACGACATGTCCTCTAACAGGATGTCTTCAGGGGGCACAAACGCATCCAAATCAAATGAAGAAGAAGAAGAATCCTCCGCCACCTGGACCCAATCGTCGAGGGACATGTCCTCCATTAAATCGTCGGGCCATACAGGGGGTTCCACGGTATGGATGTCCCCCGAATCCAAATTCGTGGAAGTTCGACAAAAGGCCTCAAAGGAGTCCGTAGAGGGTGTTTCGAGAAAGTCACAAAAGTCATTCACCGAGGAGTCCACCGAGGAGGAGTCAAGGGAGTCACAAAAGTCCTTGAAATACCGTTCCACCGAGGAGTCCACCGAGGAGGAGGAGTCGAGGGATTCCACAAAGTGATTCCACCAGCTGTCCCCCGAGGGCTGAGTTCTATAATCAGTCAACACCACCCGCAGGGTGTCGGTCCCACAGGTGTGACGTTCCTTGTCCCCCGAGGGTTGTGTTCTATAATCGGTCAACACCACCCGCAGGGTGTCAACCTCCGCAGTGTGTCTCTTTTTTCGACGGACGGGGTGTGGCGCCTTTTTTTGTCGGTATTGTTCTCTTTTTTTGGCACACCGGACCTCTCGATATTTGTAGTAGTAGCTTCTTGATTGCGCCAACAGCTTCCCTCGATTGTTTCTATAATATTGCAGGCGAGCCGCCCGCCTGTGCTCGGTTTTCTTCAACTGATTTTGACGGGCATTGTACTGTTCCCGGTGTTTTGCCCTCAACTGCCTTTGGCGCTCGTTAATGAGGGCTCGATGGTTTTCCCGATATTGTCGTCGTTGGGCTAGGAGCTCTTCCCGATGGGTTTCCTGATATTGTTTTTCTTTGAGTCGGATTTGTTCCCGATGGGTTTCCCTGTATCGTTTCCTGGCCTCTGTAATTTTGGTCCGGTGCTTTTCCCAGTACCGTTTTTGACTGGCTCTCACTCTCTCTGGGTATTTGGCCCGGTACCGGGCGTTGTTGACAACGTTCCGCGCCCGTCGTCGGGCGACTCTTGTCCGCAGCTCAGCGAGTTCGTCGTCGTCGTCGTCGTCGTCGTCGTCGTCGTGGGGGTCAAAGGTCTCGTCGTCATCATCGTCGTCGTCGCTTTCTTTGTAGGTCACTGGGGGTCGGCGGCGGCTGCTGCGGCGGCGGGGCTCTTTTTCTTCGGACATTGGGGGATGGCAGTGGCGCTGGCGGCGGTGTATAGGGCCTCTTGAATTGGTAGCGCCAATAAGGGCAGCAAAAGTCAAGGCCCTCCACGAACCACGCACAGGTATGTTGGGGATAATGCCCCGGCGTCCACAGTTCTTCCACCTGCGCCTCTCGTTCTTCTTGGGCTGCTTGTTTCTGCCTCTCTCTCTCTTCTAACTGTTGGGCAAACTGCACGAGACTCTCGTCGCGGATGCACGCCTCCTCCTCCACCTTCTTCAAAATTCGCTCCACTTCCAGGTCAGCCTCAAACTTCAAACTGTTCTAATAAATTTTCCTGGTCGGGATTCATGATGAGATGACCCAGCCCCACGCTCAATCTGTTTTATAGTTTCTCGTCTTCGTTCCCCGCGAGGTCTGATGGGACACCCTAGGGAGGGGGAAGGGGGGTCCTCCACCCCTTCCCACCCCTCCCGGGGGCATATCGTGCCCCTGGTGGGTGATTGGTCCATGCCCTCCTCCCACGTGACCTTTTTTCTCTATAAAAAACGAGGACCAACCTCCGAATGCTTCATCTGATCATGTCTTTTCATCAAGACCATCCAGAAGCGGGGCCTAGTGGCCTGTCCGTCCAAGCAATGCTAGCCTTGCTAGGCGGCTTGGACACCTCTGATGTAGAAGACAACCCACCGAACCCGGAGGAACCTTCCCTCACCTGCCAGGAGGACTTAGGAGAGAGCGACGACGACGACGCCTGCCGTGAGGCCCTAGATCGCTTCGAACGTCAACGCGCCTTTCAAACCCAACTCCTTCAACAAAGTGGAGGTGCCTTGGATGCCTCGGGGGGCACCTTTGACTTTGAGACGACCAACGTGGTGGATCGCCAGATCGTCGTATGGGTGTTTGCGAACGGCATTTCACGAGCCGTTTACATCAAAGGGGGAACTTTATCGAACAAGACAATCTGGTCCAGGCCCTTCAGCAGGGCTTACGCCGCGCGGTGGATCGCGTGTTAACCACGACGCCCAACCTGCATGATCAAGACCGACTTTATTTCACCCTCAGTTCCAATCGTCTGACCAGTCAATTTCAAGGATGGGGATTGCGTGCGGGAGAATGGCGCGAAGGCGGGGCTCGCTTGGACGCTCTGTTCGATCGTTTGGCCCAAGCGCTCAACAGCAACGAACAATTTGAAATGGACGATTCGTTTCAATTGTCCATCACCCAAGTCCATCATGCCCCTCAGGGAACCGGGCGAAAACGCAATACCAAGCCGGGCCACCCAACCTTCGAAACATTAACAAAGAAGAAAACATCCGTCATCCGGGTCCAAAATAAGGATGAGCTCTGCTGTGCCAGAGCCTTGGTGGTGGCCAAAGCTCGCCTAGACCAACACCCGAAAGAGAAAGCCATTCGCCAGGGAAGACCCCTCCAGCGAACACTCGCACTCCAACTCCACCATGAAGCCCACGTTCCCTTGGGTCCTTGCGGGTACGACGCCTTGACGGCCTTCAGTGCTGCGCCTTCCCTCGTCGGCTATCAAATCATCCTGGTCGACGGGCACCGGTCCTTTCACATTACGACGTTTGGAGACACCCAAGACAAACAATTGATCCTGCTCCACGAGCAAGGCCATTACGATGTCATCACCCGTTTGCCAGGGTTTTTCGGATCCAGTTACGTGTGTGCCCACTGTTGGAAACCCTATAACACAGAGGGAGCGCATCGATGCGGCAAACGAAAAGACCTTTGCGGGGCCTGTCGCCAAAAAGCCTGCCCTGATTTCCTGGATTCTTACCCGCGGGGTCTCAAAGCCACGCGACGTTGTGGGGAGTGTCATCGCGACTTTTTCGGGGACACGTGTTACGAAGCCCATGCCACCAAAGACCGTACCGGCAAACCAGCGACCAGCCCCCAGACCACCGTTTGCTTTCGTCGACGTCGCTGTTCTCAATGTTTCAAGCAGGAGGTGGGAGACCAAGCTCTTCAACGCCACCAATGCGGGTACCTGGATTGTCCTTCCTGTCGCGAGTACGTGCACGGCGAAACCCACCGTTGTTTCATTCAAAGAGCCCTCACCCCTCAAGAACAGAAAAAGAAACGGAAACGGAAAGGTGGTGGAGGTCCTCCCGCCAAACGAGGGGTCGCCGCAGGGATTCGAACCTTACAACCCCACGAGATGGAGGAGGAGGAGGAGGAGGCCAACAACGTGGACGACATGCCACCCCTGCACGTGTTTTTTGACGTTGAAGCCATGCAACCCCAGGAACAGCACGTCGCCAATCTGGTCGTAGCCGAAACCGACGACGACGATCGCCCCGTTCGTTTCCCTGGCGAGCGTTGTCTCCGAGATTTTCTCGAATGGTTGGATACCCTCACGTTGAACGACACGCGTCAAGTCAATGTCCTAGCCCATAATTTCCAAGGGTACGATGGGTACTTTGTCGTCCATCAATACCACGACGACAACCGCATTGTCGAACAGCTCCGCAACGGGTGCAAACTCTTAGAAGTCAAACACGATCGCATCCGTTTCATCGATTCCCTCAGTTTCTTCCAGATGCCTCTGTCGGCCTTTCCCAAAACCTTTGGATTGACGGAACTGAGAAAAGGGTACTTCCCTCACAAGTTCAACCTCCCCGAACACCAAACGTACGTGGGACCCGTCCCGGCTCTCGACTACTACATGCCCGAAACCATGTCCCCCAAAGCACGTCAAGAATTGGAAAGGTGGCATCAAGAGCAACGCAACCAACACGTGGTGTTTGATTTCCAGAAAGAATTGATGGCCTATTGCGAATCGGACGTGCGTCTCTTGAAACAAGGCTGTTTGACCTTCAAACGGTTGTTTGAAGCTCAAGCGGGGCTTAACCCCTTTGAACATATCACCATTGCTTCGGCCTGCAACCGGGATCTGCGCATGAACCGGATGATCCCAAACAGTATAGCCAGCGAACCCGTCAACGGATGGCGCAACCGAATCAATCAGTCGCAGGTGGCCCTCGAATGGTTAACCTGGTGTGATCACCAACAACGCCAGCACGCCCTAGAGTTACTCAGCCCCGACAACTTGGAACAGCATGATCTCATGGCCCGCGCGTACCCTGACCATCCCCATCCCCGTCATCGCCAGTACATTCAACATGTGCGCAATGCCGGCGAGTATCGCATCCCCGCGGCACGACGTTCCTCGTGGATGGGTACTGCCAAGACACGAACACGGTGTACGAATTCCAGGGTTGTTTCACCCACGGGTGTCCCCGCTGTTATCCCAACCGTCACGAAAAACATCTGCGCCACTATGATCGGACCATGCAGGATGTCTACGAGACCACCCAACACAAAACCAACGCCCTTAAAACCCGAGGGTACCACGTGGTTTAAATGTGGGAATGCGACTGGAAACGCCTCAAAGAAACCTCGCCGGACCTCCAAACGTTTGTGGATAGCCTGGAATCCACGGAGCCTCTCAACCCACGTGACGCCTTCTGTGGAGGTCGTACCAATGCCATCAAACTGTACCATCGCGTCAACCCCGGTCAAAAGATCCATTACATCGACTACACCTCCTTGTACCCTTGGGTCAACAAAGCATGCGTCTACCCGAAAGGCCATCCTCGCTTCCTCTCAAAACCGGGTCACACCGACATCAGCCTCTACTTTGGTCTCATCCAATGCCGTGTCCTCCCCCCGCGTCAACTGTACCATCCTGTGCTGCCTTACCGCCATGAAGGGAAACTCACCTTTCCCCTCTGTGCGACGTGTGTCATAGACAATATGTCCAAACGTCCTTTAGAGAGATCTGCCCAGTGCGCCCACGCCGACGACCAACGCATCCTGACCGGCACGTGGTGCACCCCCGAATTGCACAAAGCCGTCGAGTTGGGGTACGAGATCCAGTACATTTACGAAGTGTGGCAGTTTGACGAGACCTGTGAAGGGCTCTTCCGAGACTACGTCAACACCTGGTTGAAAATCAAGCAAGAAGCCAGCGGGTGGCCGCCCTTGGTGGGGGACGACGAAAGCAAACGTCAACAGTACCTTCGCGAGTACGAGGACCACGAGGGCATCCAATTGGAGTACGATAAGATCGAACATAATGTGGGTTTTGCGCACCCTGGCCAAAATGATGTTGAATTCCATGTGGGGCAAGTTCGGACAACGCCTCAACAAGATCCAAGTCAAAGCATTTGATGATCCCCAAGCCTTTCACCGTTTCCTGGATACCGATACCTTGGACGTGCGTCACGTGTCCGTCATGAACGACCAGATGGTAGAAATCCACTACCAGTATCAAGACGAAGACATTCCCGTATCACCCAACCTGAACATTTTTGTTGCCGCGTTCACCACCTGTTGTGCCCGTCTCCGCCTCTACGAAGCGTTGGAACTGTTAGGGGAACGCGTCCTGTACTATGACACGGACTCGGTGATTTACCTGAAGGAACCGGGCAGCCCAACCCGGTCTTCGGCGATTACCTCGGCGACTTTACGAGTGAATTGGAAGAGGATGATCACATCGAAGAATTTGTGTCGGGCGGTCCCAAGAATTATGGCTACAAAACCAAGAACGGCCACGTGGAATGCAAAGTGAGGGGGTTCCGCCTCAATAGCGAAGGCAAAACCCAATTGAATTATGACGTCATGCGTCAGAACGTACTGGACGAAATCCAAAAGCCTCAAAAGGACCCGCTTCAAACCCAAGTCATCAAAAGCCACCAGATTGTGCGTGATCCCAAACAGTACCAACTCTTTACCTTTCCCGATTACAAGCGTTACCAATTGGTGTACGACAAGAGAGTTATCGATCCCACGACCTTTCAAACGTACCCTTACGGTTACCGATGAGACACTGGCCGACATGGTCCTTCATTGGCACCCCTCTCTTCATGCGGTTCCTTGAGTACACATGGGCAAATTGTATGTTGGTCGCCTTCTTCGTTATCTTACTGCTATCCGTAGGTGTTGGTTGACTTGCTTGCTTGTTCTGGACCGACCGATGGTCTTCTGGACCGACCGATGGTCTTCTGGACCGACCGACTGCTGGATTTCGTCGAAGACGTTTTGTGACTTCTTCGTTGGATCCTTCACCAGGGACTCAAACCTCCTTCGCGTCATTCCCCGGCACGTAAGCCCATCCTTGAAAATTGTTGGCCATGCGGTTGTTGATCACTTTTTTGAGAACATTTAATCGTGAAAAGTTTTCTATTCTAACACCCATGAAACCTTATGGAAATCAAAATGGTACACTCATCAAAAGGAAATGGAACTCATAAAAAAAAGAACACTCATCAAAAGGAAATGGAACCCTCATTAAAAAGGAACACTCATATTTCAAAAGGAACACTCATCAAAAGGAAATGGAACTCGTAACAAAATAAAATGGTAATAAAAAGTTCCCCTCCTCCTCTGTCTTCTGGACCCATGGAATACCCTTGTAGTCTGGAAAGCTGTAGAGCTGGTAGTGTTTGGGGCCTCTGCCAACTCGGAAACCAACCATCGCCTTCTTCTTCTGTTTCCGTCCGCCATGTTGGATCTACTTTTCGTCCAGCCCCGCTGACCATTAGGATGGCTTCCTTCTGTTCACATCTCGTCCCATGCCACTTCTGAAACCATCCATTCTGGAACCACCCTTCCAGACCTCCTCGGCCACCGTTAGGACTTTGGACATCGTTCTTTTTATATCTCGACCCAGACCACCAGGCGGTGCCTGGATTGGACTTTGGACTCTTTGTTAAAAAGGCAATAAAAAATGGACATTTCAACATGGTGTCTTCTTTTGTCTGAGCCCGCGACCCTTTTTTCCCACCTGGTCAGCAGGCTCCCAAAAAACCACGTGATTTCCGGTGATGAAGTCACTTCCGGTTCCGGTGATGTCACTTCCGCTAAAACCACGTGACTTCCGGTCGCCTGCACCTGCGCCCGCAATCCGAACCGGTCCGCGGTTTCCCTGACAACCCCGGTTGCTATGGCAACCCCAACAACCAATCAGAAGCCCTCAATTTGAGCCCACTTTACTACTGTCGTTCGATGGCGTTCGTGATTTCAATGCCGATTTGTGCAAGAACACTGAGATGACAAGTGTTTGTTCAATCTCTTTCAATCAGAAATCCGACGTAGTGGTATTTTTTATTTGGGGGGAAATTTTTTTTTGGGGGGGGGAAGTTTTTTGGGGGGGAGATATAGAGTTTTTTTTGGGGGGGGATAAAGTTTTGGGAGGGAAAAGTCCAGAGTCCAGAGTCCAGAGTCCAGGCTCCAGTCCAGCCTTTAGGATATGCCCGACTTCTTAGTGGCAAACAGCTTTGCACAAACCACTACACTACGGTCGGCACACAGCCACTGTTTCGTTGGAAACGAATTCTTAATTTGTGACGATTACGTTACAATAGATAATTAATGAGAGAATTACGTTACAATCGATAATTAATTGTAATTAGTGACATTGCGAACGACAATTGAGATTACCGCCGGTTTTCCTCCCGAAGAAAAAGAATTAAATAAGAGCTATCGGGTATGTAAATATTCAATCATTCAACTTTGGCAATATTGTTGTGTATAATTATCGTTGTGATGTTAATACAGGTTTCGAAAGACTCAAAGCTGTAAACCAGGTACAACCCTAAACGAGACAGCAAATAAACTGAGAGTCCTTTGACACGTTGGTGAACTTATTAACCGCTTCGGTCGAGGAAACATTCGAAACCCGTCCCGCGAGATGGCAGAAGAAGCCAAGACCATTCGTCAAACCACAAAGACGCGATTCACGAGGAAAAGAAACGAGCTCCTGAAATCTATTTCAAGCAAAAGCAACCGCGAACTCGTGGAAAGCAATTACGCACAACTCGTCGATGCGTGGAATATCCTCGAGAGTAAGCACGACTTGTACACGATGTATCTAAGAGACGATGAGCTTGAAGACGCCGACAAGTGGATCACAGAGAGTCAAGATCTCTTCTCTGAAGCAACGACAGCTAAGATCAACTTTATCAAGGATTTATTGATAGTAGAACAGAATGCGCGCGCGGAAGCAGAGCGTACAGAAGTCCTCAACAAAGAGCGCGAGCGAACGAAACAACTGTTCGATCAAGCAATGATAAGAAGAGACACTGCGCGAGCCGTCTTTGAGACATCGCATCGGGGCGCTACGCATGTCTTAACGTTAGACAAAATCCCTGCCGCTACGGTAAGGAAGCTGCAAATTCAACTCGAAGATACCTACACAGAATGTGAGCAAGCTAATAGCGCGCTTCTGAGCTTATTAACGAGAGAAGCAGCCTCATCTGAGATGAATTGGCTCCCAGCCATTCAAGCTAGCTATAATGACATAGTCGCTAAACTGGAAGCGCACCTAGATATTGAAATGGTGGATGAATCCAAGAACCAAGTTAAGGCTGAGAAATCCAGCAGCGTGCAATCGGAAAAAATCCGAATGCCACGATTTGATGGAGATTTGAGAGAATATCCCACCTTCAAGCGAGACTTTCAGAAACAAGTGATGCCACATCTGACCGAGGATACCGCACCCTATACGTTACGATCTTGCCTGGGCAAGGAACCACTAGCACAAGTGAAAAGTGCAGACGACGATATCCGGGACATGTGGAAAAGACTAGATGAGAAATACGGAGACCCAGCCAGAGTCGCTGATGCAATAATTAATGACATAAGAAGAGTCAGAGGCATCAAAGAGGGCGAAAGCACAAGATTCGTCGAATTCGTTGGAATCATAGAAGATGGGTACAGAGATCTCAAGAGACTCGGTTTAGAAACTGAGATAACCACAACAAGTTCCGTAAGCATTATTGAGAGGAAGCTACCGGCAGACGTAAAAAAAGGAATGGGCAAAGCTTCTGAGCGCCGATGAGAGTACGGTCAACAAGACTGACAAGTTCTCTAGCCTTCTTAAATTCCTTCTTGCTCAAAAGCGAGCGGTTGAGTATGACTCTTCAGAACTCCGTGCGTCCGGAGGTCCTGTACTAGCAGCAAAGGGGACAGTCAATCATGCCGCGGCGGATGAACACCGCGATAATCCAAAACAGAGATCTCGCAGCAAATGTTTAATCCATGACGGTGCCGAACATTCAACAAACGAATGTAGACTTTATCTATCCAAACCGATGGGAGAAAATATGGCATTGCTAAAGGAAAAGGGCGCATGCTTTTCCTGTCTGAAGTACGGTCATCGATCACGCGATTGCCGGAGAAAGAAAGAGTGCGGGATCAATGGATGTAAAGGGAAACATCACGTGACGCTACACGAAGACAAGCCTGCGGAAACGGAAGCGCCAGAGATATCGGGAGCCTCTAGCACATGCACTGATCAACTCGGTGATACATGTCTCCTCCAGATACAGAGAGTTAGAACACCAAGAGGATGGGTAAATGTCTTATGGGACAACGCGTCATCCATAAGCCTCATGACGCACGGTAAAGCAAAGGCCGAAAAGCTTCGCGGCACACCAGTGGAACTTTCCATCACCAAAGTAGGAGGAGAGGAAGAGAGAAAGAAGTCATCAAAATACCGACTCTCCCTTGTCGACCTCCTGGGCGAAACAGTCACTCTCGAAGTTTACGAGATCGATAAAGTAACTTCCGACATCCAAAGCGTCAGCATAGACGGAATATCACACATCCTCGGAGTCCCAAAGGACGAAATTGAACGACCTCATGGAACTGTAGACGTCTTAATCGGATACGATTACGCCGGATTTCATCCAGAGAAGGAGAGCAGCTCTGGGCATCTACTGCTACTAAGGAATCGTTTCGGACGCTGCATTGGCGGAACTCACCCCTCCATCCGAGGATCAATCAAAAAACCAGCGCTAGGCGAAGTTAAACCGGTGCACTACGTGAAAGGAGTCAAAATAGAGGACTTCTACAACATCGAGAATCTTGGAATTAATTGCACCCCTCGTTGTGGAGGATGCAAGTGTGGCAAGTGCGCGCCGGGAAGCAACAACTACACTCTCAAGGAAGAAAGGGAGTTAAAGGTCATCGAAAAAGGCCTTCAATACGACGAGGAGGACAGTTGTTGGATCGCCGAATATCCCTGGATCAAGGATCCCTACTTATTACCGAATAACAAAAGGGCCGCTTTTGGCCGACTTTTATCTACAGAGCGAAGATTGGGAAGGAATACACAACACGCGAAGGTCTATCAGGCACAGATCGAAGACATGATCGAAAGGCAAGTGGCCAGAAAACTTACCCAGACAGAAGTTGATAACTACAAGGGACCGATTCACTACATCTTCCACCACGATGTTTTGAAACCAGATTCTAAGTCAACCCCAGTAAGAATAGTCTTTAACAGCAGCGCAAGCTACATGGGACAAGTACTAAACGAGTACTGGGCCAAAGGGCCAGACCTATTAAACAATCTTCTTGGAATCCTTGTACGATTCAGAGAAAACGAGATTGGCTTTATGGGTGATGTGAAGAAAATGTACCACACCGTAAAGACAAGAACCATTGAACAGCACACCCATCGTTTCTTGTGGCGTGATATGAACATTAACAGGGAACCTGACACGTACATCATCCAAAGAGTATCATTCGGAGATAAGCCATCCGGTGCAATAGCAACTATGGCTATGAGAAAAACAGCCGAAATGTCAAGCAAGAGATATCCACAAGCCGCAAGGACCATAATTAACAATTCATACATGGATGACATTGTCGACAGCGTGCCGAGCAAAGAACACGCCAAACAGGTTACGGATGAAATCGAGAAGGTATTGATTAAAGGCGGATTCAAGATTAAAGGATGGTTTTACTCGAACGATGAGACGGCCAACGATATGACCTTAGAACCGCACCAAGAGACCTCATCCACTGAAAAAGTACTCGGTGTCATCTGGAATACGAACAAAGACCAATTCCGATTCAAAGCAAACGTGACCTTATCACCTATAGGGAAGACTAAAAGCCATGGTACAGAAGCCGCCATTCCCACCACAATAACCAAAAGAATGATTCTCTCACAAATCAATCGCGTTTACGATCCGCTTGGTCTTGCATCTCCGGTCACTGTCAGAGCCAAGATCCTAATGCGACAATTATGGACAGCAGAAGAAAATTTAGACTGGGATGATCCGATTCCTGAAAAACAGAGGGATAACTGGCTAGAATTCTTTCAAGACCTACGTAACATGGATTTGGTCATCTTCCCAAGATGCCTCAAGCCATTAGGTGCAATTGGACCACCTATCCTTATTATATTTAGCGATGGATCCGACAACGCATATGGAGCGTGTGCCTACGTCCGATGGACCCTACCAAGAGAGAGATTCGATGTTAGACTAATAATGTCGAAGAACCGACTCTCACCAAATAGGAAGATATCAATCGATCGCGTAGAATTATGCGGTGCTGTCTTGAATAAAAGGCTTAAAACCTTCTTGAAAAAGGAATCCCGATATCAGTTTGCGAAATACTACCATATCGTCGACTCTCAGATAGTGCATGGAATGGTTCAAGAGGAATCTTACCGCTTTAACACTTTCACAGCGACCCGCATTGGTGAGATACAAGAAGGCACTGACCCTCAAGATTGGTATTGGGTTGAGAGCGACAACAACATCGCGGACTGGATAACTAGAGGTAAAAGACCAAACGATATCGATGCCGACAGCGATTGGCAGAGAGGTCCAAGATTTTTTAAGACTGCCCGAATCCGAATGGCCGATCAGCAAAGTGATCTGTAAACAAGAATCAGCAGACCAGCTTAAGGAGGCTCGCAACAGTTTTTTGGGCCTTGGAGTGTATCTTTTAAAGTCAAAATTTCGCATAGAAGGTAAACTTCGATTTCCTTGATACTACACCACCTTTTCAACATATGATCAAAGTTTATTTTCTCACTGGTTTCCTAGCAACAGCTGTCACCATAGCAACGGTAATGGACAACCCCTCATTTAAAACAAAGTCGAATATCTCGAAAACTAGTCAGACACTTTGTGACGAAACTTGAACTATTTGAACTACTCAACCTACACAACTTGTATGCGAAATTAGGGAAAAATCTTTAAGAGCGTTTTCATGTAAATCATGATTCATTTTTTTACGGGCTGATTTTGGTCATTCCTGCAATTTTCTCCAGTATTTCAAGAAAGATAAAACTTAACACTTTCTCTTTTCAGTTGAGGGATCTTTTATGATATCAAAACATTCTTAATGTACATTGAGCTTTCTAGGTGGCTGCGATTTTAAGATATTTATATTTAAAAACTGCTAAAAAGCAGCACAAATCAGCCAAAAAGTTCGTAATTTGCATAAACAGAAATATTTCTAAATTGCCTTTACAGATTTTTCTCTTAAATTGATTGCCGTTAGAATAATAATTCTTTTTGATGTTCCAGTGAGTTTTAGGCTGAATAAACATTTCTGTTATTAGATAAGAAGGCTGAATCTCGGTCAAATTTCAGTCGTTATTAACTTTCAACGAGCAACAGTTTTATTTTGTTTTTCCTGGTCTATTTCACGGTTATTCACGTGCAATTAACATTTATACACTCTGTGCTTGTGTCCTCTCGAGCGCTTATAATGCCTTCTCATAATAAAAAATATATATATATTCGTCTTCTGAGCTTGTTTCTCTTCATTTTTCGGCCCCAGTGTAATTAAATCCGTAATTAAAAATGCTAAAACGTCAGTCAGTATTTAAAGAATAATGGAAAAGAGTCTCCAGGAAGAAGCTCAGAAGACGAAAATTTTTTATTGTTATGAGAAGGAATTATAAATGCACGAGAGGACACAAGCGCAGCGTGTATAAATATTCATTGCACGTGAATAACCGTAAAATAGACCAGGAAAAACAAAATAAAACTGTTGCTCGTTGAAAGTTAATAACGACTGAAACTTGACCGAGATTCAGCCTTCTTATCTAATAACAGAAATGTTTATTCAGCCTAAAACTCACTGGAACATCAAAAAGAATTATCATTCTAACGGCAATCAGTTTAAGAGAGAAAACTGTAAGGGCAATTTAGAAATATTTCTATTTATGCAAATTACGAACTTTTTGGCTGATTTGTGCTGCTTTTTAGCAGTTTTTAAATATAAATATCTTAAAATCGCAGCCACCTAGGAAGCTAAATGTACATTACGAATGTTTTGATATCATAAAAGATCCTTCAACTGAAAAGAGAAAGTGTTAAGTTTTATCTTTCTTAAAATATTGGAGAAAATTGCAGGAATGACCAAAATCAGCCCGTAAAAAATGAATCATGATTTACATGAAAACGCTCTGACAGATTGTTCCCTAATTTCGCATACAAGTTGTGTAGGTTGCGTAGTTCAAATAGTTGAAGTTTCGTCATAAAGTGTCTTACTAGTTTTCGAGATATTCGACATTATTTAAAATGAGGGGGTGACCATTACCGTTGCTATGGTGACAGCTGTTGCTAAGAAACCAACGAGAAATTAAACTTTGATCATATGTTGAAAAGGTGGTGTAGTATTAAGGAAATCGAAGTTTACCTTCTATGCGGAATTTTGACTTCAAAAGATACACTCCAAGGCCAAAAAAACTGTTGCGAGCCTCCTTAAAAGGGCAACGACAATGCATACCACAACGAAGGATGACTCACTAGCGGAAAGAATAAACATTAACAAGTACTCAAGCTATAAAAAATTGCTAAGAGTAACGGCACGAGTGCTATCCCTTTATAAACGAAAACAATCAACAAGTTTAAAGAATGCAACCAAGACTTTGATACCTGATGATATCGCAAAGGCCAAAACGTTCTGGATCCTAGAAGCGCAAAGGTCCATGGCTTCTGATGTAAAGATAGGGAAATACAAGCGATTATGCCCAAGAACAAGAGAAGACGGAGTAACTGTAGTTGGCAGTCGAGCGAGCAAATGGATGCACATGAGCTACGATAAGAGTGAAGTGATTCTCCTGCCTCGAGAACATCGTTTTTCCCTACTCTACGCGGAGCACGTACATGGCATTGGACATCACGGAGTATCGACAACCGTAAGCAAGATCAGGTTAAGATTTTGGATCCCAAAAATCCATAACATGGTTAGCTCCATCAGACACAAGTGTGTCATCTGCAAGAAATTGGACGGAAATCTAAGTGTACAAACCATGGGACAACTTCCGGAAGAAAGACTCAAGCCGTCCCCTCCATGGCACAACACAGCAATCGACTTATTCGGACCACTGAAAATAAGAGATCAAGTAAAGAGACGGACGATTGGAAAATGTTATGGGGTTCTATTCAATTGCATGAGTACAAGAGCCGTTCATATTGACCTGGCATCTGATTACAGCACGGAAGCATTCTTACTCGTATTGAGACGGTTTGCATCTCTGAGAGGGTATCCTGCAAAGCTTTACTCAGATAATGGCCCACAACTGGTATCAGCCAATGAAGAGCTACGAAACATGACAAAGGGCTGGGATATGAAAAAACTCGAAGAGTTTGGAGTGATCGAAGGACTAAAGTGGGAATTTACACCAGCTGACGCCCCCTGGCAGAACGGAATCTCAGAAGCCCTTATAAAATCCGTCAAACGAGCTATCACCGCAGCAATCGGCCAGAACATCACGATATTTTCAGAGCTCCAGACAGTCTGTTTCGAGGTCGCCAATTTAATTAATGAAAGACCAATAGGGCGACATCCCACAACACCTGAAGATGGAGCATATCTCTGTCCGGATAATATCTTATTAGGACGTGCATCTGCAAGAATCCCCAGCGGACCATTTAAAGGAGACGCAAATCCTCGCCGCCGTTTCTACTTTGTGCAAGGCATCATAAACGCGTTTTGGAACAGATGGACACGTGACTTCTTTTCGAGTTTATTAATAAAACAAAAATGGCATACATGTAAGCGCGACGTTAAGGTTGGCGACATCGTGCTAATTCAAGATTCGAATCAAGTAAGAGGTAAATGGAAACTCGCACGCGTCGTAACAGCTAATCCGGGAAAGGACGGCAAGGTCAGAAAGGTTGAGATCCAATACAAGAACCCAGTGCTAAACGAAAAGGTACAAATCTACAAAGGTCGGGGTTATGTGACAGTAGAGCGACCCGTACAGCGACTTGTTGTGATTATCCCCGTCGACGAAGAAGACGAACTCCAGGGTCAACATTAAAATATTAAAAAAAAAAGGGACACAAAAAACTAAGGACTCCGTATTTTACACTTTCAGAGAGTGGGGAGTGTTTCGTTGGAAACGAATTCTTAATTTGTGACGATTACGTTACAATCGATAATTAATGAGAGAATTACGTTACAATCGATAATTAATTGTAATTAGTGACATTGCGAACGACAATTGAGATTACCGCCGGTTTTCCTCCCGAAGAAAAAGAATTAAATAAGAGCTATCGGGTATGTAAATATTCAATCATTCAACTTTGGCAATATTGTTGTGTATAATTATCGTTGTGATGTTAATACAGGTTTCGAAAGACTCAAAGCTGTAAACCAGGTACAACCCTAAACGAGACAGCAAATAAACTGAGAGTCCTTTGACACGTTGGTGAACTTATTAACCGCTTCGGTCGAGGAAACAGCCACTTCGAAAGACTCTCAGTGTCTCAGTTACTGCTTAGACTGTTTTGAAAACTGCTTAAGTTGACTGCATGAATGTTTCTTTAATTTATTTATTACAAGTAAGACATATAAGTAATTACAACAAAAACGATAACCTACAATTAACACAGGAGTTAAATTACAATATCTAAACGTACGCTTGATTGTAGCTGTAAATACTAATTACACCTTAGTACTAATACACCTAATTACACCTAAATACTTCTGATAACTTACATTTGGGGTATACATGCTTTTTTTATCATTGCATAATTATTACACTGAAACTACACACACCACTTACTACTAACTAATTACACTGCTTGTTACACTTGATTAGTTGTCACACTATTTGATTGCCACACACACAACAAACGGAAATGTCAATGCAATGTCTCAGTTATTAGAAGGCTCCCACGCCAAGGCAACCAAGGAATTCGCGTCAGGGGAGGTTAATAAAATATACATATGCTACATACATAATTGATTTCTAAAATAAGGTGCTCAGGAGATCCCATTTTTTTGGAATAGAGTGCGCTGTTTTGACCTCTATGTCAAACATCGACTTAAGGTATTGTAGAAAATCTGCTTCATGAGGTGAAGTTTCCTTTCTTTTACAAATCCATATAAAATGTCTAGCCATAAGATAACAAAAATTAGCTGTTGATGACTTTTGGAAGAATCCAGCATCAGTCCTAATGCAACAGAGATATTCATTGTGTAATTTTCCGGAAGGATTTGGGATAGAGTTAACCGTGCGTTTAAGCTGTTCCAAAAAGAGGCCACTTTAGGGCAAGACCAGAAGAGGTGTACAAGTCTCTCTGGTTCTTGGTCGCAAAAGGAGCACTTTGGGTTATCGTTAATTCCAATTTTGTTTAGAAATTCGTTAGTTGACAATCGTCTGTGTAAAAGCTTAAATTGAAATTCAACGAGCCTTTTACTCTTAGTACATTTGAAGGTTAGTAGGTATGTCTCACGCCAGTTAATACATTCATGACTGTTTAGATTGCAGTCCTTTATCCACTTCTGTTGATTTTGGGTAGGAGATATACTTTTCTTCGATTTGAGTTTGGTGTATACGATTGAGCTTGCTCTGTTGGATTTCAACAATCGTGCTAAAAAGCTTTCATATTTAGCATTGTTTAAAGTACATTTATTTTTAACTGTATTCCAGAGACGTTTAAGTGCAGACAAAAGTCCGCAGTACCCTAAAGGACAAGCATTTAGGCTGTATTGTTTTGTAGGTCAGTTAAGGATAGCAAATAGTTTGAGCCATCTTTCAAATGTTTCACTTGTAAAACACCTTTCTGGAACCATTCTCGATAAAAAATGGGGTGGTTGTTAATTCTAATAAGTGAATTATGGCACAGGCTTTGATCAAAAAATTGACTTTCAGAAGTTATTTCTTCTTCAAAATTAACTTCTGCCCAAATTGTCAGAACCTCACTTATAAATTGATTATTAATCTTGAGGGTCTTGATGGTGTCTTTCGTGTTTAGATTGCTTGTGAGGACTGTTGCGCCTCCAGATTTCTCTAACTCAAGATCGAAAAAAAGTTTCCATTTTCCCCGGTTCTCTTTATCGAGATATTTTTTGATCCATGTAGCCTTTAGAGACTTGCTAAAAGATTCTATATCTAACATTTTAAAGCCGCCATTTGAATAATCATTGATCATTATGTCTCGTTTGATTTTGTCGCCTTTATTATTCCAGAGGAAAGAGAAGAATAGTTTATTTACTTCTTTGATGGCTTTCGCGTTTGTGCGTAAGGGAGACAGCACGTAAACAAGTTGAGAGGCGACCAGGCTTTTTAGAACCGCTATTTTACCAATCAGAGTGAGTCTGCGGTACTTCCAGCCGCTTAAAATGTTCCGAATTTTATCTAGTTTGTCGTTATAGTTTAAGGTTGCGGTTGCTTCCGGGTCAACTGAGAGCCAAACTCCTAAAGCTAGGGGTGGATCCAGGATTTTACATGAGTGATTTGCCCCAACTTAACTAGGGGGGTTTGGGGGCATTTTCCTGCATTCTGAGAGCACCTCAAGCCATTCAGACACATAAACAGCACCTCCTCAGAAAGGCATAATTCTGTACAAAAATTCATTTCTGTGTCTTAAATAGTAGTTACACAGACAAACCAGAATAACATTAAAGTAAGCAATAGAGTTATACTGTTTTTTACTATATAAAGTAATTTTTTTTGTCTAGAAATTTGCCTTTCTGTTTCTAAGGAGTCTAGCATGTGAATTAACATTTAGGGCTACTTGCATTGAAGATGTAGTAGATGTGCTGCCTGGATTGCTTTCTTGGATGCTTGTGGGAGTGCAAATAACTCTCCAATGGGAATCATCTCAGTGTTAGTGGGAATGGAGGAGAAAACAAATAATATCAAGATTTATTATTGAATATTAAGAAACATCATTGTTATGAAAATGTAGCAGCAAAACTGAAAAGTTGGAATCATACTTGCCTTTTTCAGCCTTATAGATCAGTGTATAAAATGATGTGGTCCAATGAGTTCATACTGAGAGAATATGTAAAAACCATATAAGCCTATTGAACACCCAGTGTTAGTGGAAACATAACTCAGAAGACTATTGAAGAATGAGTTTTTGTCCAGATATTAGTATTAATGCAATTGTACAACAGACACCAGCGCTGTATCTGTACTGTTTTCCATCAGTTTAAGGATTACATTAATCCTGATGGAACATAACTCACAAGTACTCTCGAAACACTAGAGACTGTTTGGTACAAAATTATTCATTTAAAACATTTTCCATTCTCATTCTTCTAGGATGTAAATTAGCAAATAAATCTATAATTTTTTCAAGGTCCAATTCCATTTCTCTATGGGCATGCATCAGTGCTAATCCATTCAGTCTATCCTGGACCATTGTATTTCTCAAACTGAAGTCTTCAGAATTCGGAGGGTTGAGCTGGACCTTTCACAAGATGCCAATGAAATAGGAATGGTTATCAGGATTTGAAGTATAGTATATATATTCACATAAGCATCCTTGTTAATTTGTTCTCTGGCTGTTTTGGTCGAATCGAGAAATCTGATCACCACCGAAAGATTTTCTTTATTTGATTTGTCAGCTGCTTCGTCAGACATAATAGAAAAATATTTGCTATCCCTGATGTCCTGTGACATTTATTCACTATGACAGCACCCACAGTTGTAATCATCTCATTTTGAATGGTTTTAGAAATATATGTCGCATTTCTGGCCGGGGTGCAGTTTTCAGGTGATGTTGCAGTGTTTGGTCGCCGCTGTCAATTCGACATTCTAACAGTGTCTGAAAGTTTCCAGAAAGACTGGCATTTTGTGGATCATCATCTCGTGGACCCCTGAGGGCGATGTTGTTTTTTCCGCAGAAAATTGTTGTTTTGAAAAGGGATTTCAGAATTTCACGATTTGGTTTGATTTGCAGTTGAAGTAAGTTGTTGATCTGTTGATCAATTGGGATCGATTCTCTTGTCATATTTCTCAGAAAATTCTCCATTGCAATCATTGCAAAATCATGCATCTCACATTTCCCGCTCGCGTGTTTGGTAAAACGTGAAATGGCAGACGTCCAAAGTGTGAGTGGAGACTTGTACAATTTGTTTAGTTTATTCGAATTTCGCCCACACTGGACTCCCAAAAAAAAAACACGGTAAACAAAATGCACCATCGAGATATTTAGAGTATGCTAGCCAGGGAAATCTTTTTAGCCAGCTCCACACAAAATGACGTTTAGAATTCGAACACTCCACTGACACTGGGAAGTCAAATAGCTCACCTGGTTTCCACACATTCTCTTTGAACTTGAGCTTGTCCTGGTCCGAATATGAGCTGATTTCCTTCAAAACCAAGCCAGTATCGTACTGAGAACAGTCCTCCTTCCGACAAACTGGATCGCCTCGAACCATGGCTCATTAATCAAAATCTTGTCTTCCTCCGTAGCAAGTTAACGATGAACTCTAATCGGAACTCAACAAGAACAAACGAAGGGACTTTCAGGGAGAGGCTTCCCTTTATATACGATTGTCAGTAGTTTCCACGGTAGTTTGCGGCCTGAATAGCCAATCACAACCGAGTTTGAGTAGTTCGCAAGACAATGTGAGTGTTTCTGGCCAATCGAAGTGGGTTTTGAGTGATTTGTGACAAGATCCATATACCATCCAGTCCCACCCACTGGGTACAAACTTTCTCCGGTCGTGCCTACGAATTTTTTCGCGTTGTTCTCGGAAGTATCGACAAAGGGACGAAACCGTGCGAACGGAGACTCGTCGAATTCGCTCAAGAAGGGCTGGGTTTGCTGTGTGATCGACGGAATAACAAGATGCGACGCTTTTTTCTTTGTTTTATTTCATAATAAACAATAAAACAAGGAGGATAATTGATTTCTTGAACTACAATAAAGACCCTTTGAAATAACAAACACAGGTTTGGAAACATTTGAGTGATTTGTGGAAATCACTTGAACTACTCTGGATCCACCCCTGGTGACTCACTTAAAGCCTTTAACCTTGTGTTTTGGCCACTTTAAGTTTCTTCCAGGGAGTGATATTTCTTCGTTACCGCAGTTTGCTCCTATCCAAAGAGCTTCTGTTTTTTTGTCATTGAGCTTCAGACCGGAAATTTCATAAAAATCGTCCAATGTTTCGAGGGAAGCTGTTAAGAGCAAATGTTGCCAAAAATCAAACATTTTCAAAATATTGTGGCAACAGCTCAAAAATCAATTCCGCTCATATTCTTATGTTAGGTAGCCCTTAATGTGAAACAAATCGCTGCATAGTTCGTTTGGCTGAATATCGATTTGTTTTCAAGAAAATCGATATTAACAGAATTCTCTCAAAAGACCGCTTTTGAAGCTCAAAATTGAAGGCAAATCTCGAGGCTTCGCGTGACAAAAGGAAGCACTCCAGAGCAATAAAAATTAACCAAACTTGTAGAGCGATGTTTAAATATATGTCAAAAGCAATTTCAGCTATTTCTGCTCATTTATTTACGAGCTCTAATTAAATTTATCCGACATACTTTTGACTAGATAAAAAGTATATCAAGTTTAACCTCTAAAAAAAGTATGTGGTACCCAATATTATTCGTCAAGAATCTGGATTTCAAGAGGAGAAGGGATGTTCTTTTGCCCCCTAAAAGGATTTTTTGGGGAAATTTATTGACGCGATGTTATAGAATTTTAAAGTTGGACAAAATGCGTCGATTCAAGCGATCAGAAAAGTCAGCCTAATTAACTCAGAGTGTACACATACACAAACAACTTCACGTTTACTGTAGGTTTTGATCAGCAAACAACCGACTTTAACACAAAATCCTCTAACCTTCATGTTGCTGTATCACAGATGAGAGCTGTGGTCCTTGTTCATGTTAAAATTCAAGCAAACTGCAAGGAAACTTGACAGGATATCACAACTTGCCATGCCGTTTCACCAAACATCCGCCGTTTTTGACGTGAGGATTCTCTTTTCCTATTTTCGTTAGAAAACAGGCTTAAGGTGTTGTACAAAGATGCCTTTCCTTTGAAACTAGCTCTGAACCGAACAGCGAAACAAGAAGTCGTTAATACAAAAACATCTGTTGCGTGCTTTGGGTGATGCCGCTCATTAATTTAGTCAGAACGAGTTTTAGTGAAATCGACAACTGCATGCATGTACCGCGGTAACGAAATTTTGGGTGCATCGAGTGACTTTGGGGAATAAGGTTAAATTGTTTTTTCAAATAAGCTATTCTTGTCATCCTACGTTTATTAATTTAAGGACTGAGCGAAGATTCTCAGTAGACTGGTTTCAGATGAGCACTTAAAATTGCGTGAAACTGAAAAAAAAAACGCCCGTTGGTTGCGTGACATTAACCCTAGAGCTTTTTCCTGGTGGGCAGGGCGAAGGGATTTAAAAATATATTCTGTTGGTTTTCCAAGAGGTAGCACAAGTAATGAACTATGGCTGGATTAAAATACAAAGTTGGACATGAAAATCTCCTTGTTTTCAGTCTGAGAATGTTTTCTTTCTTTTTGTTTAGGGTGGGACTTTTTGTTTGGGCTAAAGGTGTTTGAAAAGACGTTCAAGAGAATACTAAATCGACTGATTGTAAGTGCCCGGGTAAAAGTAATAGTATAAGTATAAACGATTCTTGGCATTAAAGGATTTTCAAATAAAGCGGAGCTTTTCCATCTGTTGTTTCAGAACTCACCTAACCCACCTTTAATGTATCAATTATGTAGAAGTGAAACCTTTCTCTTTACAACATCACACAACATTCAGGCCAGCCACCTGCATGTGATAAAGCTTTGTTCAGTAATTATAAAAGCGGATCGGAAAGGAATTTTGCAGGTTCTCGATTTTCCGAAAACTTGATTTCACAGACCCAAAAGGCCCCGAGTAGAAATACTTAGTCCGTGCCTGCACCCTTTCCTCGTGCGTTTTAGTATTCTTTAAAGGCATCTTGAGGTGACTGATATCTAAGTCACCCTCATATCAAGGTCGATAGTCTTCGAACACCTTTAAGAGTGATAGCGGGTCGCTGCGGCTCGCTTGGAATTATCATCTTGGAATTATCTTTCCCTTTTGCTTAACCGATCAACCGACCGACCGACCCACTTTCGCGAGGATGGAGGCGATGGGTGGCGGGGGGGGGGGGGGTTGGAAACCTACTTAAGGGGAAACCTTTTCATGTTGAGGGATTAAGGGTTCAAACTTCCCCCTTCTCTTAGCCTTCAACCCCAGCTGCGCCCTCATTTTGTTAGCTCACGCTCTCTGCGTTTTTGGCGTTTGCAAACTTTATGACTCGGCCAAACTCCTTCAACATTATTCAACAATCTTGAACACAACTTTGTTGTGCGATGTTGAACAAGGTGGGCAAACGAATTCAATACTTTTGATCACACCTGAGAACATAGAAAAAGTTGAATCAATATTACAGAACATCATTGCACAGGGTGGCACACCTGAAAACAAAAGAAAAGTCGGCAAAATTGTGAAACATCATTAAGCTGGAAGGCCAAACTTGCTTTTAAAATTCAACAGCGTTGATCGGTGTTGAATAGAACGTTGAACCCCCCAGTTAACCGTTTTGTAGTTTTCTTCACTATTGGAAGCTTTAAAAAAAGACTGCACGCACTACAGTGTCAGTCGAGTAGAGTCGTTTTTCGTTGGTGCCTGTTGAGCATCGAAAGCGGAAAACCCAAGACTCATAAAAAGTCATCCAAGTAAAGCTCGTAATGGGTTGTATTTTCTGCCACAGGACAAAGCTCTTAAAAATCTTGCAGATCATTAAATTTATTCCCTGAGAACCAGTACGAGTTTTGATTTTTTTATTAATGTCTATTCTCCGTAAATAAGTGTTTGTGCGTTTAATGTACACTAGCACGTAAATACGAACAAGAACCAGGTAAAAATAAAAAGGAGGTTTAACGTATCACCACTGCCTTATTTGAAAGTCTTTGAACGCCAGGAATCGATACAATCAGTCGATTCAGTGTTCTCTAAAACTTCTTTCCCCGAAACCTATAGTCCAAGCCCCACCCCACCCTCACCCCAACAAAACGAGAAAAGAATTTTAAGACCGAACAGGAAATTTTTATGCCTGACTTTGTATTTTAGTCTAGCCATAGTATATAATATAGCGTTCATTAACTGTGCGACTTCTTAGAAAACCAACAGAGAATATATTTTTAAAACCCCCTTTGCACTGCCCATCAGGTAAAAGCTCAGTCTAGGGTATGTCACGCAACCAAGGTGCGCTTTTTTCAGTTGCACAGATTTCAAAGTACTCATCGAACCCAATCTACCGCGAATCTTCGCTCAGTCATTAAAGTAGTAAACGTAGGAAGACAGAATTAGCTTATTTGAAAAAAATTAAACCTTATTCCCCAAAGTCATTCGATGCACCCAAAATTTCGTTACCGCGGTACATGCATGCAGTAGTCGATTTCACTAACACTCGTCCTAACTTAATTAGCAGCATCACCCAAAGCACGCAACAGATGTTTTTGTATTAACGACTTCTTGTTTCGCTGTTCAGTTCAGAGCTAGTTTCAAAGGAAAAACATCTTATGTACAACACCTTGAGCCTGCTTTCGAACGAAAATAGGAAAAGAGAATCCTCACATCAAAAACGGCGGATGTTTGGTGAAACGGCATGGCAAGTTGTGATATCCTGTCAAGTTTCCTTGCAGTTTGCTTGAATTTTATCATAAACAAGGACCACAGCTCTCATCTGTGATACAGCAACATGAAGGTTAGAGGATTTTGTGTTAAAGTCGGTTGTTTGCTGATCAAAACCTGCAGTAAACATGAAGTTGTTTGTGTATGTGTACACTGAGTTAATTAGGCTGACTTTTCTGATCGCTTGAATCGACGCATTTTGTCCAACTTTAAAATTCTATAACATCGCGTCAATAAATTTCCCCAAAAAATCCTTTTAGGAGGCAAAAGAACATCCCTTCTCCTCTTGAAATCCAGATTCTTGACGAATAATATTGGGTACCACATACTTTTTTTAGGGGTTAAACTTGATATACTTTTTATCTAGTCAAAAGTATGTCAGATAAATTTAATTAGAGCTCGTAAATAAATGAGCAGAAATAGCTGAAATTGCTTTTGACATATATTTAGACATCTTTCTTCAAGTTTGTTTAATTTTTATTGCTCTGGAATGCTTCATTTTGTCACGCGAAGCTTCGAGATTTGCCTTCAATTTTGAGCTTCAAAAGCGGCATTTTGAGAGAATTCCGTTAACATCGATTTTCTTGAAAATAAATCGATATTCAGCCAAACGAACTATGCAGTGATTTGTTTCACATTAAGGTCTACCTAACATAAGAATATGAGCGGAATTGATTTTTGACCTGTTGCCACCAAATGTTTGACCGTTGGTAACATTCGCTCTTAAGGATTCCCTCGACCCGTCTAGTATTAATGTCGTATCGTCTGCATATTGACTCAACTTAATTTCTTTATTGTTTACGAGAATACCACTGATATTGTCATTTTTACGGATTGCCTTGGCTAACATTTCTGCTGCTAAAACAAAAAGGTAAGGCGAAAGAGGACAGCCTTGTCTGACACCTCTTTGTATTTCAAAAAAATTCGTTGCCCACCCGTTGTTTGAAACGCAACTTTCTGGCCGGTAATAGAAAAAATTTATCCACTTTATGATGCTAGCTCCGAAACCAAAGTATTGAAGAGTTTTCCTAATAAAAGGCCACTCTATCGTATCAAATGCTTTTTCAAAATCCAAAAACAAGAGTAATCCGGGTATGTTTTTCTCTTTGGCGTAACAAATGACGCTGTCAATGAGTCGAATGTTTTCTCCGATTAATCTACCTTTTATGAAGCCCGTCTGGTCATTATTGATAAGATTAGGGAGGAAAACTTTCAAGCGGTTGGCAATTGATTTAGCCGCTATTTTGTAGTCGCAATTGAGGAGGGTCAAAGGTCTCCAGTTTTTAATAAAATAGGGTTCTGCAACTTTCTTAGGGATGAGCTTGATGATTCCTCTCCTCTGGGTTATTGAGAGTTGGTCCTTTTCATAGGCGAAGTTTAGACTTTTAATTAGGATAATAGATATGTCTTTCCAAAAAACCTTATAAAATTCGGCTGGTAGGCCGTCAGTACCAGGGGTCTTATCTGATTCCATGTCTTTTAGAGCCTCTAGACATTCTTTTTCCGTTAACACCCCTTCACATGCCTTCTGTTCGTAGTCATGAAGGACATTGTCGTTTCCATGCTCGAAAAAAACTGTTGTATCGTGATCATTGCTCGCCTTATGTTTAGATGTATAAAGGTTCTTATAGAATAACTCACATTCAGATAAGATTTTTTCGTCAGAGGTAACAAATTCATTGTCATTTATTTTAACTTGGCTTATTGTCCCCTGTTTAAAATGTCGTTTTTCAAGGTTTAAAAAATATTTGGTGTTCTTTTCCCCTTCGTTATACCATTTAGTCTTAGATCTCAGAATTGCACCTTTAGTGCGAGATTCAATGATGTTCTCAAGTTTAAGCTTTTTTTGTTAAGTTGTTCTTCGAGGTTAGATAATTGTGGGTCGTTTGCGTATCTATTGTCCAAATCATCCTCTAATTTGGCAATTCTTTGTTCTAGCTCTTTTTCACGTTGGTTGGTTTGTTTCTTCTTAATCTTGGAGTAGTGGAGTTATTTCTCGCGCACTTTTAACTTTACCATTTCCCATAGAAGTGAAGGGTTAACTGAATCGTCATCTTCATATTCATCTCTAGTCTCCTGAATTGTTCTCTTAATTTGGTTGACATAATCAATTTCAGTTAGGAAAGATGTGTTGAGTTTCCAGAAGCCCGGTCCACGTGGATTAGAATGCAGTAATAAGCTTAAAGTAATCATGGAGTGGTCAGTTTTGTAACCGGGAACAATGTCTGCAAGAGAAGTGATGTTGACGGCACTTTGACTAATTATGAAAAAATCTAGTCGACAGCGTACTTTTGGGTGGCGCTGTCTCCATGTGTATCTACTAGTTTCTGGATGCAGCACCCTCCAGACGTCTACCAGATCTAATTTCTCTGAAAATTCTTGTATGATTTTAACACTGTTTTGATGCGTTTTAGCGAGGCCGCCTCTTTTGTCCTTTTCTGTGTCGAGTACGAGGTTGTAGTCGCCTCCTATGATAACATCATCGCATTCAAAGACTGTGAGGTGCTCAAAGAAATCAAGGAAGAAAGCTTGGTCATCTTCATTTGGAGCATAAATGTTAGCCAAGGTTAAACATTTCTCATTCGCCTATATGTCGCAGATGATAAAACGTCCTGAGGGGTCTGTTAAAAAGTATGCATACCCCTGCTTTATTGCTCTTGTAGGTGCTGAAGATAGTTTGATAACCCCATTCTGCTGACCATACGTGATTAGTGTTTTCAGTGGAATGAACCTCTTGTAGCATATAAATTAAGAATTTTTTTGCTCGAAGCCAATTAAACACCTCTCTACGTTTTATATTATCTCTTAGTCCCCTGACATTTAGCGAAGCTATTGTCAGAGCCATGAATAATTCTCGGCGCTAGAACTCCGCAATCACTGCACATTACACTGACACAATGACACAAAAGAAAAACACAAAACACAGGAGCGAAAAAAAAGGAAACAAAAGCGCCACATACAACAAAAAAATAAAAAAAGTTTTCTGCCGGAGAGCATATTTGTGTATACGGCTTACTTGCTTGGTTTAACGGTATAAAACCCAAGCAAAGCGACAACAAGAAAAAAAGAGAGATAATCGTTTACCAGAAGCCGTTTTGTTTCCCGCCCGCCAAACATGATTTCAATTTCTCTATAAATGGCGCATCGGGTGGCTAAAAAGCTACTAGATCGGGCGATTGAAGTGTTTACATAAAAGATATTTTAAACTCATCTTGGTTTAGTGCCTGTAAATAAACACACTCACAGTTCAAGAGGCTTGCCAACGGGCCAGAGTTTCCCTCTGATGTACAGTTTATCAGGTTGAGATTTGCTGAAAGCCACAGGAATGTTGCTGCGCTTAGCTTTCTTGAATGTTTCCATCTGAGTTCTCCTACGCTTTACAATTTCGAATGGTAAATCCTGGTACATTTTGAAGTCGGTTCCTCGCAAACGGTGACCAAGCGAATAAAGTTTTTCACAGTCCTTATATCTTAGAAACCTGGCAAGGATGGGTCGGAGTTTCTCTTCTTCCTTTTTTTCTAGGCGATGAACTCGCTGTATTTCAATATTAGCAGCGTCACTGAAGCCTAGTTCCCTTTCTAGAAAAGAGCGAAGCACCATCTCCGTGTCTTCTTCCGGATCCTCCTCTGGGATGTTCTCGAACTTTACATTTACCCGTCTAGAATATGCTTCCAAGTACAAATTCTTATTCTCGAGCTCCTTGACCAAGGCACTGAGCTTGTTATTCTCTTTTTCTAGGGCTGCAAGTCCGGAATTTGTCTTTTCCTCAAACTTTCCTAGTCTCTCGGATGTCTTTTGTTTGTTTTCGTTATTTGCAGTAACCTTTAACCACAGCTACCGTTCCATCGTGACCACGCGGCGTGTTCTCGCGTGTATTGGTTTCTCGTACGCGTACTTCACCCGTTTCATCTTGTTACAATTCGCTGCAGTTCCTTTACAAACCTTACTTCAAGTGGATGTTCACATTCACTCGACACTTATAACAGTATTGCTCATGCTGGGTTCGTTCGTGCTTTTGAGGTCTTTTCGTAAATTTGCCCACACAACTCGGCGGCTGCGGGGCGCGCGTGAACACACAAGCAGGACCTGCGCGAACAAGTAACCGAGAAGCAGTTTACGATCGTAACGTTGCTTTTATCAGGGATCTTTATCAGGCTGGATAAGAACATCTCACTGCAGTCAAAAGCTGTGATAACCTGGAGAAAAAAATGTAAAACGTAAATTTTACTTCATGTACAATTGATTTAAAACTTCTTGGCAAAAAAAAGGAATCATAATTCTGGCACTCAGTAAATTTAAACATAACATTTTAAAAACATGCTGCAAATAGATTAGATCTATTTCGCCCCCATGACCTGGTTTGGTCACACAGGTCTTAAAAGTACAATGTACAGGTGAAACCTTGTCTTACCAACCAGTAGTATAACCGGAATTAAATGAATACCGGCAACGTTTCATCATATATACCGTCCAGAGGGGACACTCATCCTCGCCTTTGGTTCGGATTCGGTCCCCTCTGGGGTGGTATATATTATGTTCCTTATTGCCAGTATTCATTTAATTCCGGTTATACTACTACGGTTGATTGTGTATTGATGGTCCCGTCGACAAATACCATCAAACAACCACCTCATCCGTACACCCGTATTTACCTCTTTTAAACCACCCAGCGCACAAAACGAAGCAAGCAGGATGGGGGGGAGGCAGTACCAGCGCGGATGTGTCACGGAAAAATTTCGTATTGAAGTCACGTCAGCAATCGAATATAAAACTTTTCTAATTGAAGAAATTATTCAAAACGAGAACATTTGGCGTGTGACCTCTGAGTGACGCATAAATAATTTCCAATTGAAGAAATATCTGCGCAAGTATATATATTTTGCAAGATGGAAAGCATTACCCAACAAGCCGCTGAAGGATTTTTACAAAAACTTCTTGCAGAAATGCCGCCGGAAGATGAGCAGTATATTATGCAATTGCTAGCGGATAACGCGCCGGCAGCGGGGCCTCTCCGCGAGGGAACATTTTGGATGAACCAGTTCCTCAACGAGTGAAGGAACGGTTATCGAAACTGCTTCTTCCAGGAAAAAATTAACCAATCACGCCTCCAAGGAAGAAAACGAAATAAAAAGGCGGGCAATATTGAAAGAGTTTGATCCTATTCAACCGATAAAGAATCGAGAAAAGAGTTATGAGAGCATGCTTGCAAATTTGTTTAAAAAAGAGGGGTGAGGAAGAGGAAGATGAAGAAAAAGAATGACGTCGTTACATCTTCTGAAGAAAAAGACAAGGACTTGAAAATAACCTTACAGAACAGTTCATGGGAAAGATAAGGGAGAAGGTCAGAACAGCAGCCTACTTGCGCCACAACTATTCTTATTGGTTGGAAAACATCGAAGACGGGACAATTCTCCTGTTTTATAAAAACCCAGGAGGCTCACCTTGGATAAACAGATATGTTGAAGCGGAAAATTGGTTGAGAGAAAAGGAGGAGGCACGCCTGAACATTGATAACATCGAAAGACCAAACACAAAATGAGTGTTTAGGGGTTATTCTGATGTTGATGTAAGGGTCGTGCTCGACAGTCAGCCACTGTTGGGCACAGGCCCCTTGCCAGACTGGCTACGTAACTTTGCGCGTGGGCGCGCGGGACCAATGGTGGCACTTGACACCTACCAGGACAACTTGTGTCTCTGGCGCTGCATTGCGGTACACCGCGGTGCAAGACCAGATCGAAGCACAACAGCAGCACGAGAGCTTGCTAAAGGTTTCTTTAAACTCAGAGCTGCTCCAAGCGACAGCCCGAAAACATCGCTCGATGAACTTATTCGGGTTGAAAGACACCTGAATCAGGGAGCAGCTTTCTCGGATTGGCTCGGTATCCGTGTCTATGAGCCTGTGTGCGTGGAGGATGAAGTGGTAGGGCACCTTAGACGAAACCCGCCAGCCAAGTTGACGAACATTTTGACAATCGGAATTTACCAGGGGCACGCGTTCGTCGTCAAGGATATTTCGAAGCTTGCAAGAACGTATGCATGTGTTCATTGCCGTGCAAGATTCACTCAAGCTTACAACCTTCAACGGCATACCGAAAGGTGCGCCCAAGGGAAGACGGTGATTGATTGCCCGGCCGAAAGAGTCGAAGCACCGCAGACAGGCCTTCTATCCAAAACATACAGCTTCTCCAGAATCTCTTCGCTGGCTCGAACAAGAAGCGGCGCGGCGGAAAATTCACATTCACCACGCGGCATGCGGACACGGCGGCGAGCAATGGGTTGAGCGCGCCCCTGTCGACGGGTACAACCATGAAACGAGGACTGTATTTCAATACCACGGCTGTCACTGGCACGGATGCCGAAAATGTTACCCGAACGGTCGTGATAAAATTATTGCCAACAATGACCAAACACGAGAAGACCGGTTTAAAGCAACTGTAAAACGGACAAAAGCGCTCCGAGCTGCTGGATGGCTGCCACGTAATCGAGGCATGGGCGTGTGAAGTAGGGGAAATAGATGTGGAGCTGCCACGGCCCCAAACGCAAAGCTTCCCACACGCGACTTCGAAGCCTACGGTGATAAGAATCAGCGGAAAGAGCCGACAGGCATGTTCACGATCGAGAACGCACACGTACCAATCTCGGTGAGCATTGGCGACACCCTGGCGGAGCTGGTCCGCAAGTTCATGGAAGAGCTGGAGCGGTGCGGGAAAAACATCCGGACCAAAGTACGAGCGGCGTGCGTGCCCGACGATGTGAAGATGCTTCCAAAAGCGCAGTACATCAAAATCGAGGAATGGTGTGACCAGGTGCCAGTTCTCGGGTTTAACTCCGGGCGATACGATCTGAACCTGATCAGAGAACATTTCGCAGAGCGCCTATCTGACACAACCGGCAAAGTCAGAGTGGCGAAAAACGGAAACAAGGTCATGTTCCTGCTCACTCAGGTATTCCGCTTCCTTGACATTATCAACTACCTCGGCCCGGGAACCAGCTATGAAAAGTGGACGAAAGCTTATGAACGCACAGCTGAGAAATCGTGGTTTCCATACGAGTGGTTTGATACCCCCGAAAAGCTCGACCACCCTGGGTTGCCGGACTATCCAACGTGGTACTCACGCCTGAAGGGCGGCTACGTGATCACTCGGGATGAATGGGAAGGGTGTCAGCGTCTGTTCAAAGAAAAGGGCATGCGCACTTTCGCAGACTGGCTGCGCTATTACAACAACCTCGACGTGGCCCCCGACCTGGAAGCCTTGGAAAGAATGCGAGCCTTCTACACTGAGAAGGGGATCGACATCCTGAAAGACGTGGTCAGCATTCCGGGGGTTAGCTTGCATTACCTGCTCCGAGGCGCGGTTGAGCGGGGCGCGGAGCTTTACAGCCCCGGCAAAGAAGCATACGAGATGTTGAAAGGAGCTGTTGTCGGGGGGCCGAGCCTCGTGTTCACGCGGTACCACGAAGTCGGGGTCACGAAGATCAGGTCACATCAGACAGCGGAACCGCGTCTTTGCCAGCGCATCCTTGGTTACGATGCCAACGCCCTCTACCTGTCGACGATGCTGGAGGAAATGCCCTGCTGGGAGGAAAAGGTTGTTCACTACACGGGCGGTTGGATTGCTAGAGCCGCGCCACATCTCGCACAAAGGCTCAAAAACGGGACTTGGTTCGGATTCGCTGAAGTTGACATAGAGATCCCAGAGCCCCTGCAGCCAAAGTTTGAGGAGATGTGCCCGTTCTTCTACAACAAAAAGGTGCCTGTCGAAGTCGTGCCGCAGCAAATGCTTGACTACCTGAAGCGAACGGGGCGAAACCGCGGGGACGGGAAAAAGTTAGTGGGGGCGCTTTCCGGCAAAAAGCTGCTGGTCTACGCCCCTCTGCTACGCTGGTATGTCGATCAAGGGGCGGTGATCACGGCTATCTATCGAACGATCGGCTATACCCCCGGCAAGGTCTTCGACTGGTTTGTGGAGCAGGTAACGGAGGCTCGCCGTACAGGAGACGTTGAAAAGAGCAAGGCGCTGCTTGCTGAGGTGTCCAAACTACTGCGAAACGACGGGTACGGGAAGCTCATCGAAGCTTTGGAGCGGCAAACGAACGTGATCTACACCAAAGACGAGAAGGTCGTTGACAGAGCCTTGCGAAGCAAGGGCAAGCGTACGAGCTGGAAAGCCGAAAGCCTTGGATCACAACCAGACGGCCGTTCCAGATCGGAATCGCTGTCTACCAGCTCGCAAAGCTTCGAATGCTTGAATTTTATTATGACTTTCTTGACAGGTATTTTGTCAGAAGAGACTTCGAGCTGATCCAGATGGACACGGACAGCAACTACATGACCATTTCTGCCGAGCGGCTTGAGGACATTTTTCGGCCGAAGCTGCAAACAGTATTTGAGGCAAAAAAGCAAGAGTGGTTAGCTTGGGACAAGTAGAGCGGCTGCACTCCTGGGCTCTTCAAGCTCGAATGCCAACGTAGCAGGATGATTGCACTCTGCTCGAAGTGTTATTACATCGAGGAACTGGAGGGCGAAAAAAAAAGAAGTTCAGCACGAAGGGGGTGTCAAAGAAACAGAACGAGATCACGTGGCAGCGTTTCAAGTCAGCGTTGGATGGCAGCAAGGACATGGCAACGAACATTGGTTTTCGCATGAACAACGGGAGGATGGTTACGTACGAGCAGCAGAAGCTGAGGCTGAGCGCTTATTACGACAAACGCTGGGTATTGGAAGACGGCATTCACACAGAGCCGATCGAGTTTCATAGTTAGATTGCTGGCGGTAGCTGTGTATCGGGAGGGACAACCAGCAGCTCTTCACGGACAAACCCGCGTTTTAGGTCGTCAAACAAATAATAGATAACCGGTGCGTCCGGTTTTATCATAATCTTTTCAATCTCGTAAACTTTTAGAGACCAGATTGGGTCGGTAGCTCTTCGGCGGCCACCTTCAAGTTCACCGGGTTGGTAGAGATAGCGAACACTTGAACCAGAGGGGAGCTTTTTTTCGTTCACACCTACGGGTCTCAAATAAGGGGTCGAGGGATTCGCTGAAACAGTTTTCTTTTTGATGGCCTCAGCGGGTTTCTTACTGGTCAGTCGAGTGACTTCTTTATTCAAAGCTGAAATAACAGCGGGCAATCGTGCCACCCATTCCGTCGATCTTTTATCGTCTAGGAGGCGCATTTCAACCCCATATTGGTGTCCAAACAGTCGTTCAGCCAGAGTGCGGTTGAATCTTTCAACGATAGCTTGATCATGGTGAATATCCACACGACTGCGTCTTACCTCGACATTATGTTTCGAAAGCAGCTGATTCACAGCGCCCATAAACTCACGACCAGGATTTACCTGAAGCAGTTTTGGCCAACTCAAAAGGCTCCGGCTATAAATCCGTTCCAGAGCAGCTGCGACTTCTCTGGCCTCTTTTGTAGTCAACGGTTCGGCCTCTTTGAAACGAGAGGCCACATCTACCACTTTGAGGGCGTACTTAAAAGTTTTACGGGAGCGTGGTGGGCGATCGTGTGGGAGATACAGAAGATCGGCTTGGTGAACTTTGTTTGGAACAGGCACATCAAATTTCGGTCTTGGAATGCACCGCGGCGCTGGTAAGTAAATCTGCCAAAGAGCTTCCTTTACCAACCAGTTTTGAGCAACATCTTCAGAGACTTTCGCAGCTTCTGCCAATTTTTTGATCGCTGCAAACCCTTTCCAATACCTTTGCGGGCTGTAATAAATTTTGGACAACCTTTTGAAACTTTGCACGCTCATTGTATATCACACAATAAAAAAAAATGGACGACCCATTTGGTTGTTTGCGAGGTGTGGAGTTGGTCGAGCACGACCTTTACAAACTGACCTCAGAAATGGTGGGAAAAAAGTTAAATGAACTGCCAAGGATTAATCATTGTCCTTCATGCGAGGTGCACCTAGTTAATGTGATGAATGAGTTCTGTCCTGAATGCCCAGAATGCCATAGAGTGTTTGAATATGATGATGATCATTTCCAAGAGGTGAGTCCGGGCAGATCTGCTGCTCCCTCTGCTTATTTAAAAAAGGCACTTCGGAAATGGAAAATTTACGAAATGTTTTCTTTTAACCAGATCTCTTTTCTGGAAAATGTTATTGCTCAATTTCAGGCAAAAACCGGCAAGTCAGTGAACTATTCCTGCTTTCTGCACAATTATTTTGAAATGGTCCCTTCTGAAGTCTGGCCCTGCAAAAAAGAAATTATGGAATCTATTTCTCATCGCCTTCCTAAATCCTTTGCAGCCAGGCGATGCGCTAAAAAGGAGTTTGGTGAATGGTGGGCCATCACTATTTCTGTTTAAAACCTAACCCCAACTTTTGTTTTAAATTAATTGTGTTCCTTGCTGCCGCATGTCCGCACTGCCTTTGTTTCCACGGAACTGCGTCGAGAGCCTTCACCATTTTTTTTGTCCGCCTTTCACCGTATTTTTCATTTCGGTACGAACAAACACCATAATCCACATCATGTTTCATTGCGATCGCGTCTGTCGCCCCCGTTGGTTGTTGCTATATTTGCTGAATCTGACCCTTTTCTGGATCATAGTTCACCTGCTGTTCAAGGGGATTATATGGCCCGGCAACGTCTAACCCCGTCTTGGTTTGGGGAGTTTTCCAATCGCTGAATGAATGTCAATCCCCGCCCCATCTAAATCCGGTCTGTCTGTTTTGTGGCGCCTGTTTGGTCGAACTTTGGTTGAAATTTGATCAAGCATCTCACTGCCAACTTTTTGAAAAACTGGGCGGGCTTTGTCTAGCGTATAATTGCTTGCTTTCTTTTGCAGATTGGGGTCTCGCAAAGCTTCAGACGCGTAATAACGTCTAGCCTCGAGCCCCTTTTTCGCAAAAAACGGGATTCCTTTTTCAATGGCTAGATCACCCACCGTCATAGCGATATTACCAAGAACACTACCGCCCTCCGCTCGGGAGGGCTCGCCTAGTTTCCTGGCAGAAAACGTGTTTTTGTTATTCCGCAACTAGCGCATTTTGCCTTTAAGAGCTTTCGATTGTTCTTTGTAATTACAACCTTTTCACTTCCTTTCACATTGGGGGTGTGCCATTTTTCTTTCACACAGTACACTTCCATTGTGTATATCTTATGAAAAATAATTCTTTACGATGCGTTCGTTTTGAAGGGCATCGTCGGTGAACATTTTCAAAATGTTGGCGAAACTTGTGCCTTTGTTTCTTTCGTTTAAAAAGAGAAGGCAGTAATAACCACATCTCACACTTTGTTCCCATTGAATTTGGTTGTCGTTTCTGAAAAAATGCTTCTTTCCGTGCACTGACATTTCCTTTTCCCATTCTAAAGGTGGCGGAAGCCCAAATGAGTCGAAATACTCGTATGTTCCATTTTTGGAACGCCAACAACACACCCAATGAGTTCCCAAATTTCCAAAATCATTCAAGTTGATAATGCACGGGGAATGAAACAGAAGTTTCGGTTCATTTCTGCTAAAACTACCTTTGATGGGAATGCGCAAAATATCGCACCATTTTTTAAGGTCAATGTTGGAGAGAGGCGTGTCTTTAAACTTTATTTTTTTTATAATCATCCCACGTTCCGAAGAAAGGTGGGGGCTGCACTTGCATTCCTCTTCCCTTTGGAGGTGGGGGTCGGGGGGAGCGACGTGGAGTGGTGGTTGAGTTTGTAAGCCTTTCCCGAGTATCTTTTTGACTAAGTCGATAGCCAAAGGTACCCCGATGGACGCTAACATACCAAGGAAACCGCCGTATTGTGCGGCGCCTCCCCTTACAACACCTTGTCCAACAAGATATCGTACCACTTCCTTTTTCTGAGCAGGATTCATCAACTAGGTAAGTTTGTAAAGTTCAATTTCCTTTGACCCAAAACCCTTTCCAAATATCTTTTTCAGCACTTTTTCAGCGCCAAAACTCAAACCAGCACTTGCTAACGCCCCAAGGGCCGGCTTTATCAAAGGTCGTGCCAAACCAAGCACAGCCGAAAACAAGTTTCCACCACGCTGTGCAGTATTTTGAATCTGGGTCTGGCTTTATTTGAGCTCAAGCCCTTTCCCTGCTGCGGCTGTTTTTTTCACTCGTGAGATTTGAGTAGCAGTGAGAAGGAGTTCGTCGCCGCGTCCAATTTGCCCCGGTTTTACGCTCAGAGCCACAACTGTTTTCGAAACATAAGCCTTTTGTAGTTTCTTTTTCTAACCATCGGTCAGCGCTATTTTATATGGATGATAAGTTGTAGCCATCTTGCGTATATATTAATTGAGATTTTTTTTTCTAAACGGCGACAAGTCCATTCCCGATTTGCTTCAGCACAAATTCTTCCTCATTCAAAACCACGGCAAAGATTGTGAAATCTTGAGCGTTTGCGGCTTCATTCAGTCTGTAATGGCATTCGAGTTTTTTCGGGTCGCCTGTCACACTTTCTTTGGTGTTTGGTAGGTCAAAGTAGATAATTGGGTATAACTCCTGGAAGTTGGCGAGCTGCAGCTGAACGCCGGTGTTGTAGTCGTTCTTTCTGTATCTGAAATTGATTACATCATTCCAAATTTTCATTTTAAATTCATGGTCGTAGTCAAGCTCAGGATAAAAGCTTGTGCCGTACTGAAGGCGACAAGTGGCTAATCTCGCGGAGTTATCACCGTCGATATCGAATGTATCAAAGATGTAAGGGTTTTGCGTATAAGAATTTTGTTTCCGGGTTTGTTGAACGAATTCGAAGACATGCTTCGGGTTTTTTACCCCAGGTGTAATCATCCACGTACCATTTACATCCCTTCGGGAGCTGCTGAGATGCAAAACTCTTTCAAGTATTTCCATTAGGTTGGTCGCAAGAAATTTTCATTGACCAGGGTTTGTCCTTGGCCAGTAAACTGTAATTGTGGCACCCACAACTCCAATCTACGGACGACAATCCTTCGAGCTGTTCCATCGTTTTGAAAAATCATTTCTCTGTCGTCTTGCAGAACAATTTCAAACTCAAGTTGCATTGGTGGCAGCAGCCTGTCTGATAGACCTTCGAAGAAGGAGTATCGGTTCAAAGGGATAATAGTTTGAACTGTCGCACCCTCATGTGACAGAAGTGCCCTTGCCCGCATTCCGACGTTCGTCGCATTGCCATCAGTCACTGTGGTGGCATCAGAGTCAAGATACCAAAATTGGTTTTTAGCCACGCTTCTCGAAAAATCGTCCGAAAACTCGAGCAGGTTTTGGATGAAAATTACCTCGTGGATATCGGTGCCCTCGTACAGAGTTTTCCCCGCTGATTTAAGATTCAAACTTTTGATCAACGAGAAAGAACCGTTGATCGGAGCTGATTCAGTGTCAGCGCCAATGTTTGCTCCATTTGCCACGGCCTCAAACTTGAAATCGACGCGGAAATAAGCATTGTACCAGTCATAAAAATTGACCCGATCTCTTACGGTAAATTTGTGGCCCTACTTGTTTTGCGTTTGGTTATTCCCCGGGTATGTGAGTGGAGTGTCCAAATTCACTTGGACGTAGCCAGTCTTCTCGAGATATGGCTGTGATCTGAACATCTCAACGGTTATATTAAGGGAAAAAATTTTTACGATTCAATTTCGTTTGCCAAAAGTCGATTTAATTTTAAGGCGGCAGATGGGGATGGGGACTTTCGGCACTTGGTTTTGCAAAATGTTTTCAAGTTTCTTTTTTGCATCCTGCGACACCTTTTGTGGTTTTGGCTTACGCTTTCGCAGTATTTGTTGAATTTGTTTTGACCCTTTTTCGACAGCAATTTCACCAACTTTCTGCCCCGCTTTTTCAGCGACTGTTTTTGCAGCTTTGTCGGCAGCTGTCTTCACCACATTTTTTGCAGTGACTTGGAATGCTTTGCCGATAGCCATAAGAGTGTCACGGATCAAGCCCGACCCCTTATGTTTATATCGATACCTTCCGGCGTTTTCGACAAAAAATTTTGTCCACTCACTCGGGTGATTCATGGTGTATATTTTAAAGACAACAAAAAATCCTTACTCTTTTTCAATCATTATGCTGACAGCAACGTCTATCCCGTTGAGATCCAGGGGGTTGTCTCTTCCGTCCGTCACCCAAATCCTTATTGAATTAATCTCGCTTTTGTTCACAGGATGCCACTCAAGCCGATACGGTTCTTTTTGAAACCGATAACTGACCTGAAGCCCTGTTGTTGAAAAACTGTATAAGACATCGCTTGGAACATCGTTTGCTCGCCGGCTGATCAGATCGCGTCAAAATCTGCGAACTCGCCTTCAGAAAGGTCAATCTCATAATTTTCATGCATCAAAATGACAACCCGGAATATCGTCATATCGAAATACAGAGTGAAAATGAAATCACTGTCTTTGTCTTCCGGGTCCACTTTACCGGTTTGGGCCTGAAGAAAATTGTTGACGTCAGAGTAACCATACATTCCGTTCGGAAAAATCAAGGTCTGCCACTCTTCAGTTCTCTTTCTCCAGCGAATTTTGTTGTTACCAAAAGAGGCATCGATGTTGTACCATGAGTAGCTCATTGTGATAAGTTTGTTTAGCGCGGCTTTATAGTTTCCTGAACCCAAGTGGATCGGAGGTTGAAAGTTTATTGTGAAATCGTGTGAAACCTGGCGCCCCCGGTTCTTGGTTGTTTTGCGGGGCTCGAGTCAAGCAGAAGATTTAACGACATTATTGGTCTATATAATCACGAACAACTTTTTTCTTTTGCTTTTTGTCGATTGCGCCGAGTCCAACAAGTGAATCAAGCAGAGAAAATACCTGATTTTTTAGTTTTATTGAACTGTTTCCTGCTTTGATCGATCTAAAGCTCACATAAAGTTGGTGGATCAATTTGTCAGCACTAGCGATGCCACTTCCTTCGTCTGAAGGCTCAACAAAAGGTCTTCGGCTCATGATTTTTTTTTCAAAGGAGGTTGGAGGGAGAGATTCTTTTCTTTTGCGTGGGGGTGTAGGTTTTAGGCTCTGCTTCCCCTGCTCCAGTTGTTTCGATAGAGGTTGGGTTGCCCTTCTTTTTTCATAGATCCCATCTCTTATTTTTTTGAGTTCCGCAATGGTTTTGCCTTCCAAACCTCATTTCGATTTTCCTACTGTGTAGTTTTCATCATGTCCTTTCATGGTAATGATCCGATTGATATTTTGCAACAAGATAGATTCATGGGGATATTCAGGCTCAACCGGTCCGGCATCCCCCACTCTTTACGTGTGGATGTTTCTTCCATCAGCGGTGGTGGTGGTGGTGGTAAATCATCATCATCATCATCATCATCATATTGGTATGGGGGTGGTGATGGTGCTGGTGATGGTTCTGGTGATGGTGGTGGTGATGGTTCTGGTGATGGGGCTGGTGTTGGGGCATCCCGTGTGAATTCATCACTAAACGGGTAGGTTCTGTCAAATTCGTCCATTGCATAATCGGGACTTTCCTCCACCTCTTGCGCAGTAGTGCTGCTCTTTTCATCAAGCCTTTTTGTTATAGGTTTAAAAAGCTCCTCTCCTGAAAGCTGACCAAACTCTTTGCTTATTTTGTTCATTCTAAATTTTTGGTGAACGTCTTGTGTTTGTTGATCGACGGCCGACTTTTCCTCAGCCAACTGATTCCACTTTTGTACTGACATATTTCCAGCGTGATTATATAGAGACCCAAAAAAATAAAGATTCCAAATTATTACCCAAGTTTTTCCGAGAGTAGCTACAAGCAAGGCCACCTTTGCATGCCAGCCGATGTTTTCCGGATGATGATTTGTGGACCCAGTAATTCTGGCAAAACAAACATATTACTGCATATGCTTTATGAGTTGCTAGAGTTTGATAAAATTACCTCTTTTCAAAGAACCTGCACCAGAACAAATACCAGGCTCTTTTGCAGGACTTTGCTGAACGAATCAACCCCGAGGTTGGTTACGAGGTCATCGAGGCTCCCGGTGATGAAATCATTGCACTCGAAGAGCTACAGGTGGACAACCAAAAAATTGTTGTTTTTGATGATCTGGTTTGTGAAAGCAACCAAAACAGCATCATAAATTATTTTATCAACGGGCGGCACAGAAACTGCTGCGTTATTTATTTTACTCAAACCTTTTACAAGGTGCCGAAAAATACCCGGGATAACTGCAGCCATTTTTGTATTTTCAGATTTCTTCCACGAGAAAACAAGCGGATTGCGGACGAGATAGGTGTTGATCATACCACGTTAGATCGCGCCACCGATAAAAAATATTCTTTCTTTTACTATGACAAACCCCAAAAATTAATAAAGAAAAATTTCGATGAAGAGATATAATGGGGTATATTAACAGCCAAATCGGTGAAACTAGCCAAACGACAAGTGAAACGGTGGGTCCTCCTGGCCCCGCGGGACCACAAGGTCCGATTGGCCCCCGAGGGGAGAAGGGTCCTCGAGGGGAGGCCGGTCCACAGGGGCCCAAGGGGAAAATGGACCGCAGGGTCCCCAAGGGGTGGCCGGTCCACAGGGACCTCAAGGGCGAGATGGAACCCAGGGTCCAAAAGGCGACAAAGGTCATCCCGGGCCTGAGGGTAGTGCCAGCGGAGCCGCTGGTATTGACATTCAAAATATGTACGATATTTTGCGGTTAAAAAGCAACCCTTATCCTATCCACGGTGATCTGACAAAGGTAATAAACTATCAGGACACGAGAGATATCTTTCAAAAAAGGAAGGTGGGAAAATGGAAGCAAGCATTGATATGAATAATAATACACTCTACAACGTAAAAGACCCAGAACAGGTAGATCAAGCCACAAATAAAAAGTATGTCGATAATAAGCTTGAAAAAAAAACTGGATAAAGCGGCTGACATTGACATGAAAAATCATTTGATTACCAATCTTGATCTTCCATCAAACCAGAGAGACGCCGCGTGTGTCGAGTTTGTTAACTACAGAATTGATGACGTAACACAAAAAAAAGTTTCTCAAACTTGATGGCACTAACAGTATGACTGGAGACTTGAACTTAAATAATAATACAATTGTCAACTTACACACCGATGGCAATGATCTGAAATCCGTTGAAATCCGTTTGATGCAAAGTGAAATAACATCTATGTCAGATCTTGTCAGTCAAAAACTTCATGAATCCCATGTCGGTAGTTCAACGAATAAAAAAGATGCCTTCAGATATTTGATGGAAAACGCAGACGAATCTTCGAGTGAAAACAATATCAATGTTTTGAGTATTGATGATTATCCAGAATCTCCACATCAAGTAAATAAAAAAGCTTACTTTCTCAAACTCCTGTTAAAAAAAGACTCACCGAACCAGTACCAGTCACGCCTCGGTTTTAACCTCCATCCACTTCCGGTCGGTTACTACACGATGGTTGTAGAGTTTTTTTCACCTGAAATGAATGAGGTGAGCGTGACGCCTCAAGCCACAACGCACTCGATTTCAAATCATACTACGAAAAATTTTGAGAAATACACGAGAACTATAATCCACTTTCACAGATGGGATAGCTCTCTTCCTCAGTTCCTTTTCCTCGATCTTCACGGTAGGGTCCGTAAGACTGCACCATTAGTAATCGGAAATCTGACTGTTTAAGGTATTAAAGAAACCGCTTCAAACGTAGATCCAAGTGTCTATGACACTGCTTTTGTTATTGAAAATGGACAAATGGTAATGCAAACAGACTTGTCTTTAAAGGAGCATCGTTTGCGTGGTTCCGTTCATTACATAAATGGAATTTTAAATACAAGCAATGGAAACACATTTTTATTAAATGGTTGTGACAAAATAATCATTCCAAATCATAGCCACATATTAACTATAAAAGTGCTCTATTTCAAGTTCAAAAGACAATATACGCCTATTTCTTTAAAAATAAAACACAGTTCACATTTAACCGAATCAAACACTTACACTTCAACCCAAGCAACTCAATTACAGAAAATAATATTAATTTAACGCTGGCGTTCGGTCTTATGGGTGTGGAACTGGCTTCGGTTGTAAAAGATGAGGACCTGTTACTATTGATTGAATACAGAGCGCCATAAACATTTTTCAGTTATTATATACCACAATGCGCGACATATACGACTTCAACCATATCGACCAGACACTTTCTAAAGAGAAAGTTAAAAAAATGAAAGATTTATATGCGTATTACCACAAAAAACATTTTGGATATGAAAAGCTGTACTGCGGTTTTCGAAGAAAAAATTTTGTTTGTAATCTTTCGGCTGGCAAATTAATTATCAGCGCTGCAGTAGCCGGAGGAATTACGCTGAACCCCGTTGTCATTACAACTTTAACGGGGGTTGGTCTTATTTTAAAAGCAGTGGCTAGCCTTAAGAAATACGATAAGAAGACAGAACAAGCAAATTTTGCCCGAATCGAATACCAAAAAGTCCTTGATGAGATTCGCTTCTACCTCAGAGGCGAAGCTTTCGACGAAAAGGTCTTTCTTGATAGATTCAAAATGATACATAATCTCCTCACTGATCATTGCATGGAGATTCCGCCATCTATTTGTAAAAAATATGAAGAAACATTAGCTCCTTTGCAGATTTTCAAAGTAATTATATACGCTAACAAAATGATTGCAACTTTGCAAGCTATTTGTTATTGGTTCTTTGAACTTTTAACACCGCCCGAAAGTAGTATAGTGTTTGGGGGTACCAGATCATTTTTACATATGATGGAAATTATTTTATGGTTTCCTCTGGGGGTATAAAAAGCAGTAGGCAACATGGTACGAGATCATTTTTCCATCAAATGGAATCTATATATTTTTTCATTTGCTGGAATCTATATAATTTTTTATTTGCTGGAATCTATATATTTTGCATAACGCTCCCAGATTCCAACATATGATCTCATCTAATATTTTACATTGCGTGACTTCATCGGAAAAACAGGAAGTTTTGAAATTCTCGGAAAAGCAGACAGTCTATTTAAACCACAAAACGCCACAGCTGTGTCGTGACGTCATTACTAATTTATTTCCAATTCTCGGAAAAGCAGACAGTCAATTAAACCACAAAACGCCACAGCTGTGTCGTGACGTCATTACTAATAGCTATTGTGTAAATGTCATGAGACAACCGTACGATCTCTATCTACCAATCAAAAACGTACCCATATATTATTTTTTCCGATAAATTTATCAAATATTTCCATTTTCCCAGAAAAGCATGAGTCGGAATTTTGGCATGATTTCAGTAGTTGTGACCTGAGTATAAAAGCATGATTATATCTTAAAAATATTATCTAATAGTATAATATAAAAATGAATGAAAAAATGAATGAAAAAATGAATAAAAAATTGATTAATTTTTTGGTTGATAATGTTGATGATCTATTATCATGGAATGATTTAGAAAAAATTTTATCGATATTTGACGAGATTGAAATGATACTACCACAAATCAATAGGAAGAGAATGATAGATATCAACTTTTTAATCAAAAAGATACTTCATATGCTAAATATTGATTTCGAGATTCCTATATCAAAATCTAAAAAAACGATAAGTAAATATGAAGATTATTGGGATAAAATCCAATTATTGATAGGTGATAAAATCCATTTAATAATAAACAGGTGATATGTTTTAATAATGCTCTAGATAAAACCTGATATGATAAAAATATCAGGAGTTTCTTCATTTTGATAAAAATCAGTACCTTCTGCCTCTTAGTTGTTAACCATACCTCTTAGTATTGATGAAGCCACTAAACGCCACAGCTGTGGCGTGACGTCATGTTGTAAGTATATAAAAATAATATCTCATTTAATAATATAGAATGGATTGTAATATAGAAATACATGATGAATTAATAAATTGTGGAGAAATTTCATGTTCTTTCTGTGACAAAAATTTGGGTTCTAATGAAAAACCAAAAGATCGTTTAGTAAAAAATGATTTATGTTGTGTTGATCAGGATATCATCGACGACGACGGGATGTTAGTATGTCGGTGTTGTGGTATTGTTCAAGGATATGATTATGTGAAAGAATATGTTGATTTCTATGAGAATAGACATAAGTTCAAAAGAAAATCTGTTTACCATAGAGAATACCATATAAATAATGCTATCATGGATGTTAAGCAAAAATATAATGTAGAAATATCATACCATCAAAAATATAAGATTGATGCTATATTTGTCGAGATCGGTAAGATTCTTAATGAAGTTAATAGTACGAGGAAAAGGATGATTAGCATTAATTTCATTATGAGAATGATATTCAAGATGATGGGGATACCTTACGAAAAAATTCCAATTAGTAAATCGAAAAAAACATTAGCTTTTTACGATAAATATTGGTTAAGTATTATTTCTCTTATTGGTTATAAAATAAAATCTATTATTGGATGAACACCTTATTATATTTCTTTTCAAATTTGTCAGTTAAGGGGCACATATCTATGATTATATCATCGAGAACTTTGACATAATCAAGAAATTCTTTGTCATTATACTCTAGTCCTCTCATAAAGGACCGTAAATCAGTTAAAACCTTTTCATACGTAGTGTACGCGAATTTACACATCTCAATCTTTCTTTTGTAATTTTTAGCCTCTGAATATGTTTTAAGCAAAAGCCCAGAACCAGATATTATTCCGAGAGGAATAGGGTTTAGTGTTACACCACCAACTATTGTTCCTGTTAATACCAATAAAGCAGATCCGATATTACATGCAAGCTCTGCTTTTTTGAAATATTTGAAAGTCATTTTGAAAAGCCAATATTTTTTATGATAGAATTTGTACAATGCTTTCAACTCAGATATTTGATCGTCCGTTAAATTTTCTGAAATATGGTTCCAATTGAATATGCTTTCACGTCTATCCATACATATTATATTGTTACATTTTTTTCTTTTTTGAGCGATTTCTTAATACTGATGTATAATTTTCTAATGTTTCGAACTATTTTTTCTATATTCTCAATAATTTCGTTGATTAAAGTTGATGTTTTCATATTATATTGTTTAGATTATTCATTATGTTTTTCATCGGAAACCTCAACGCTTATTTCTTTTGGGATAATATATTCTAAAAAGCATTCCATACTCCAATCAGATGGATATCCGCATTGTGATATATGATGAATGAAAAAAATGTTTATGGCACTCTATATTCAATCAACATTAAGAGTTCTTGATTTTTCACAACTGAACCCAGTTCCACAGCCAAACGCCAGTACTAAATTGATATTTATTGTCTGTGATCGAGTTGATTGGGTTGAAGTGTAAGTGATTGATTGAGTTAAATGGTCACTGTGTTTTATTTTTAAAGAAATAGGCTTATATTTACTTTTAAGCTTGAAATAGAGCACTGTTATAGTTAATATGTGGCTATGATTTGGAATGATTATTTTGTCACAACCATTCAATAAAAATGTGTTCCCGTTTTTCGTATTTAAATACCCATGTATATAATGAACTGAACCACTTAATTTATGCCCATTTAAAGACAAATCCGTTTGCATTACCATTTTACCATTTTCTACAACGTACGCCGTATCATACACATCCGAGTCTACATTACTCTGTGATCCTTTGACTCCATATACAATCAAATAACCAACTCCTTGAGTGGAGCTACTTGCAGTACCCTGACAATGCATGTCAATGTAAATGTATTCGGGAGGAGTTATGTCCCACTTATGTAAGTGAACAATCGATCTGCTGTAATTAACAAACAGCTTGGTTGATTGTTGACCAATATTTAGTGAAGTGGAAACGACACTCACTGACAAATTTGTTGTGCTTGGAGGGAAAAATTCAATAGCCAAAGTGTACTCGCCTTCTGGAAGTTTGAACATGTTAAAGCCAATGCGAGAAGAATACTCATTTTGAGCGTCTTTCCCCATTTTAAATTTATAAGCTTTTTTGTTGACATTGTGGGGGGAACCAGAAAAGTCAACAATGCCATCAACTATTATGTTGTTTTCACTTGAAGATTCATCGGCATTTTCCATGAGATACCTGAAAACGTCTTTCTTATTGGTTGAGCTGGTGATGTGAGACTCCTTGATTTTTGTGTCAAAGTAAGTTTTCAGCCCTACAGTCACATCACCTTTGGCGGTGTGTACCTTACTGCTGACATAGCCGACATTAGCTGCTGATTTTATGTCTTTGTCATCGGTGTTCAAGTTGATTATTGTTTTTTCATTTAAATTCAAGTTACCAGTCATGCCATTGCTTCCATCAACATTGACATACTTTTTAGCATCAGCTTTGTCCAACTTAGTAGCTAGTTGAGTGTCAACATATTTTTTGTTTGCTGCCTGATCTGCAGCTGTTGGGTCTTTAACATTAAAAATTTCATGATTATTCATGTCTAAGGTTTGTTCCATGGACCCACCTTCTTTTTTACTCAAAAATACGTTTCTAGCTGTATTGTAAGATATTGCCTTGTTGGTATTTCCTAGAATCGGATATGGTTGAGATTGTAAAATGAGGTCTCCGCTCATAGTTGATCCAGTCTTTTTAACAAAATTGGAACTATCCGATGATTGTGATCCTGCTGATTGTATTTTATCATCAACATATTTTTTGTTACAAGCTTGATTGTCTCTAACAGGTTGCGGTACTTCAATGTCACTGAAAATCTTTTTTCCTTCAATTCTTTGGTCAATGGATGTAACAACGATGCTTGACTTGTTGCGGTTATTAAAACTATCATTGTTTTTCAGATTTGGAATGTATAGACGGATTTGATTGGTATCCTGGTTCTCAGTGAAAAATTGTACCTCTTTATCAACTGTGTCTTTCAAATGTAAAGCATTACTGTGAATCGATCCATTATTCGAATAAATTACAGCCTTGTTATTAGTCACTTTAGCAGGTTGAACACCATCGAGATATTGTGTTTTATTATTCACATATCCTTCTATCTGTAGTTTGCCCATAACATCTTTGTCTGCATCACCATTTCGAACATTTGTGAGCTTCTTATTTTCCATATCATAATTACCGTTAGCATCAAGTTTGAAACCATTGCCTTTAGGGCCTATAGGTCCTTCAGGTCCAGGTAACCCAGGCAACCCTCTAGGGCCTATCTGACCTTGTCCGTGAAGATCGTCGTGATTAAGGATACCGTTAGAATAACTCATATAATATTAGATTATATTCTTTCATCGAAATTTTTGGCATTGGATTTTCTTATTTTATCAACATACAGAAAACTGTATGGGTCTTTAGTAGCATTATGGTAATCCTCTTTGTTAACACCCAATTCTCTACAAATCATGGATTGTTCATTTCTTGATGGGAAATCGAATATGCAATAATGTGAACTATTCAGTCTTATTGTTTTATCGGTTCCATAATAGCTTTGACTCAAATATATACAACAACACTTTTTGTTTCTAGAATTGGTAAAGTAGTCACGTATCCGTTCGTCATTTTTCTTACCTGTATTCAAATAATCATCAAAGATGACTAATTTTTGGTTTTCATCAGACAAATCTGTTAAAGGGATGATGTCATCATTACTTGCTTCGATTATATCATAGCCGACCTCTTTTGATATTGGTTTGAATGACTCCAAAAGGTATGTATATTTACTTTGGGATAGATTGCGGGCATAAAGGTATATCTTGTCAAAGTATAAGAGCCTGTAGATCATATCAAGCAGAAGGTTGGTCTTGCCGCCACCAGATGGAGCACAAACGAGCATCCTAAAACATCGGTTTGGCATGAAACTCTTTAATTGAACAAAATCGTCATTTTTATCATCTTTAATGTCGTAATTTTGAATTTTCATATGATATTATGTTATACAATTTTATCGCATAGCGACACGCTATGCGACACGCTATGCGACACGCTATGCGAGCGTTTTTATATATGATAACCCTAATTTTTCCAAACAAAATACGAAATTTTATGTAAACAAATGATATAATGAGTTTACTCAAATGGAAAGAAATGGCTGAGAAACGATCCGAGCTTGGTGAAAAGATTAACACAGTAAGAGAGACAATAAAACAAAAAACGATATCTGATCAAATGGGTGAAGTCGAGGCAGAGAAACTTTTCAAACCTATAACATCTGAGTTAAAGGAACTCACATCTCCAAAAATGCCATTGAGAAGATTACCAAAGAAAAAGCGACCTGTTCCAGATTATGGAATTGCTATTGATGATGAAGTGCCTGATTATGGCTTGGAAGATCTATTTGGTGATCAAGTTCTACCACAAAATGACAAACAATTGGTTCCAAAACCTCCAAGTTATGAAGATGTCCTTAAGGATTTAGCATCAGGTGAAAAACAAATGTATATAGATCCAGAATTTATGTATGAACCTGAAGATCTTCCACCTGAATACGAAGAAGAAGGACCTGATTATAACATTCTCGAGGAGGATGCAATTAACCAAGTTTTGGATGAACTTGAAATACCGAATTATGAAGACGTCGAATTACGACTCAAACAAGAAGATATGAATGACGATAAGAGGAAAGCTTATCTTACCAAGACCCTGAAGAAAGCTAAAGATAAAAGGAAACAACTAACTGGCTATTCGACTGATATCACTAAAAAATTAAATAGTGGTTCAATCACTGAAGCTGAGGCTCAATATCGAAGAAAAATTATTCAAGATACAAGAAAGGTTCTTACTGATTATATCGATTACAACAATCAAAGATTAAAAAATATTAAAGGATCTGGTTTGAAAAAAAAAATAAAAAGAGGTGGACAAGTCCAGTTTTTCAACAATCCGACAGAAATGATTAAAAAACTTGAACTGATTATCGGATCGATGATTGCCGGAAATAATAGCATAGAGCTAAGAAACACAGGTGTCGCAATTCTCGATATCTTATTCAAAAACTCTATTTTGAACAGGTTGCAATATAACAAAATATACAAAAACTATTTTATGTAAACTAATCATATAATGGATAGACAACTTATCTTATCATCCCATTCAGTCAGAGACAAGAATGGTAATAAACCGAGTGATTTCATAATCAAATACATCAATCCGATAATTCTCGATCCAAATCGACAATATGAAATCGGCCTCGACCGAATCATTTCGATGTCATTTACTAGGTTTAATGTGACAAAAGAACTCAATAATCAGAAAATAAGATATTCGTCTGATAGTGGTACTAATTGGACGGAGTTGATATTAAGTCCTGGAGTATGGAACTATGTCGATTTCAATAATTTTTTAAAGGATAAGACTAAAACAGGAAGAGCAAGCAATCCGACATATCCGATCAGTCTCGAATTCGACGATACAATATTTCGCACAATAATCACATTAGCAACAAATTATAGATTAGATCTGACTGTATCCGATTTCAATGATCTCATCGGTTTCAATAAACAAGTTTTAACTAATGCTGTAAATGTTGGTGATTACATACCGAATTTGAGTCAAGACAGAGAAATTCTCAATATTCATAGTGACCTCATATCCGAAAGTCTAGTTGATGGTGATGAAACGGATATTATATATAGTTTTTCAACCAGTACTTTAACACCGAGTTACAGTTTTACGCAAGAGCCTAGACGAGTACAGTTCAATCCTGTTAATAAAAATACGATTAATAAAATTCGGATATATATCACTGACGGTAAACGAAGAATTATAGATCTTAATCATAGTGACACTTCATTCAGTTTGATTTTAAGAGAGAAGAGAGATTAATCTAACTAATAGTTATATGTCGTCGTATGAATACAAGCGTATTTATCATCCAAAACTTGGACGATTTGTTTATGAACATAAAGGATCTGGGATCATTGTTGACAACATTTTCAAACCGGTTGGAAGGGTGTTAAATAAAGTTCCAGAAATGGTTTTAAAACCATTTACCAAAAAAGCGCTTGAATCTGGTATTTCACATGCTGGAGACAAACTGAGAAAAAAAGCCGCTGAAAAAAGCGGAGAGCTTATTATGAGAAAATTACACGGTTCAACTAAACAATCAATGAATAAAACCATGAAACCAACCAAACCTACTAAACCAACACAAGAAGAAGATTACAACACAATCCTGAATAGACTTTTATCTGGTACTGGATTAAGACGATAAAATGTTATTAAAAAGTGAATTTTATCCAATTATAAATAGACTAGCAAGTGGGAAATGGTTTATATATAAAAAGTGAATTTTATCTAAACTACTCATATAAATGAGTTTCAGAACAAGTGATAATTTACAAAGATATGAATATGTCAGATTTCATCTAGACAATGTCATTGAGCAACCAGCTAACAATCAAAGCCAGAAAAAGACAGGTTACAGATTCACAATCAACGATAGGTCGACTATGTTCGATTTTTTTAATGGGTATTTCGAAGTAACTAAAGAGCTTCAAAAAAAGGCAGATGGTTCTGGATATGCTGCTGCTGATCGCATCACTATGATCAACGGATCTCACAGTCTAATCAGACATATGGTTATTAAATCGTCTGGTAAAATAGTATACGAGAGTGATAATTTACATAGAATTACGAATGTTAAAAATTTACTTGAATACAGTGATGATTATAGTAGATCCGTTGGAAAGAATTCGTTCTGGTATCTTGATACTGATGGAACTACAGCAAATACGAACACAGGTTTCGAGGCCCGTCGCATTTTAACCCAGGCTCATCAGAATAACGGCGGCGGAGGAGCTAAATCGAATAACGAGATGATACCGTTGAACCGATACAGTTTTTTCCAAACATTAGAAAAAAAAAATTTTGCCCCCGATGCAGCTCACATTTGAACTTACACTTAACGAAGACAGTGAAATGATTCACATGGCAAATGGCACAGACGCTGGTCGTGTTGCAGTAAAGAGATTGTATCTTTGGCTACCTAGATTAATCCCAAAAGACAGCATGTATAGTAATTTCGTTTCAGAGTTTCTTAAGCCAACAACCTGGACATATATGCGAGATCTCTACAATCAGTCAGCAAATACCAGAGCTATTCAGAATATGTTTCAAATCAGTCCAGCTATCGACAACGTTAAACACGTTTTTATATATCTCCAGCGGACAGACGGACCAAATAATGATGAATCCGAGAGAAGTCCGTATTTGTTTGACACTTTCAAGTTGAATGCTGCTGACGCTAATAGTTCTCTCTCTAGTTGTCGTTTAGAATACGGGAATAACGTTTTTTTCCCAGAGTTGGAATATGATGGAGATAGTAAAATCAGGATATTCAATGATCTCATGAGTTACACAGGACGAAATTGCACGTTTCCGTATTTCTGAAACATGACGGAAACATGGAACTCTATGTTTCCGTCACGTTTACGTGCTGCGGAAACGTGAAAATCCAATTCTACGTGATAATTTCACGTTTCCGTCATGTTTCCGGAACGGAAATGTTGATTCATGTTTCCGTCATGTTTATGTCAGCGGATTTGTACTGTTGCTTGTTTCCGTTACGTTTCTGCAAACGGATTTCCGCTGTCGTTTGTTTCCGTTACGTTTCTGCAAACGGATTTCCAATGTGTTTGTTGCATCTGATGGTTCTATACACCTTATTCCAAAATGGCAGCAAATACATTATTCATTTGTCTTCATCTTAACTGACCCTCAATGCCTCGATCGCATCTGGAGAATTCAAAAGAACCATTGGCTTAAAACGGGGCACTGAGGGCCAGGTAAGGTATATGAACTTTTTGAGTGAATCGAAACCTATTTCTTTATTTTTGAGACAGGTTTTGTGAGTGAAATGAAATGGCACTTGTCACATGATGTTTATCATCACGTATGGAAGATATCATTTCTTTTCCAGAGCGTTTTCAGTTGATTTGTTGTGATGCTTGATAAGCATGTATATCATGCACATTTAAAGGTATTATCAGAACGCAATGCTGCCTGCTTGCGCGTGCACATCACTGCAAACATGCCAACAGTAATCAAGGCACATCGAAAACCTGCTGCGTAATCGCTAAATATTCACTGGTTATCTCAAATATACCTTGAGTCATTTCCCTCATATGCAATGGTTGACCTGCAGGTTGGGCGACTTGAGCTGGCTAGGTCACTTGCGTTTGTTAAGTAATTGGTCATTTGATGCAGTTTGGTCATTCTAGCCGGTTGGGTGATTTGATGCAACTGGGTCATTTGAGCCAGTTGAGTCATTTGAGCTGGTTGGGTCATTTGAGCTGGTAGGGTCATTGGAGCCAGTTGGGTAATTTGAGCTGGTAGGGTCATTGGAGCCAGTTGGGACATTTGAGTTGGTAGGGTCATTGGAGCCAGTTGGGACATTTGAGTTGGTAGGGTCATTGGAGCCAGTTGGGACATTTGAGTTGGTAGGGTCATTGGAGCCAGTTGGGTCATTTGAGCTGGTAGGGTCATTGGAGCCAGTTGGGACATTTGAGTTGGTAGGGTCATTGGAGCCAGTTGGGTCATTTGAGCTGGTAGGGTCATTGGAGCCAGTTGGGTCATTTGAGTTGGTAGAGTCATTGGAGCCAGTTGGGTCATTTGAGCCGGTTGGGTGATTTGATGCAATTGGGTCATTTGAGCCAGTTGGGTTATTTGAGCTGGTTGGGTCATTAGTGACAGTTTATGCATTTCGTAAAAACGATTACAATTCTGGGACACAACTTATTGTATCTAATTTTAGTAGTTTGTACGGATTAATATATTTCGATTTGACATATCAAAAAGAGGTAGTGACAAGAGATCCTAAACAGTTGATTCTCCATTATCGTCTCAATGTAGCCCCAACAGCAAACGTCCGAGCTCATAGCATCGTATTTTACGAGAGTGAGGTTGTTGTTAAGACAGTTGGAAACGAATTGATGATAGTTTAAATGAATAAGTTTTTTAACATCGATGAAAATTTAAATGAATATGTTTTTTAAAACAGAATTTATCTAACATATATAATATGACACAACTATACGAAATCAAAGTTAGTTTATCACCAAACCAGAAAAAGAATCTTAGTAACGCGTATCATAAAAGAGAAACAATAGTTCTAAGGCTCACGAGGGACTCTCTATCTGGGAATGACACTCTGTATGTTCCATTAAATATTGTAAAAAGATTGGAAAAAAATAAGAAATTGAGAAAAGGAATGGACATTAAACTTTCTAAAACAAACATTCGAAAGCAAGTAGGTGGATCTCTTCTGTCTACAGTTCTGACGCTTGGAAGAACTTTTGCACCAACATTAGCAAAAACTATCGGTTTATCAACCTTGGCTGGAGCAGCTAGTGAAGGAGCATCTCAGATTGTTAAGAAGATATCCGGAAAAGGTGTTCAAACTGGTGGGTTCCTCATACCACAAAATAAAATCGATCAGTTGATAACATATAAACATCTTTTGACCACCAAACAAAAGAAGGATATATTAAATGCTCTACAAACAGGCTCTGGTGTTCATATAAAACCAACAAAAGTACAAACAGGTGGGTTCTTAGGTACTCTTCTTGCATCAATTGGAGTCCCTTTAGCTATTGAGGCAATAAAGAAAATGACTAGTAAAGGTGCCCCTCAGATGGGACAACCGAAACAAAGACCACCGCCTTTTTATGGAAATTGGCCGGACGGTACAATCGGTATGGGGACTAAAAAAACCAAAAAAAAAACAAAAAAAAAGGAGAGGGTCTTCTACTAGGGAAAAATTCACCCTTCAAAAACGTCCCACTGTTAAACATTCTGTTGTAAAACCAAAATTCCATAAGAATGTCCCATTAAGCAATTATGATTTAATAAAATGGTGTAAATATCTGAATATACCAATTAATGATGTATTGTCAAGAGATGAAAATGTTCCTCACAATCATAGACAGGCTCTATTCATATACAATCTTGAACCATCATATATGAGCGATAGCCATTGGGTATCCACATATGTGAAAGATAACGTCATCAATTACTTTGATTCATTTGGTTTGCCTCCATTTCAAGAAATGGTCAATCATGCGAGAAAAAAGAATTTAACATTGCTTCATCAGAACAATCAAATACAAAATTTACTGACGACAACATGCGGTTACTTCTGTTTATACTTTCTAAATGAAATGAATAAGGGCAAATCATATTTTGATCTGCTTCAGGTATTTGATATATATGATACAATGAAGAATGAAAAATTCTTAGAACGGTATTTTAAAAATATCTAACTCATATATATTATGAGATCATATTGTGTGAAACAGAAAAGGGTCACAGAATGTGTACCCGGGAGTGAACTATATGAAAAGGCTAAAAATGGGAGGCTTATGCTTAAATGTAAATGCTCTGAATGTGGAATCACTAAGACGAAATTCGTTAAAAGCCAAAAGGGAGGTGAAAATCCATTAGGTAAAGCTTTCGAGGCAGCCAAAATAGCCGAACAAATAACTCGCAAAGTAATTCCATCAACCAACCATGTATTTGACCGATATTGGTCTGGTGATGTCTTGAAAGGTGCTTTCACAGGACCAACAGGTATAACAAGCAATAAATTCTGGACTAAACCAAAGAAGGGTACTGTTATGCGTTTGGTGAAAAATCCAAAAACTGGTAAATATGAAAACGTATATATTGAACCTTAATCTAATCTAATCATATTATATATGAAATCATATTGTGTGAAACAAAAAAAGGTCACAGAATGTGTACCAGGTAGTGAAAGATATGTAAAAGCCAAAAACGGGCGAACAATGATGAAATGCACTTGTGCTGAATGTGGAATCACTAAGACGAAATTCGTTAAACAGGCGGGAAACGGGCTGGCCCGTCGAAAGGGGCGGGCATACTAGATACAGTAGCATCAACAGGTGCTGATTTATTGATTCACCACGGTATTCCTTGGCTTGGAAAAAAGACAGTTGAAATGGGAAGAAATTATGGATCAGAAGCTTTGAGAAACCCAAAACTGCAGAAAAAGGCTATCGATTATGCTCTGGATAAGTTGAATCCAATGATTCAAAATGTCGGGAGTCAAGCTCTTGATCAATTATCTACTAAAATAAGACCGAATAGAAAGTATAAAACTGACAGAAAGGATTTGGATGGCGCTGGTGTTGATATACATAAACTAATTGGGAAAATACCGAAACCAAAAGCTGGATGGACTTTACCTGGGCATCGATATACAGGACCATACAACCCTCTCGATAAGCAGTTAGAGTACGATCCAGTGACAGGTGAAATATTAAAAATATATGATAAACCGACTGGTAAAACGGATGCAATAGCAATGCAACACGACGTCGATTATTCGGTTTGCATGGATGATAAAAAATGCAAGAATAAAGCTGATAGAAAAATGGTTAAGGCTCTAGACAGTGTGCCTTACAATGAAAGACAATGGGGACATTGGCTGGCTAGAAATATGATTAACACGAAGCAGAAACTAGGTCTCGGTGTAAAACAAAGGAAGACAAAAAACGGGAAAGGCCGTCGAGTGAAGAAAACTGGCAAAAAGAATTAGCTGATGAATTACACAAACCCATAAAACGAAATTTTACTCGACGGCGTGTTATTGTAAATCATATTGACGAAATATTATGCTCTGATCTTGTTGAGATGCAACAGTTTAGTCGATGGAATAAAGGTTATAGATATCTTCTTATGGTTTTAGATGTGTTTAGTAAATATGGTTGGATCGTTCCATTAAAAGATAAAAAGGGTGAAACCGTTATGAATGCTTTTAAAACAATCCTTAAAGAAGGTAGAAAACCGGAATATTTATGGACAGACAAAGGCAAAGAGTATTACAACAAACACATGAAAGACCTCTTAGAAAAGAATAAAATAACATTGTACTCAACTGAGAATGAGGAAAAGTCTTCAGTTTGTGAAAGATGGAATAGAACAATTAAAACCAAGATGTGGAAACAGTTTACTGTTCAAGGTAATACACAGTATTTAGACATGTTACCCAAATTAGTGAAAGAATACAATAATACAAAACATAGCTCTATCAAAATGACACCCATAGAAGCCAGTAAAAAGAAAAATGAAGGAGTTGTTTATTTTAATCTATACGGTGATATGGAAACATTAAAACAAAAACCGAAATTTAAAATAGGTGATAAGGTTAGAATAAGTAAGTATAAACGGAATGTGTTCGATAAAGGATATACCCCAAACTGGACAGAAGAACTGTTTACAATTGATAAAATCCAATATAAAAATCCAATCACATACAAACTAAAGGATCTCAGAGGTGAAGACATTCAAGGGAGTTTTTATGAACCCGAATTGCTGAAAGCTGAACAAGAGGTATTTAGAATTGATAAGGTTATTAGGAGAGATTACAAGAAGAAACAAGCTTTAGTGAAATGGAAAGGATATAGTGATGATTTTAACAGTTGGATTCCAATGAAGGACTTGAAGGATATATAAAATGATTTAAAGAGAATTATCTAATATATATTATATCAATCGATACAGTATATGCTGTTTATTTGCTATTGTGTAGCCAAAAATATCATTGTTTCTGGCTATATTATCTCCTCTGGTGAATAGGTTTAAACGCACTAGTCAAAGATACTTAAGAATAAAATATATAGTTATAATATATAATGAAATCAAATAGTTCAACTGTAAAAACTAAGAATACAAAAAATCACTCTCTCGTATATTTTGGTGCTGGATGGGATTTTAAACCAACTAATGACCCAGTATATAAGAAATTCAATCACTTTATATTCATTGATAGTCTACCTAAGATGTCACATTATGAACCAGGCATGCCCGGGTATGAGAAAAGCAAAGATAGAAAGGCATTTATAAATACTCTAAAAAATGCTGCTCGTGAAAATGGATTAGTATTGAGTAGTATTAGAAAAAATCTATTAACATTTCGAAATGGTATGGTAAAGCTAGAATATTATATAAATACAACAGTAACAGAAGCATTAGATGATCCTATTATTAGAAAGAAAATGAATAAGGCTAAGTGGTTACATGAGAATGGTTTTTACCCTTATAACTATGGGTTAAAGGTCGGTGACTTACCAAACCTATTAGAATATCGTGCTAAAATAGATGAGTTATAAATTTAAGATCATTCTTATTGATTCAATTAAATATGTAATTATATATAATATATATAATGACATCAACGAATGAATTAAAAACCCACCTTAAAAAATTCACTGTTAAGGAGTTAAAAAAGGAAGTTATGAAGGTTAAGAAACAATTTCAGGTTTCTAAGTTAAAGCGTGAAGATGTAAAACGTGTAATATTATTATACCATCAAGATTTTTTACATCTGTTGAAAATAGATAAAAAGAAAAAACCATCTGTGAAAAATATTAAAACTAACAAACAACAGGATCATATTATAATATATATTACCAACCTATTAAATAAACTTGATGAGAGAGCAGTTGGTACACAGACCCCTCAATTTATTGGTGAAAAATATACGGGTGTTACAATTCAAAAAGGTAAATCACGCTACATAGTACGTAGTAAAGATTGGAGTGTATTATTGAGTACGATCAATCGTAAACAAGTTCAAGATTTCTTATATAAATTAATAAAAATCATTTAAAAAATAAAATATATAGATTATATATATGGAAAATCAGAATATTAAGAGAGGCCGCGGAAGGCCTAAAGTTTTTAGTGATGAGGAAAGAAAAAACCACAAGACGGTCTATATGTTAAATAAAGAGTGGTAGTGTGACATTTGCAAAAATGGTAAAAATTACACATTGGCTGGGAAGTCTTGTCACTTAAAGACAAATAAGCATATTAAGAATAACAGATCATATAATATCATGAATAAGATAATCGATATAACACATAAAAAATAAATTCTCTCATATAGTTTAAAGGATCTATTAATTAGATCATTTGAATTTTGACCTATATTTAAACGCACTAATTATAGACACTTAAAAATAAAAAATCTATAGTATATATATAATGAAATCAGAAAAATCTAATCATATAGATATGAACAAGAGAGATCTTAAGAAACTCAGTAAAAGTCAATTAATCAATATGCTTCTGAAGCAATCTGTGATGAAGCCCAAAATTATTGTGGTAGATGATACCAAACCAGTTCCAGCATCAAGGACTTATAAACCAGTTCCAGCACCAAGAACATACAAACCAAGACCACCAATACCAACACCTCGCAAGAGTGTTAAGCAGATGGTCCAAGATTATGAAGACAACAAACCAGTTCCAACACCTAAGACATACAAACCAGTTCCAGCACCTAGAACTAAAATAGAACAAACAGACAAAGCCTTAAAAGGTTACACTAAATCATATAAAATTAGTATTAATAACAATAAAGACCCTTTAGCCCAAATGCAAAACACTAGAAAGGCTATTGAGTATCATACTAAAAATATATTAACATTAATGAAAGGTCTCAAATTTGTTGAGACATTAAAGGTGGTATTTAGTAAGATGTCTGGTGATGAAATCATATTTAAAACAGCATATTTCAATAGCACAGCCCAAACAATTATTAACCAAACAGAAATCCACGAGGCATTACAAATGTCTAAACAAGAGATAATAAATAAAATTGCTCAGTGGGTATCAGAAGGTTCAGGATGGACTATTCAATCTGTTGATAATCACTATCTAAACATTGTTAAATACATGCCTCTGAGAGGATCTTCATATATCCAACTACCAGCAGAATTACGAAATAGTGCTAAAGGTTTAATTAACTTAAAAAATAAAGATAATGAATGCTTTAGATGGTGCCACATCAGACACTTAAACCCACAAGAGAAATATCCTCAGAGGATTAAAAAATCTGATAAATTATATGTTAAAAATCTAGATTATTCAGGGATTCAATTTCCAGTAAGCAAAAAACAATATCACAGAATTGAAAAACAAAATAAAATCAATATAAATGTTTTTTGTTATGAAAACAAAGAGTCATATCCAATATTCTTGTCGGAAGAAAAATATGATCGAGAGATGAATTTATTATTGATAACTGAAAATGAAAACAATCACTACGTCCTCATTAAAGATTTTAATAAGTTCAAGTATAATCAGACTAAACACAAAGAAAAAAAGCATTTTTGTATGCACTGCCTGCAATGTTTCAGTTCCGACAGGGTTCTAAACAATCATAAAGAAATCTGTATTCAAATTAATGGAACACAGGCAGTGAAAATGCCTGATAAGGACAATAATATACTAAAATTTAACAACTTTCATAATCAACAACCAGTACCATTTGTTATCTACGCAGACTTTGAGGCTATAACAGAAAAGATTCAAGGATGTCAACCTGATAATAATAAATCATACACTGAAGCATACCAAAAACATACAGACTGTGGATATGGTTATAAAGTAGTTTGTTGTTATGATGATAAATACACTAAACCAATAAATATATATAGAGGTGAAAAGGCAGTGAACAAATTCATGGAAAAAATGCTAGAAGAAGTTAAATATTGTAAAAATATTATGAAAAAAGAATTTAACAAACCATTAAAAATAACAAAAGATGATGAAGAAAAATTTAAAAGAGCTAAAGAATGTTATATTTGTAATAAAAGATATACTGAAAAAGATATTCGAGTCCGAGACCACTGTCATATTACTGGAAAATACAGAGGCTCAGCACATCAAGAATGTAATCTAAAACTTAGAATAAATCCAGAAGAAATAAAAATACCTGTTATATTCCATAACCTAAGAGGATATGATAGTCATTTTATAATGCAAGAGATTGGGGTTATTGTTAAGAAACATCCATACAAAAACAAGAAAGGAGAGGAAATACAAATGAATATTAATGCTATACCTAACAACATGGAGAAGTATATAGCCTTTATGCTTGGCAATCATCTAACCTTCATTGATAGTTTCCAATTTATGAGCTCTAGCTTGGATAAACTAGTTAGTAATCTACCAAGAGAATTATTAAAATATACCTCTCAAAAATTTAAAGGTAAAGAGCTTGATTTAATGGCTCGAAAAGGAGTATATCCTTATGACTACATGGACAGTTTTGATAAATTCAATGAAAAACTACCAACAAAAGAAGACTTTTTTAGTATCATGAATAATGAGCATATAAGCAATAAAGATTATCAACATGCTCAGACTGTATGGGAAACATTCATGCTTAAAACAATGGGCGAGTATCATGACCTGTATTTAAAATCTGACATCCTTCTATTAGCTGATGTGTTTGAAAACTTTAGGAAAACATGTTTAGAATACTATAAACTTGATCCATGTCATTATTTCACGTCTCCTGGTTTGTCATGGGATGCTATGCTAAAAATGACTGATATCAAATTGGAACTAATGACAGACATTGATATGTTTCAATTTATTGAAAAAGGTATGAGGGGTGGTATATCGTATATAGCCAATCGATACGGTAAAGCTAATAATAAATACATGAAATTATACAATGATAAGGCGCCTTCAAAGTATATTATGTATCTAGATGCTAATAATTTATATGGTTGGGCTATGTCACAATACCTACCAACTGGTGGTTTTAGATGGATGACAGAAAAGCAGATTAACAACATAGATTTAGCTAAATATAATGAAAACAGCGAAAAAGGTTTAATACTAGAAGTTGATTTAGAATACCCCAAAAAGTTGCATGACCTTCATAACGACTACCCATTAGCTGCTGAGAGGGTTTGTGTAAATAAAGATATGCTGTCTGGGTATTGTAAAAAAATAGCTACCAAATATAATATATCAACAGGTCTCGTACAAAAACTGATTCCAACTTTAAGAAACAAAGAGAAATATGTTTTACACTATAGAAACCTTCAATTATATACAGATCTAGGAATAAAAATTATTAAAGTTCATCGAGTATTAGAATTTAATCAATCACCTTGGCTTAAACAATATATTGACTTCAACACCAACAAACGAATGAATGCCAAAAATGCTTTTGAAAAAGGTTTCTTTAAACTTATGAATAATTCAGTATTTGGAAAAACTATGGAGAATTTAAGGAAGAGGGTTGATGTTAGATTAGTAACTGATTATAAAAAATTTATTAAACTAACAAGTAAACCTACTTATGTAAGCAGTAAGATCTTTAATGAAAACCTTGTAGCTGTTCATAAGATTAAAGAAACACTAACCCTAAACAGGCCGGCTTATGTGGGTATGTGCATCTTAGATCTTAGTAAGACATTAATGTATGATTTTCATTATAACTACATCAAAAAGAAGTATGGTAATAAGGCTAGACTTCTATTTACTGATACAGACTCTCTAACTTATGAAATTGAAGATGAAGATGTATATAAAAACTTTTGGAATGATAAAGATAAATTTGATAACAGCGACTATCCTGAAAGCTCACCGTATTTTGATAAGACAAATAAAAAAGTAATTGGTAAATTCAAAGATGAGGCTGCAGGAGTTCCTATTTGTGAATTCGTCGGTCTACGATCAAAAATGTATAGCTATATGAAAGACAACCAATCAGGAGGAAAGACTGCTAAAGGGATAAAAAAGAATGTTATTAAAAAAAATATTGAACATGGAAACTATAAAGATACACTATTCAATAATAAACAGATGCATCATAAAATGAAAACAATCAGAAGTCAAAACCATCAATTAGGAAGTTATGAAATCAATAAAGTATCGCTCAGCTGTTTCGATGACAAAAGATATATATTAGACAATGGACACGAAAGTTATGCATACAGACATTATCTTATCAAAAACTAAATCCACCCTTTCATTAAATTGATCATTCTTTACCTTTTAATATATCAGCATTCAAAATTCGAAGAAGATATTTTTATTCTTTTAATTATCCTTTACAATGATATCATTATAAAAGATTCTCCTCTCATTGGTTATATATTGGGTTTTATCTGAAGCGTTATTAATAATAGCAAATATTAAAACATATCACTTGTTTATTATTGACTTGATTTTATCACGTATCAAAAAGTGGATTATTATCCAATCATAATTGTATTTTCTTATTGTCTTCTTAGATTTTAATATAGGAATCTTAACATCAACATTTAGTAAATTAAATATCTTATTCAATAAAAAGTCGATATTTATCATCCACTTTCTTGGATTGATCTCTAGCAACATCTTTTCAATCTCATCAAATATCGACTTAACTTTTTCTATATCATTCCATGATAATCGATCATCATTATTATCAACCAAAAAACCAATTTTACTATCCAAATTTTGGTTACAGAAAGGACAAAAAATCTCTCCACTATCTAAAAGTTCATCATGTAATTCCTTATTACAATTCATTCTATATTATTAAATGAGATATTATTTTTATGTAACTACAAAATGACGTCACGCCACAGCTGTGGCGTTTTGTGGTTTAAATAGACTGTCTGCTTTTCCGAGAATTTCAAAACTTCCTGTTTTTCCGATGAAGTCACGCAATGTAAAATATTAGATGAGATCATATGTTGGAATCTGGGAGCGTTATGCAAAATATATAGATTCCAGCAAATAAAAAATTATATAGATTCCAGCAAATGAAAAAATATATAGATTCCATTTGATGGAAAAATGATCTCGTACCATGTTGCCTACTGCTTTTTATACCCCCAGAGGAAACCATAAAATAATTTCCATCATATGTAAAAATGATCTGGTACCCCCAAACACTATACTACTCCCGAAATAAAACAAATACGATTTATCACTCGTGAATGTGTTACAAAAATAATTTCCCCAACTCGCACCATAAAAAAAAATCAAATAACCCCTGCTGCTGCTAGGTTGGGGGCAAAACTTCGTTCATATAGAAAGAGTTCCACTCGTGCCAATCGTAACCATCCCAGGAGCATATTTTTAAGAAAGGATTGTAGTCGATCATGGGACCACACGAGTTTAATTTTTCTAAAAAAGGTATTAACTCGATCGGGAGGCGTAACAGCTTTATGATGAATTCCCCTGTCGTAACAGGGGAAACAACATCCCTCGAACAAGCAGTTCGCATATTCAAAGCATATTATCATACTTACAATCCGCTGCCTGTTACGGCAGAAAGGCAGTTTTAAAATATGCTCGTGAACCTTGTCCCAGCCCAAAGCCGCTCGCTGCCACAGTCGCTCATCCACTATGTTTTGTACAACCTTGTCTGCCATCTTGGTATATATACCTATGCAGATATATCTTCAACTGGAAAATATTTATATTCTATTGCTGAATTGACTTCAATACGAAATTTTTCCGTGACACATCCGCGCTGGTACTGCCTCCCCCCCATCCTGCTTGCTTCGCTTTGTGCGCTGGGTGGTTTAAAAGAGGTAAGTACGGGTGTACGGATGAGGTGGTTGTTTGCCGGTATTTGCCGACGGGACCATCAATACACAATCAACCGTAGTAGTATAACCGGAATTAAATGAATACTGGCAATAAGGCTAGGAACATAATATATACCACCCCAGAGGGGACCGAATCCGCACCAAAGGCGAGGATGAGTGTCCCCTCTGGACGGTATATATGATGGAACATTGCCGGTATTCATTTAATTCCGGTTATACTACTCAACCACTTTTTTTATATGTAATCATTTTATGACACTTCTTTTTAAGCCCAGAAATGAACTGATCCAGTTATTTTTCTGACTGAAATACTTGCTGAATGCAACACAACCATATTGATCAGAGATCATTTTAGTGGAGTTCCCCTGCAAACATCAATCAACACTCTATTCCAGCTATTTGCAAAAGGTTTTTTGCCCAAAAATTAACTAATACAGTTGTTTCCTATTACTAAAATACCCCCTAAATGCAAAAACCAGTTGTAGCATTAATATTTGATCCACCATTAGCAATCATATTAGGGTTTCACTTTAAAAACTGTGAAGTGGTATACTGGTTCAAGTATACAAATAAATTGCAAAACAAGTAAAATGCTGACAAAGAAATGGTATGGATCTTCATGGGAACAAAGCATATGGGTGAAGCTAACAATACACAAATCAATGAGCACAAGCAAAGTTCAACAGGAATTGTCATCATGTATTGATCAAAAAGTGTGTTGATTAAATATGTTAACCAATGAATAAGGCGAATAAACATGTTCAGTGTTGCTGATCTAAATAGACTAAGTAATTGCAACGAACAAAATTCAAAAATAATTATTTGACCTGGTTTTTTCAGAATTCAACACAAGACATAAGGCAGCATTTGTCAGTTAGCAAAATCATGCATCCTACGTGTCACAGTGTTGACTTAAAGTATCAAAAACACAAAGCACAAAAGGCTTTTATCTGACCTCGAAAATATTAAAAGGGCACTTTTGAAGACTGTTATAGCATGATTTGAACATCGGGTAACACTACCTTCCGGCTATTAAAGCACTTGTCAATTGTAAAAGAGTAGCACTCCACGTCAACATACTCGCACATTAAATGTACAAAAACATGATCAGCATAAGGCTATATACATAACAACCATTGAGTGCATTCAGTACGTTTCACGATGCTCAGTTAAGAAATAGTACATCAATAAATTACTGACCTGCAACCATGAGATCACCCCCCTTCTGCGTGCCTTGTCCACATAAAAAGTATTGACGGAAGATAAAATTTTAAACAACGAGATCGATCAGAAGATGCAGTTTGATCCAAAATTGGACTGCCGATAAGTGTATTCAGTTTCTCCAGTGTACGGAGGCCAAAATGGCTTCTTTGAAAGTCACTAAAAGTTCTTTGAAAGTCAATGTTCGATTCAAACAGAATTTCCGATTTAAAAACTATCTAACTTATTTAAAAACTTCGATCATCCGTTGAAAGTGAAATAATATTGCAGTTCCCATGGTAAAACATTTTCGTCCCCAGAGCTACGCGGCTTTTTTAAATTACGTCTCTTGTAGCTCTGGTAACGGCCAAAATTTAATTTTTTTTGATTGGCGATTCAAACTGTCTGCGCAATAACGTTACAATTTTTTGGCTTCTACGCATAACGTTTTATTTCCGGTTGAATTAATCAGGGCATTACATATAATTAATATATTGACTTGTTCAATTTCCACGCAAAGAATGTGTCTTAGGGCAGATGAAGCGACCAAATTTTGCTGTTTAGTTAAGCACGTAAGAATTCAAAGTGTTAGAGATTGTCGCTAAATGCCAGCGATTCTTTTCTCGCTACAGCATCTTCTACAAAACTACAGCTTGTCCATAAATAAAATGTAACCGTCTCATCAACTTTTGTAGTGACCTTTTGATGTCGATGTTTAAAAACTTGGGCGCCAAATGCTTGTGGAAATTTTCCATGGGGTAAAACGTAATACAGTGTAGCATTTAGTGGCGAAGCGATAAGTACACAGTTGACATCCTCACACAACAGAAGCCAGACGAATGTTATACAATTTAGTATAACGCAAATGCAATACCTTTATTCAGGCAAGATACAAATCCAAAACCCGGGACAGGGACAATCGTTCTTCTGAACAACTTCGGCACGAAAGGCAGCTTCGTAAGTTTGACCCTTTTAAGGCTCCAGGTTCTCCGTTTATTTCAGGATATTTAGAGTGTCCCGAACAGCTTTTAGTCGATCTGTTAGTTCGACTAACCATAACTCGATCGATAGGAATTCAAATTTCTCTGTTGTTGTCAGAATTGTCATGCCCAGAGCTCCACGGACGAGAATAGAGCAGGCGCAATAGCAACTTAACCAATTAGACATGCGCTAGCGGATGTCATGAATTTCACGACATCCGGTAATGGCTGATACCAGAGCCTGACGATCCCACCGCTGACTGAACAGATCGTAGGCTCTGGGAACGAGAATGGTGGTAAAACAACAACAACTCGTCCGCCACATTGAATTTTTCAAGCGTGAAAAAGCAACACGCATCCTCAATAGCAATTCTGTGACGCCAATCTCGTTCCCAGAGCCCACGTTACCCTTGTCCAGCGGAACGGGAAACGAGGGACTCTGGGATAAAGCGTTTCAGATCGCATTTTCATTGGCTGAAATCTGAGCATGAGCAGTCAGACCGGAAGTGAAAGTAACCGTTAATTCATGCCCAGATTCCCAGATTTGGCCTTCGTTCCCAGAGCCCGTGTTACACTTTCCAGCGGAGTCTTGAGACCAAAATGGCGGACAGAACACCAGTGAAAGCTTTGCGTGAAGGTGTAGAACGGCAGTACGTTTGAAGATGTTGTTATTCCGGCCCTATAACACAAGCGATAGATTTGTTTGGGGAAAAATCTAAGAAGGAGAACCTTTTAACTGTTCTGAAACAGTTGTGCGGATTAGTTTTGTGTATGGTGACGAACTTCCGAGAAGAGTAAGTTTATGTTGAAGCTGTTGAAGTCGTACTTGCAAAACAGTTTTCTGAATTTAAGCCACTTGTGTGGCTTGACACGAAAAACAGGAAAGTTTTCTGAGGCCATAGAGAGGGAAAAAGCCCGTGAGAGTCCGACTACAGAAGAACAATGGCAATCGAAGAAAGGTAAACATGATGCTATCGATTAGCCGGAATCTAAGTGAGTCATAGAATCTCCACAGATTGGCAAAGCCTACAAAGGAAGTGTACTATAATTTATCCTAAAGAAAGTGTAAATGATATCGCTGTTCAGCAGCTGGAGTCACAAAGAAGAGTTAAAATTCTACCGAAATAATTACAGCCTGCACAATCTCCCGCCACTGCAGAGCCAAGCAAAGGAGTTGTATTGTTAGAGTTTTTATGAAATTATGAATATATGAAATTCATATATTTGAACTGCGGAATGAAGAAATAAATGTAAAGAAGATCCTCGCAGTTATTAACGCAACTTATGCAGTCGCGAAAAGAAAGCCTGAAAAAATCAGGTATCGCAGAGGAGCGCTGAACCGGTATCGCAGAGGTCAGGGTTCGAATCCCGGCTATATCTTTCCCGGGTATATTACGAACCAATTTAATGACCAGCTCCCAGTTGGCTTGTTAGCTCAATTGGTTAGAGCGCTGCACCGGTATCGCAGAGGTCAGGGTTCGAATCCCGGCAAGCCTGATTTTTTCAGGCTTTCTTTTCGCAACTGCATAAGTTGCGTTAATAACTGCGAGTATCTTCTTTACATTTAGAGTTTTTATGTTGAGAGGGCCTGGATTGAATCTCAAAAAGAAAGAATCCAGCAACAGACGTCACCTTCCAGGAGGAACCTCAGAGGATCATTCAAGCTAGAGGTTTGAGCCATATGCCTAGTTCTGATGTCCAGTCGACAGGTAATCTCACCAATCTGACTAAATGTCCTATTTCTTATGTAGGTATGTCGAAATTAATTAGGGTTTGTTTGTTGGTTGGTTTTCAAATAAATACAGTCATGCATACTATGACAATAGGTTTTAAAAGAAGTTGGGAACTGTTACTAATAATGTAAGTGACTGATTCTACTCTTAAAAAATACTTGAATGACCATTGTTACTGAATAAAAATGATTTTTTTGGCATGCAGCTCAGCATTCAATACCAGAAAATATTATGAAACTTTGAAACAACAGTTAGGTTTGAAGCATGGTTGCAGTCGGTGATGATAATTAATAATTCATTTTATTAATTTCAAACATATATATAATTATTAATAGCATTTACAAGAGCAGTAAATTTGGCCATTAATATTATACAGATTGTACAAATGGGAGATCAATTAAATGTTGTGTAGTGAGTACAGAAGCTAAATTATGTGTGACTAAAGTGGCCAGAATTTCGCAGATTTATCCTTTGAGGCTGGAAGTCCTAAGCGATACAAATAATGCTTTCACAATTTGAATAAATAGCTTGTTCTGTTTGCATAGTTTTCACATTCATTTTTTCATACATTCCAAACTGTCACTTTTCTTATATTTTAAACATATAAAATACAATCAATCCACAGATTAGCATACACTTACTACGTCAAAGTAACATTAAATACAAGGTTAGTAACACTGTTTCTTGCTGATTGCACTTTCGAAGTAAAAGAGAACGTTACTTTTTTTGCTAACAAGTCAACATTAATTTTCATTATCTTTTCTTCCATAGCACAGGTTGTATTCCGGGTCCAAAGACAATCTGAAGGACAAAGAGGTTATGTACTTGGTGTTGGAAAGGTGTCAGATTCTATCACATCCCATTTACCGGATCTTATTTGCGTACTTAGTTACTTCAAGTACCCGAACTCTGGTCTAGGGTAACGCGGACTCTGGGAACGAGATTGCTGTGACGCTTTTTACGTAATATCTTTTAACCAATCAGCGGTTTTTGAGACCTGTCGGTAACCTATCGATCCGAGAAATTTTGGTCGTGACGTAATAGTCACGTGACCGTCCGTCCCTCCGTCCGTCCGTCCGTCCGCCCGCACAGACTCTGCGGGAGGGGGGGGGGGAGTCCCAAGACAACCCGACGGGGGGTAGAAGATGCCATCTTTTGTTCGTGGGAAATACGGCGCGGTGCGTTTGGGCAATCGGCGTTTTTCTTGGCGGGAAATGGCATGACCATCGTTGCTTTTGAAAAAAAGAGGTTTCTTTAAAGGCTTAAGCTTCTTTAGCAAAAGGATTGTTCAAGAGTACTGAAGTTTTATACTTGACAAAAAAAACATCTAATATCTATAAATGGAAAGAAAAAGGTTCAAAAGAATACTAGTAGAAGGCGAAAAGTTGAAGTTACGAAAGCTGCCTTCAAAGGACTTCATCGCTTTGTTTTCCGTCACGGCAGAAGAGCTTGCCCTGTTCTGAAACACAACCGAGTAAGTGAAGTTTTTAAAGGGTTTAAGGTGCATGATTTTGAGTATTACGGTCAAAGAAATTATGTTTTGAAATGGAAATTTAATTTTTGTCATTAGAAATGTGTCATTTACTTTTGACTTTAAAAAATTATTAGAAAACGCGCTCAGATTTGTGACAGATGTATTCTTGAATATTTTGCCATGCTCAGCCGATTCCACTCGCGTGGACCGACCCACGATTTTGGAAGTGTAACGCGAATTGCATTTAAGTATAAACTTAAGGGTTTTTGAATAAACCTTTTTCAAAATGATTTCTCTGTCCATTATTTTGTGTTTGTTTATTCATAACAGTAGGTCTAAGCACAGTCGCAAGACAACTAGCTGCACAAGCATCACTTCAGTGAGATTACGGCGAATAATTGCTTTCAATTTTGACTGTCGGGTCCATCTCTTTGTGCAATTGTCGATTTTTTTGTCCTAGAAGTTTTCAATAGTAATAGTCTTTTAAGCGAAGCAGTTGTTGGTTTAAAGCTATTTTATCCCAAAAACTTCCGAAAACAATTTTGTGCGTTCCTCAAAACGCCTAACTTTATGTAGGTTTACTTCGTATCTGCAAAACTTATGCCGGCATAACTTAAAGCGTGTTTGGTGTTTGTTTGTTTTGAATGTTGGTGGTCTCTAGTTAGAGAACGAAAAAACTAGAAGCGAAGCAGTTGTCGCTTTAAGCCTATTATATCCAAAAAGCTTCCAAAAACAGTTCTGTGCATTTCTAAAAGCACTCGAATTTCAAACAATTTGCAGCCGCTTATGCCATAAAGTTAAGCATGTTTGGTGTTTGTTTGTTTGTTTGTTTGTTTGTTTTCAATCTCGATGGTCTCAAGTTAGAGAACGAAGTATAAGGGTTACTTAAGTAACTATAAGCGAAGCAGTTTTGAGTTTAAAGCTATTTTATCCGGTAAGTAATGAGTGTTCCTCAAAGTGCTCGAATTTTTTCGCGGCTGCTAAAACCTACGCGACATTTCTTCGATAAGTTTATTACAAGTGCTTCGAAGCTCCCCAAATCCTTTCTTTCGGGTAATCCCAGTAAAATGCCGATAAAATGCCGGCCAGTATAAATTTTTGACCAGACTAATAGTGGCAGTTCATTTTATTTGTTAACTTCCGAAAGCGATGAAGGTAACCCATTTAAACAGTCGTGAATAAGTTGTTGTTGTTGTTGTTGTTGTTGTTGCTGTTGTTGTAAATGAGCACCGTTTGAAGATCAATTAAGCGAACAGCCAATAATCCAAGGAGATTTGACAAGCCCTGACAACTAATGACAGGATATGGAAGCATTACAAACACCAAGCAAGACGGCTCGTGAGTGAAATATGTGTTCAGTTTGATGCCAGAAAAACAAAAAAAAATGAAGCTGTGCTCAGCCTCTAGAACGACCTTTCGAGCTTGGTTTTACAGAACAGACCGCCAGAACATTGGAGGACAATTCGGAACTTTTTTGGGCTTTTTGAGAAAGACTTTTCGAAAGCGAACGAGCCAAAAACAGCCCCGAAGTATATTTCAGACCGAGAAGTCTCAGGACTGTTTTTGAGAAACGAACACCAGTTTATTCCTTGGCGGCTCCGCTTTTAGGCTTGGCTAAATCTATATATTAGAGACCTGTTGGATCTACTGGAAAGCGAGCAGGTTTTGTAAAAGTGAGCTGAATTTGAATATTTTCGTACCGTTTGAAGGCAAAACAAAAGAAATTTATTCGGCTGCAGGTTGAGACTCAAAATAAACACGTGAGCTGAAAATAACTTTGTACCGTGGAAAATTTACAAATGTAAACATGCTTTGGTCGATTTGCGAAGCAAAAAGACGAAAATTATTATAGCCGACTTGATTACAAAGCAAGCAACTTCAATCTACAGGGGAAATAAATACAGTTGCAAAACTATTTCAGTCGTGTTTGTAAAGGCAAGAAACGTACATTTGATGGCAGGCTCCTGTTTTGACAATACAATGTACGAAGAACGTAGGTGGTTGACTGAAACGTCTGAAAGCTTACAAATTAAACAAAGTAAAGCGAGTCACGTGTCACACAAATCACGCAGAGCGTCAAAACGGCACCCTTTAGAAAGTTGACCGTCCATGAGCACTGAAAAGTATTAGATATTCGCCGGTTGAAGTAAGAAATTAAGAGCGACTTCCAGTAAAAATCAAGCAAAATCTCAATTTCGCGGCAGTAGTTGAAAAATACATTTCTTTCGTGTTTTGCACATAATTAAGTACTGGTAAACCTAGAAACGTGATGTGGTTCGTTTTTCCCAGAAGCGCTTTATTTTCGAAAGAAACGAGGAAATCGATTCTCGGGTTCGAGAGATGAAAGTCAGTACTATAAACTTGTATCGCGCTGGTAAACTAAACCCCCGAGAAAAAGATAGGCACTTTCTATCGACAGAACAAGTCTTTTTCATTAACTAGACAGTTGTGAAACAGCAGTAGCGAAATCTACTGAACACAAACAATTCCAAACAAAAGGCAGGTTTTTTATGATCACGTAGAAACTGATTTGGAACCTAACTTCTGTGAAATAATTTAACATGTGCCATAATTCTTTTTTTTTTTTTTTTTACACTTTATTTACCTGCATTACGTCTAACATACTAACTTACAGACATAACTTACATAATATTTACATACTAACTTACATGACATCATATTTACATAATACATGCCATACATACTACACTTCACTTAAAGAACATTAGTTACATACTAACTTAATAGATAACATAACACTTACATAATACTGACATACCATACCTACATACTATATTTTACTTACATTGTTAAAATAAATTTATTGATAGTAAGCAGCGGAAAATGCTATATAGCAGTACAACAACAGAGTAGAAAATACAGCATATAGTTATTACATAACATTCGTTACTTTCAACAATACTACCTTACATTAACCCCCCCCCCAAAAAAAACTGAACTTATTATGCTATCTTTTCGAACTACATGTACCCTGACTAGCTACCGTTCCACATACGTGGTCCTCAATCCGCAAAAGGCAGGAAAAAATATCTTTCAAAGATTGTAATGTGAGAGGAAAAAGGGGGAAATTGTCTATCGTAGGACGAGTACATCGTGTTCTACAGGTCCAAATGTTTTAATTCTTGCGACTAAGAATAAAAAGTAGAAATACTTGCGAAGAAATGGGTGGGGCTTTAAACCTATAACCAAGGAAGGCGTTAACTCAAGCGAACGTAGAGAAGTTTAATTATTGAGCAGCCATTGCTTAAAATTATCCCAAAAGGAGGAAGTTACCGTACAGTTCCAGAAAAGATGGATAGGAGTTTCCTCTTCGAGTTGGCAGAAGCTGCAAAGGTCGTTGTCGCTTAGATTTTTTTTTTTAAGAAATTATTAGTGGCCAGTCTCCTGTGTAGGAGTTTAAATTGAAAAACAAGAAGTTTTGATATTTTCGTACATTGAAAAGGTAACTTGTAAGCAGTCTTCCAGTCAATAGTTTCATTTTCTTCTATCATGCAGTCCACCGACCATTTCATTTGGCTGTTAACGGGCTGCTTTTGTTTCTTTTCTACATGTTTTTTGTATGCAGCTCTATTTGGATTTTTTGCCTTTAAAAACTTATCAAGAAAACTTTCATAGTTAGTGTTTTCGTGAGAGGCGTTTTTCTTAAAGGTTATGACCAAATGTTATATGGCTGATATTATTCCACAGAAAGATAGAAAGTTTGTCTTGATATTATAACGCTCTTTGAATTCAGAGAAGGATAGAAATCTAGTCTCATTTTCCATCAAATGACCAATATTCTGTATTCCTTGAGAAGACCATGCTGCATAGTGTATTGGTTCATTATTGACTCGAATGAGAGAGTTTAGCCAGAGATACTGTGAAAGTAACTGTTCCTTTGAAGAAATATTATCTACGTAGTTAATATTTGACCAGGTTTGAAAAATTTCTTGCAAGAAAACATCTGATACCTTGAAGTAGGCTAGTAAATCCTTTTTATGCAGATTACTTTTAGCTTCCATTTTGCATGATTTCCTGTGTCAAGGTACTTTTTCACCCAGTTTAGTTTTAAGGCTTGGGTGAAAAGTCTTATATCAATCATCTTTAGTCCTCCATCTTCGTATTCACTGATCATTACATCACGCTTGATCTTGTCACCTTTGCCATTCCACAAAAACTTGAAGAAAAGGGTGTTGTCCTCGTCAACAGCACACTGGTTTGTTGGCAAAGGTGACAAAATATACGTGAGCTGAGAAACAATTAAGCTTTTTAACACTGTGATTTTTCCAAGTAGACTTAATCTTCGCAGTTCCCAGCAGCTCAAGCTTGCCTTGAGTTTTGTTAACTTTTCATCATAGTTAGCTTTCATCGTTATTATTGGGTCGGTTGAGAACCATACACCTAGAGTTTTGACTTTATTTTTCAACCATTTCAAATCATGTTCAGGACACAATTTTTCTTCGCTACCCGCATTGGCGCCAATCCACAGCACTTCTGTTTTTTTATAATTTAATCGGAGACCTGATATCAAACTAAAAGGCTCTAATACCTGCAGTGAATTTTGGAAAGAGGCCCTAGATCCATCTAGAATAAGAGTTGTATCGTCTGCATATAAACTGATTTTAATTTCCTGTCCATCAATTGTTATACCTTTGATGTTATTGTCATTTCTTATTGCGTCCGCAAGGACTTCTGCACATAGAATGAACAGATAAGGTGACAGCGGACAGCCTTGTCTTACCCCTCTTTCTAGTTTGAAAAAATTACTAGACCAGCCATTGTTCAAGATACAGGTTTCTATATCATGATAAAAGAACTTAATCCAGCTCATAATGGATGGGCCAAAATTAAAGTGTTGAAAGGTTTTCTGTATGAACGGCCACTCTACTGTATCGAAGGCTTTCTCAAAATCAAGGAAAACTAGAAGCCCAGGAACGTTTTTAGCAGCTGTAAAATTAATGACACTATCAATACGTCTGATATTCTCCCCGATAAATCTACCTTTAAGAAAGCCGGTCTGATCGTTATCAATAAGTTTAGGAAGTACTTGTTTGAGTCGATTAGCGACAGCTTTCGTAGCCAGTTTGTAGTCGCAGTTTAACAGAGATATTGGACGCCAGTTTTTAACACAATATGGCTCTGCATCTTTTTTGGAATGAGTTTAACGATCCCACCCTTCTGAGATACGGATAGTTGCCCTGTTTTATAAGCATAATTGATTGAACCAAGAAGGAAGTCAGCAATATCATCCATTTCTTTAATTGCCTTTAGGCATTCTGCTCTCGTCAAAGAACCCTCGCAGCTATCCTGCTCAATTTGATTTAGTTTCTTTTCCGTAGAAGCCTCGAAGAGATGTGATCATACTTTTCATTAGGGGGGGGGGGGGCAGTTTTTGAGCTGTAAAGGTTTCTATAAAAGGCTTCACATTGATTTAAAATTTCTTTATCCGTTGTAACGAAGTTTTCATCGTCTACTTTTAGCTGGGTGATGGCTCCTTGCTTAAAATGTCGTTTTTCCAAATTTAGAAAGTATTTCGTGTTTTTTTCCCCTTCGTTATACCATCTGCATCTAGACCTTAAAATTGACCCTTTGGTGCGATACTCAATAATCTTTTCCAGTTCACTTTTTCTAGCCTCGAGGATGCCAAAGGTCTTTGTTTTATCATTTGGATTTATTTGGTTGGATTCAATATAATTTTGCAAAGAATTAATTTCTTCCTCAAGTTCTTCTTCTCGCCTTGACATTTTTGCCTTTTTAGCCGTCGCGTACTTTATTGACTGCTCTCTTATTTTAAGTTTCATCATCTCCCATAGTAAGGCTCTGTTTACGGTATCATCGTATTGATATTCTTCATGTGTTTTCTTAATAACATCTCGAATTAGATTAACATAGTCGACTTCAGTTAGAAAGAAGTGTTAAGTTTCCAGAAACCTGGACCTCTAGGGTTTGAGTGAAGAGCTATTCTGATGTCGATTAGCGAGTGATCTGTTTTGTAACCAGCTGAGATATTCGCACTCGTAACGCTGCACATAAGACTCTGGCTTACGAGGAAAAAATCAAGGCGGCATGAGATTTCAGGCCTTCTCCGGCGCCAAGTGTATTTACGACTATCCGGGTTTATTATTCTCCACGCGTCTATTAAATCCAATTGGGCAGCGAGGTTGTTAACTATTTCTTGAGTCTTACTGTTTGTCCTAGCAAGTCCACCTTTTTTGCCCATATCTATGTTCAAAACAAGATTAAAGTCTCCGCCTATGATGATTTCGTCACACTCAAAGTCGAGCAGATGTTCAAAGACAATCTCAAAAAATCTTGGATCATCAACATTAGGCGCGTATAATGTAGCTAAAGTAATACATTTCTGTTCTGTTTCGATATCGCAGATAATGAATCTACCGTTTGGGTCAGAGAAGGATTTTCGGATTTTAAAGCTGAAGGTGTTGTTAAACAAAATGGCGACCCCGCACTTACTGCTAGCTTGTCCACTAAAAATAGTCTTATATCCCCATTCTGCAGACCACATGGAATTTGTGTTTTCAGAACAGTGAACTTCTTGCAGCATATAAATTGAGTGTTTTTTCTTTCTAAGCCAGTTGAAAAGTTCTCGTCTTTTCAAATTGTCCCCCATTCCCCTCACATTAAGAGAACAGATACTGAGATTCATTTATGTTTGGGTTTATATTGCCTATTGCAAATTGGTTAGCCACGGTGTGAGAACAAATACCTAGGGAACGAATTAACGCACAGGTAACAAACAAAGATTAAAATATACACACAGAAGAGCAGCACAGCATACTGAAATAAAAACTCTCCATTGTTGGGCCTTTTCCCCTTGAGGTTTTGTCCATCATCTCACCTAAAAATGGATTTTTCTCGTGCAACTGTAAAATTAGTATGCACAAACCGACCAGATAAATATGTTAAATAGTTTGTACGGCATAAGGTTCTAAATTTCAGTCTGCGGATGCAATTCTAAAGGGTGACAATTCAAATAAATCCTCTCAAGCAGTATTTCTTCTGTGTTGCCCTTCTTATCAAATATGTTTTCAAAGTACAGAGACCTTCAAGGCATTTTTTTTTAAAGCTAAAGTCACATCAAACTGTCCGGGATCGATCTACAGTCGAATTTCTCACCGTTTACCACCAGAAATCTGCCTACTACTTTAACGTTGTCTATTCCATCATTTCGAGCTTTCATCATAGCTTTAATTAAGATTTGTCTCTCTTTTTGGATCGCCCGGGCGAAATCCTCCGTTATGTAGGCTTCTTCAAGTTGATGTATTTGTTTAATCTTACGTCGTTTGGACCACACAAGCTCTCTGTCTTCACGACTTACAAAACGCACAATAATGGGCCTGTGTCTTCCTTCCAATTTTTTCCCTACTCGATGCACAGCATGGTACCGTATTGTAGAGGAATCAATCTCCATTTGCTGAATAGTGTTTTGAATAACTGATTTGCAGTCCTCGTCCTCTGTTTCCAAAATGTTGTTGAAGCGAAGGTTTTCTCTTCGAGTATACTGTTCGAGTCTGATGGTATCCTCTATCTGCTGCTTGAGTTGGGTTTCAAGCTCCGCAATTTTTGCGTTCAAGGCTTCAGTGACTTCAGGGCTCTTTGAAAACTGCTCGAGCTTCACGATTTTTTCATTCAAGGTGTTGATGCTCTTTGAAAGATCCTCGGTCACCTTCTTCACGTCCTCCTTTACAACTTCGACATCTTCTTGCGTGCTCTCCAGGCTTTTTTCGATATCCTTAATAGTACGTTTAATTCCATCGATTTCGGTCTTTAATTCGAGGCGGAGATTGTCGATATTACTATGGATGTTTGCGAAGCCGTCTGTCACCACTTTGTTTAGACTATCTATAGAGCTCCGTAGAGATTCGCAATTCGAGGTGGCCATATCTTCTTCATCTACGGATGAGCTCGATCCTTGTTTCGGACGTTTTTTGTGATTTTTGGCCATGAGGGTATAGAAAAAACTGCTTCTGTCGCAAGGAATGCTCCATAATTCAAAATAGTCTCAATCCTCATTCAATAGACAGCACAAATATTGAAATACAGCACACCTTAAAACTGGCTTGGGGTATCCATGCTACTTTGTTTGGGACCACTTCGAACTCAGCAAAGTTTAAACAAATGGGGCTTAGTGAAGTTGAATTTTGCCGAACACAAAAACACGGGAAAATCTGCTTCTTTAACCAAACTGGCTTGCTCTATTTCATTCTTGTTAATTTCCAGTGTTAACATTCTTTTGCGTTCCAAAACCAGGAAGAAAAAGCCCGAAATAGCCAATTTTCACGTTTCTAAACTTCTGTTCCTTCGTGTGCAAATCTTGTTTGTACACTTGTTTGCATTGCTTTACCGAATACCGTGACTAAACTGTGTAACCAGATTTGGATATATGATGTCACAGGTGTAGCATGTTAGATGTCACGTTCTGTCGTAGTTTGCACAGAGAGCTCACAACGATAACACCACCAGCATCCTTCAATTTTTTCTTTTCCCTCTACCTTTTTTGAGGTCAACCGAGCATTTTAGTTTGAAGCCATCATCAAGCATCAAGCAACGACGAAGAAAAGAGAGATTGTGTTGCTTATCACGGAAATTTTGGTACACCCAGCCATTTTCAAGGTATAGTTTAGTTCAATGTTTTTACTGTCTATTGAACGAGGATTGAGATCATTTGGGATTATGGCACATGTTAAGTTATTTCACCGAAGTTAGGTTCCAAATCAGTTTCTACGTGAATATCAAAACCTGCCTTTTAGTTTGGAATTGTTTGTGCTCATTAAATTTCGCTACTGCTGTTTTGTAACTGTCTAGATAATGAAAAAGACTTGTTCTGTTTATTAGAAGTGTCTATCTTTTTCTCTGCGCTTTAGTTTACCAGCGTGATGCAAGTTTATAGTACTAATTTTCAAGATTAATTTCCTGTGATTTTGACCTCTCGAACCCGAGAATCGATTTCCTCGTTTTTTTCGAAAATAAAGCGCTTCTGGGGAAAACGAACCACATCAGGTTTCTAGTTTTACCAATACCCATTTATGTGCAAAATATGAAAGAAATCGATTTTTCGACTTCTGCCGTCGAATGCTCGATGTTTACTGAAAGTCGCTCTTAAAAGGTTCAACTGCAACTTCCATTTTATTTCTGAAGTAAAATTGTTAACTTTGCACTGATCTTTGCCTAAATTATGTATGCAATATTTTTCGACGGTGAATATAAGTTTAAGTTTACTTGTTTTTGTCTATGTTGTCTTTCAAGAACCGTGAAACAAAGAGCTTTCTTCGGTTTCTTTACTCCACGCGTACTTTTGATGTCACGCTATAATTAACTGTTACGTAGTCACGCTGCTCGATCATTGCCAGGTTTTATAGTGGATAACCACAAATTTTTTGGTGGGGATGGGAAGGGGGGGCTGAGGGGTTAGGGTGGGACTTACAGGCGGCGTAAAAACCCATAGGTTGTCAGGATAAATTTCGCCATACTGTGAAAAATAAAACGTCATTGGTTCTGCGCGTATTGCGTGCCTATGTTTCACAATAGCCTGAGAAAACAGCCGACGTTTCGCGAGGTCGCCACTTGAGCCCTCGCAAAACCACGTCTGAGTAACGAGCGCAGAAATTCCATACTGATGACGCGCACTACCCAGATCTTAGTAGTGCTTTAGATCTGGATTTCTGCGCTCGTTACTCAGACGTCGTTTTGCGAGGGCTCAAGTGGCGACCTCGTGAAACGCCGGCTGTTTTCTCAGACTACTTTCAAACCAACGTGTTCTCGGGCCGAATCCCGCGAGAAAATAACGTAATAATTTCATGGCCATGACGGTTCCATACTTATTAGACACAGATGAACCGCTGTTAGCCTTGTATTAAAGGTTTAAGTAGCAGTTCGTGTCTTATATACAGCGCATGCGCAACAAAGGGATTACTACTGGTATGTCTACGCTCGTTACTTATCTGACACAGATAAATTGCTGTTATATATGACAGCAGCTTAGGTAGCGTATCTTACATACAACACATGCGCAACTAAGTTCGACTCAATACATTCAACTTTGCCCAAAGCAAATAAATATTTCACCGTGTGATAAAACGGACCCGTCATATCGTGACCCTCGCACATTGAATAAGTTTATGACAGCGGAATCGTTATATCACAGAGAAGACAAGAAAGCACCACTCTGAATTTTGCAATCCTGACACATATTTACTTTGTTTCGTTTCCCTTTTTTCGTTTCAAAACCTTTTGTTTGTTTTTAGAAAAGATCCTTATCGTTGCGAATTCCGCGTGAGATGTTTGACCGTGTAGTTGCGAGTTCTTTTTCCCCAGACTCTGATGATCTGCGCCGTTTTTATCAACCATTATATTTTGATTTTATTGCTATCCTCACTGTTTGTATTCACGGTCTAGGCATAACAGTAAATATTTTCTTGTCTCCGTGTAAGCATTTTCAGTTGTGGGCGAATTTATACCGACGTTCAACGGTTGAGTTAAATTTGCTTTTTTCAGCAGAATAAATAAAAGGTGATAACAAAGATAATCTGAGTCATCAGAGTTAAAACATTACGTCATCCAGTAACGCTATAGTCAAAATATTGTCACACAGTCACACTTTTTGTCACGATAGTTCGTATAAACACGCGATCGCGCTAACATTTGTTAACCTGGGGGTGGGGTGGGTCAGAACAGCCGGCTGGGCTTTCTTGTACATCTTACAACACAATACCATATATGGAAATGTGCACGTGTTCAGTTTGTGAGAAGGCTAGTGTTCAATGTTCAAGGCGCAATTCGATTCAATGTTCATTTCAAGTCACGACAACGAGTATTATTCGGCATTTTTCCAAAGATGTCGGGAGATTATACAGTGATAATTGTATGCGTTGCGTTCTTCGCATTTACCACTTTGGTGTTTGTTGACACATTTGCTCCTTTTTTCTTTATCTCCGGCAGCCAAGCTAACGGTCAGGATAATGCCGCCCCGAAACTGATCCTGTATCCTCCGCCTCAACTTAATGAAGTGATGGTGGAGTGTACCTTTTTAACGGAAATCTCAGGACTTAAGTCGCCTTCACTGAGGTCCTTTATGCAAGCATTAACAGGAGACCAAGACCAGGACTTGCGTTTAAATGCCCTGGCAGTGTATTTAAACCTCACAAAAGCGTGCCAACCATTACAAGATGTGAGCACGGCAAAAATCCAAGTACACAAAGTCGCCCTCGTCACCCTTGCGAGCCAAACTACGTGTCCTTTGCAAGTTCTCGCAATGAATGCACAGAATGCAGGATATTCTGTCCTGATATATTTTGGAAACGTCACATATCAGCAGACAAAGACAAAGGACAAATTGCTGATTCCGGTTATGAATGCTGGAGCAAAGGATTGTAGATATCTCCTCGGCTACGGGCCTCACGAAGCCAACGAAAACATTGTTGGTAATCACATAAACGACTTGTTGGCTGAAGTAGACCGAACTAATTTGGAGATCAGATGCTCTCAGATGCTCTCGGATGAACTAAGGCCAATGGAAACGTTCTTAGACAATCTTAATATATTATACGGGTTTCTTGTCGGGCCGATTATCACTCTAGTGTGGCTGAGACATACAAAGAAACTCTGTTGGATGTCTGGCCGTCAACTAGTCGACGAAAGTCAGGCAGGTAGAAATGAGACTGCTGTTGAAAGTGAACATCGAACCAGAGAAAGTAGAATCGAGTCACAGCGTCCCTCAGGTGCCGAAGAGACTGTAGGGAATCATCAAGAGAGAGAAGGACACGCAGGGAGAAGCGAGACCCGCGGAAGTGAAATTCCAACCATAAATGAAGGTGAAGAGTCACAGTTACACTCAGTCGTCGATGAGACTGCTGAAAGTCACCAAGAAGAAGCTGGCGAGAGACAACCACTGCTTACTTGTGCTGTGAGTGGTGACCATAACAGGCGTCCTCAAGGCTCTGAGAACGAGGTTGGGCAGCCTAAATGTAGCATCTGCATCACAGGTTGCATCACATGTTTCACAGGTTTTTGTTATCTTTTTCTTATAATAGCCGCACTTCCTGTGGGTCTATCTTTGCTACAGTTAGGAGGGTCTTTTTTTAGATTTGACGAGAAAGTGAACAGAATAGGGGACGACCATTATTTTTTTCTTGATTGTGTGTGGTGGTCACCTTTTCAGATATTTTGTTTTTTCATGTACAGTCGGTTCGCTTGTAGAGAAACGTGGACTGTTTCAACCAACATTTCAAAACTGATTCGAAGTGATTGGTTTGCGTCTAACATTTATTTGCTGCTTTTAGGTATGATGGTGCCATGTTGTTTCTTATCAGGCAATCAATATATTTTATATCGCATTAACATCTTTTATTATGTAACTTTCAACACCATGTGCACAGTGTGCAATGTGCTTTTCATTTTCATTCTAAACAAGCACAAGGTTGTCACGCGCTATGTTTTCTACATCAGTGTCTGTATGATTTGTGCTTATATCGAGAGCGATGTTGTGGCCGTGTATTATTTTGCAATCAATTCTCAAGGATCCTTGAACGACTTAAAACTCACTACTCTCCGCACAGTGGCAATTGGCCTTACTTTGACAATAAGTTTCAGTTCTTCTATGCACATCATTCGGAAACTCACCATGCCACGGGAATCACTGTTTGAGGGACTTGGGGAGAAATAAACAGGAGTCGCAATTTTGATCGGATTTTAGCAGTTTGATTTTCTAAAACAACATTGAAATAACAAGGGGGAGTTAAACTTTCACCAAATGTTTCAATTGCAAGGTTTTGTGGCCGGGATTGTAGGCTAGCTACCTATCATTTCCTTATGGCATTTGTTTTCCTCACTGAAGAGAAATGAAGACTCAAGTTACACTTGGCAGCACTGAATTTTATTTGGTAAAAACCGCAGTTGAGGTCACACATTCCCCGTCACGTGACAGCAAAACTAAGCCTTAACCCATTCGCGCATATTTTTTTCCAGAAAAACCCGTAATTTTTACCGTGAAACGTTTTTCTTGGGTGCTGTGTTGCTAAATTGCACTACGTTTTGCTAGAAAAGCGATAGTTTACATTTCAGGTTAATTTTCCACTAGTTTCTATGTTGAAATGAGCAATATTTCACTTTAGCGCATACGCATAAGCCAAAATTTGGACTTACTTTTTTTCTTTTTTTTTTTTTTTGATTTCGATTTTTCTAGTCTAGTAGATTTATACTAAAACAATTAGATTATTCGCTCTCGATTTCTATGCGTGATAGTTGATTCAGCCTTCGGCCTCATCAACTTTCACGCGATAGAAATCTCGAGCTCATAATCTAATTGTTAAATAGATTGCGCCGAGTTGGTTATAATAATTTGATGTCCAGAAAGCCCGAGTAGAATAATTGTCTTATTAAAATCTCAACCATCATAATTGTTATGAAACCAAGAAAGAAAGAAAAAAAAAGAGAAAAGTGATAAAAGGGAACAAGCATGACTGAGCGAAAAAGGCGCCAAAACTTTGCGAAGCGTTGCAGCGTTTCTTTCTAAAGGCCATATTTGGTCGCAGCAGGTATATATAAATACCCCTTTTCTTATACCTAGAGCAAAATTGCACCCCTTTCTTATACCTCAAGGATAGGCCAAAAGAATAGAACTTCAGTCGTTCTGGTTCAGTTGCTGTAAGGGTGCAAGCTCTTATGTGTTTCGCGTTGTCATTTGTGCCAAAATTTGACACCCTTTCATATACTTAGCTTCAGCTGCCATCTCTTCCACTTTGCAGAGGATAATGACAATTTTCCCTATCCTTTAGAATACTGCGAGCTTAAAAAAGACACCCCTTTGGAGCAGAGCCTCCCCGTATTGCCCACTATGGGGAGTAGCCCCCCCCCCCACGGGGGGGCCGATGCAAGCGATGTACCCTCTATCTCACCTGAACTAACGTCAGTGTACAACGCTTTGCTGGTAGCTTTGCTTCCTTACCTTGCGCTTACCACGAAAGCTTGAGGCGACTGAGGTCTTCCTAAAAGATGTGTTTACCAAACTGATCCGTCTGTTGCCCTTTTTAATGGGGACTTTAGGAATCTGTAAACCCCACTTTAACAACATATATCGCATAACAGTGAAACCCTGCCTCACGAGCACTCCGTTATCCATACTTTTATTGCGGCCACTTTTTTGTAACCAAAATGAAAACTCGGCGGTCATTAGTTTTGCCTCGTTGTTACAGAGCACAATGTGAGAAATCATATGGTTCTTCTTCTCCCTCCTTTCAGTAGGCTGTCAGGAGATCACGACCTAAATTTCTGGTTCGTTGGTGGTCGTACCAGCCAAACGGTTTCAACATTTCCGTTCAGTGCCGTTCAAATAATATTGTTGTGGGGGGGGGGGGGGGAGTTAAACGCGTAGTGGAACTTGGGCACCACGTTGAATGATTTCGAATGATTCTGGAGGGTACTAATAAGTTGAATGGCGCTGAACAAAGTTAGATTACCATCAGCCAAGGCCTAACATGCATGGTTTCACTGTATGTGTTTGATCTTGCTAAAGCCTTGACCAATTGAATAGGATGTTTGCAATATATTTTTTCTCTTTACGCATACGTGACTCTGGATTAAACTTGATCGGTAAGAAAGATGAAATTTCTTTGTCGATACATATATATATGCGAATTTACGGATTTCTGTGTTACTATTACTGATTTTCGGGTGTATTTGTGTAATTAAAAAAGGTCTAAAAAGACCTCTTTAAATGGAAACCGTTAAAAATTTAGTTATGCGATAAGAACTGGTTGTGAAGTGTGTTTTGACTAGTCAGTTAAATTACGATTATAATAATCAGGTAACAAGAAGTTCCGGCATTGTAATGGAAGCATGCTAGCCATCGACTGACATGATTTGCACAACTAGCAAAGAATCTGTGCAAATTTTACCACCTTTTTTACCAAAGCAATTCCCTGTTTTCTCGGGAAAGATCTCATTGTGGGACTTCTTGTTTTATAATGAACATACATTTTATTGAATGATATCTGAATTAACTCTGTTACTTAGAGTGAGTGTTAGCACTATCGGACAATCCACACTGTGGTGAAATTTTGAGTTACAACTGTAGTGATATTTTGGAAATAAAGCTTTGGTGATGTCATCGAACTCTCTTTGATTGGTTTTAGCAATTAGTTTTTCATTGACCTCTCGGGTTTAAGAAGTCTTTTCTACTTGTTTGGCCAACTCTCTCATAACGGACTTCTTTAACAAAAAAAAAAGACGGGCCGACAGGACGGACTCTCTACCTAGGTGTATAAAAGAGTACTAGAGTCATACTGCTGGGGGTAACCCTACGATAGCCTAGCATCCCATCCAGGGGGGAGTAGCAATACCCTCAGTTGCGTCATGCTACAGAAAAGGGGTCAAGCTCCGACCCCCCTCCCCTCCCCCCTCCGACCGCATGGACCTCCTGAGGCTATTGTACGACAAAACAGAACAGATACTTTTACTTATTTCAGTCAGGGTGATCCGGTGATCCCTTCAGCAATTATAAACAAAATACTGTTACCAACGGGAGCCCTGACTATAAAAGTATAGTTATGTTACAGGATTGAAGGATAAAGGTCACATCAAAGTCACATTGAAGGAAAAAAGTGTAAAACGTTTTTAAAAAAATACGTGTTTACAAGTATGGTAGGTATAAGATAAGGTAAAGTAAGTCGCACTAGGGCCAAGGAGGCCCACACGGCCAGAACTTATCCCCGGTTTCCGTAGCATGAAGCAACTGAGAGTATTGCTACTCCCCCCTGGACGGGATGCTAGTCCATCGTAGGGTTACCCCCAGCAGTATGACACTGGTACCCATTTATACACCTGGGTGGAGAGAGACAATGTGGGGCAAAGTATCTTGTCTAAGGAAACAACACGATTGCAGGGACTGGGCGCCGAACCACCGACCCTCAGATCTGAAGTCCAACGCGCTAACCAGTACACCTCCTCGCCCCCATGTTTTTTATACTATTAAAATTAAAAACTACGCTATAAAAAGTAACCATTTTAAGAAATTATTAAAAATAAACCTTCCACTGTAATAAAATGACTTCTTGGTCGATTCAGTCCGTATTGAAGGTAAAGGTACCTATTTTACCTCCCTTAAAAACAGGTTACAAAGCCTTATGGCCGAGAAACCCGAAATTTCACCGTAAAAAAGTCGGCCTTAATCTACCCTAATAGCTCTACTAAAAACTTAGCTTAAATTTGGATAGAAAACGGTGTGTTTTTAGGTTGTGTGATTGTTTTAGTTTGAAAAGTTTGAAGCTTGCTATGACCATAACTTCAACAATTCTTGGGTGGCATCAGTTGTGGCACAGTACAACTTTATTCCGCTCAGCTTTTTCAGATATCACGAAAAGAAAGTACATTTGGTTTGCTAGATTGTTTAATAAATTGTAAAAATCCAGTAATTTTCGTGTTGACTTGAAGTCCGCTTACACCGCTCAAACTGATGCCTCTCCGGCACCCAATATCCTCTAAAATGTGGTAGTCCAGCTTATAAGGTAATGATCTTTTTTTTTTTCAACCAGCGGAAATGTCCTTACGAAAAAAGAACAAACGCGGAGATCGCGGGTCGATTCATCAAGAAGACAGAAACTCTTAAAAAATCCAACATAAATAAAATAAAATAAATAAATTGGAATTTGCAGTGGCACTTCCACAGACTGGCTCTTCGTCCACTGATTCCAGATGGAATTTGGAAAAGTGGGTTTTTGTGGAGGGAGGAAAACCGGAGAACCCGGAGAAAAACCCTCGGAGCAAGGACGAGAACCAACAACAAACTCAACTCACATATGACACCGGGGCCGGGAATCCATCCGGGACACATTGGTGGGAGGCGAGTGCCCTCACCACTGCGCCATCCCTGCTCCCCAACATGGCGACCAACTCTAAAGAAGTGCTCAAGAATGACTCCTACGCATCAGACGACGGCCAAGCAGAACTATTGCCTCTGTCATTGCCGATAACCAAGCGATCAGAAAGGAAATTGACGATCTCCATTACAACTCAGGGAGCAGAAATAAGCTACAATTTCCTAGCCTGTGAACAGCTGACACTGGAGTGAAATAGTCTTGTTATAGGAAAAAGAATTTCAGCGGTGGTAAAAATTAAAAGACAAGTCTTTAGTGGAAGACACACATTCGACACGCGCCTGAGACAAGTTTGTTGACTCAGTTAATCGCATTACTGGTTTTATAAAGTGTAATCCCTGTTTTCTTTTGCATGTTATACGGATCAGAAAATATCTGTTGCTTGTCCCATTTCAACTGCAGGCATGAAAGCGATCTTTAGGTTACTGTGGCTGGAAGCAATTTTAGCCACAACTGAGGGCACGGTCAAAGATAAATGATGCAATGATTAAGACAATGTTCCTTCGTCTTCAAGTCGAAAATTTCACATTGCCAGGCTCGTGAAGCAAAGCTGGCCGAAATCAGTGGATTCTTTGAAATTCGTGAAGTACGAAAACTATAACTGCATCAATGAGGACAATACACAATCCTTACATAGGGTATCAACATTTTAAGAGTTTAGCAAGCGATGAACGGCAACACTAGTTCACCATCAGCACATCTCGCGCTCAACCTCAACACACAGCTCGGCACTGCAGTCTGTCTGATGATTCTCATGCCAATAACAGTCATAAGCAATGCGTTACTACTTGTGACTATCTATAAAGATCCTTAAAATGCTTTCGCTCTTTCCTTTTCCGTTTGTTTGTTTGTTTTTCTATTTTAGGGGATTGTCTAGTCAACGTTCAATCGCCGTTGTATCACGTTCTAAGAAAAAAAATTAATATGTCGGTAATTGCCTGTTGAGCAGAAAATCGCCGATAAAACTGCCAGACGCTCAGAGAAACGGAAAAACGCACAAAAAATCACACAATAAATAAGGTTTTCAAACGATTTTTCGACTTTCATGTTTTCGTCCACAGTTGTCAACATCATCAAAGTTTTCTACTACAACTTCTCATGCAGTGTTATCCACAAGAACAAGCTAACGGAATGGTTCAACGTCAGCAATGGGGTGCGCCAAGGCTTCGTCCTGTCACCCATGTTATTCTTAGTAGACACTGACTAGGTAATGCGCAAGACAATAGGCAACAAAAGAAGGTGCATCAGGTGGACCCTAACATCTTCACTGATGATGTTGCCCCCTTGGCTTTCACTAGAGACCAACTGCAGTGGAAAACATTAGATCCCTCACTAGCTGCCAAGCAACTCAGCTTGAACATGAGCAGGAAGACGACCAAAACAATGCAGCTAACGGATGTACCATTGTCAGTGCAAATGGAGAACGACGACTGAGAAGAAGTAGAGGAGTTTACCTACTTGGGTAATAAAACCAATGCCATGGAGAAGGACATTATCAACAGACTTCAGAAAGCCAAATCATCCTTTGTTCAGCAGAATAAGGTATGGAGGTCGTGTAACATCAGAGAAAAACCCAAGATAAAGATCTGTAAAAGCAACGTCTTGTCAGTACTCCTTTATGGTGCAGAATGTTGGGGGGTCACCCAAAGAGACAGTCAGAGACTACCAGGTTTCCACACTTCATGTCTAAGAAAGACATACAAAATATACTGGCCCCAGAAGATCTCAAATGAGGAACTCTATCAAAAGATAGGTCAGCGGGACATCACCGGAGTAATGTAGCAACTGAGATGGAGATGGCTTGGACATGTTATCCGGAAAGACCGGAAAACATGAGATCCGGAAAGACCGGATTATCCGGATAGCATCACAAGAACTGCACTGAGGTGGACACTGGATAAAGGAAGAAGGAAACAAGGCCAGCCACGAGAAATGTGGATGAGAACGATCCAGGCTGAAATGAAAACAACAGTAAAGACGTGGAACGAAGTCGAGAAGATTGCCACCGACAGGGAGGAGTGTAAATCTCTGGTCTCAGCCTTATGTACCACATGGGCGCGAAGAGGATCATGCCATTTCATGTTGTCTTAATGATGGTGAACTTGGTGAAGAAATTGTTTGTTTACTCCTTAAGTTCATCCTCGTTTAGACAAATAAAAGCAATAGCTGTCATTCAAGAAACTAAAAGTGGTATATTTTTTGTGCTAGCTAGACCATTTCGTTTCCAGTCACACATTTTGTGCTATACAATTTCTTGACTTAAGTGGCGGTCTTGTGAATTGATTTGATCATCTGGCATGCAATCGCATATGTTTTACAATCAGTAGCGACATTAGAAACACGCCAGCTAACAAATAACTTTACCTTACATAGGTTGTCATATTTGTCCATTTGACAACTTGTCATAACTTTTTTTTTCAGAGTATTAGATGGTCCCCAAGTGACGAACATGAGGAATATTACGTTTCCATGACAACAATGTCATTCTTTTTCTGTCGATGGATATTGCGTTCGTGGTCAACAAAATTGTGTTCTTTTCTAACTTATGAGTTCCTTTGTCATCCACAAACAATTAAGTAAAGGGCCACGTACAGATAACAAAATATCGGTGCCGAGCGCTTTTTGCAGTTGGTTCTCTTATGTTTGCGTCGTGGCTGCCACCGTAGAGTTTTCTTCAGAAAGATGGAAGATAAAAAACTGCGGGACTGATTTTCAACAGCTCCAAAAGGTAAGCAAATCCTATCTTAGGATTTGCAATCTATGACTTTAATGCTGGTTCAGTTCTTAAGATTTCTTTTCGAGGCTATTGTTAAAGCAGTTACCTAATACTTCACAACAGTGATCTATCCTCACAGTAAATCACTGAAGTGACTAGAATATTCATCTTGGTTTTGTACATGTACTGTTCGTCTGATTTACGTGATCTGTCGAAGGAAGTTGCCTTTCTACGTAAACTGTAGGCGACATTTTAACCCTCACAGAAAGTAAGGGGGTCATTTCTCCAACATTAAAGCTTTCCTTATTCTTATAGTCCATTTAGTTGCTAATTGAAAGTGTGAGATTTATTCTCAAGATCATTTGTATATAATTCCCTTCTTCAAATTTTTAGGTCAAATCACCTTTGCTTACCGACATTTCTGACGGTAATATCATGTTTAAACATATTTTCTACAAGATGTATGGCCTTTGCCATGTATGTTTCATGTGTTTCAATTACAGTGTTGGTTTTGTGCAAATTTCAGTTCAAAGACATTTTGACTTGGCTATAGATACAAATTTGTTCTGATAGGCTAACACGATAATCGCTGAAGACCGGCATTTTTCCTGAGAGAAGCGAGACACTCAATTTGGGAGTTTTCTACAGTTCTATCTATCAAGTTTTAGTATAAATCTACTAGCGTTCTATCATCAATGCTGCAATCTGATTGGCTACCCTACTCGCTATCTATTCCGTGATAGATAGTGAGTAGCGAAAAGGTGAGTGGCAGGCACAGTCTTATACTTCAAAATAACAGTGCAATGATGTAAAACTTTTCACTTTAGTGGAATATTAATCGAGATTTATACGAAAACAATTAGATTATTCGCTCTCGATTTCTATGCGTGATAGTTGATTCGGCCTTCGGCCTCATCAACTATCACGCGATAGAAATCTCGAGCTCATAATCTAATTGTTAAACATCGATCACAGACAAAGACAAAGAAACATATTTAAAAATAGTGTGTTTGAAAATACATCTAAACGACTATGAAACTGAAAATTATGTCACAAGAATTGGACGAATGTTTTACTGTAAACGATACGATTTTCTTCCCGCGATTAAAAACACTGCCTGCCTTTACCCAACAGTTGGTTTAATTTTTTGCATGAGTGGTGTTTCGAGACCTCCAACATTGCATGGTTTTCAATAACTTGAAATTGAACAATTCTTCACATGTTGCTGGAAACTGGTCAAGGCAATTTTAAGCTTTGTCTATTTTATGGCACGCAGTGCAATAAGCCAACAATTGTCACAAAAGGTAAATTATTCTCCCCACTTGAATTAAATTAAAAGAAAGAAAAGTAAAGCAAAATGTGGTCGGTATTACTGTTGAAAACAGCAATACAAAAAAAGGCATTTGGTTTGATGTTAGAACAAGATAATTATTTATTTCAAGTTTTCTATAATAGACCTCTTCAAGTTGGCCTTGCCGGATATATCATTCAGTTGACCGTAATATTGATCTAATCGCCATACGAGAAGCATTTAATTAATGCTACAAATTGGTTAATTCTAGCCAGTCTGGACTTCTCTATTTAGTTAGCGTTTGGTTTGCATAGTCACGAATGTATGGGTTTGCTATTTAGCCTCTTAGACAAACTCAGGCAACTCGTACAAACATTACATTTGAGCCAAGGAAGCCAAATTACCATAATTTATTGGATTTGCTACAACCTCAGTAAACGGAAATTCGAATATCGCTGAACCACATCCTTTATTACGCTTTTTGCTTCTCCCCACAGAAAGGATACTGGTATGTGGCATTCATTGACAAATGCGATGCCTTGATCGAACAAAATTATACCACACAGGAGTAACATAAACATCATCAACTAAGACTACCTAGGTAAGGTACACTTTTGTCTTGTGCCAATAACAAGATATTGAACCTGTGACAATTAAGAGACCTCTTGTTAGTAATTGGTAAATTTCTTTTCGTGACTGATAAATTGTTTCAGAGGTGTCTTTATTTCTGTTTACAGAGGATCCGGTTCCACACAACAAAAACCACAGGATGAATCCAGCCTTAACGTACAGGTTCAAGGTAGTTTTTGTCATCTTCGTGTCGGTCAGGACAGGAGAGAATACATTTTGCACAGCTAACAGATGCACCTGCTCCAGTGCTAAAGAAAACATTACAGCGGTCTGCAGAATGAGCGACTTGGAACAGCTAACGACGTCTTTTAACACTCCTTCTAAACTGTACTCACTGTAAGTCAGGATATATCCAAAGTACTAACAATACACAACGTCGCATACCTTGAGGGAATATTTGTAAGAGGTTGAAGCATAGTGTCCAAGATAGTCGTCTGAAAACAATACTTTTTCTAAACAACGAATCCCCAAGGTTAAAAACAAAATTCATACAAAAACAGTGTCCAGTTGCCAAATGTTTGTTTCCCACGAACAAGGTTTGGTATATTCGGTCTAAAAGAATTCAGTGTTTCTTTTTTTTTCTGGTAATTTTTTTTGTCTTTACAATGCAGAAAGAGGTTTGCATTTGATAGCAACACATAGAGGAAGTACTGACTAAATCTGCTCTTGCGCCGGTCGTTTGATCGTTTTGCAGGAAGACTGCATTTTAGTGAGCGTATTATACGACTTTTTGGAACCATTTATATCGTTAAACAGACGCAAAAAGAAAACAGGCACGCAAGTGCTGTTGACACACCAACACTGATTTCGTTATCATCCTTTTTCAGTATTCTATCACATAATGGCATACGGATCATAAGCCGAAATGCGTTTTCAAACTTCTCAGGTCTCATGAACATGTAAGTAGCAACTGTTTCTTTCTTTATTTGTTCGTTTTATTTATAGCGTGTTCCTTTCCTGTTTTTTTTTTTTGTTTGTTTGTTTTTTTCTGTCCTAAGGGGAGTTTGTTGTAGAACTTTGTTATTTTATCTGAAAGTCCTCTGGGTTCTTTTTGTTTCATAATAAATGCTATTGTTATGCGGAACTTGATGTTTCCATGACAACCATTGATCTTTTGACAGGGATGTTGACACAGCTTGACCTGGTTGTTTTTAATTACTATTAAGTGGATTTGGTGGTTTTCTGGCGTCGTGGGTGAAAAAAAGACAAGGAACTCAAGACTTGAGGGGAATATCTAGCCTTCGCGGGTCGCGGTTAAATGTAGGGGGTCGTGGGTATATATCAAGGGGGGAAACCTAATAACAACAGAGCGCTCTTACTTAAAACAGCTTAAAAGAAACGACAATGTAAATGTTTTACTAAGTTGAGAAAAAGATTAGGAATATATAAAGGTGGCAGCTGGATAAATGTTAGATTTTCCGAGACTTGAGATCCAAGATGGCGGCTTTTCCAAGACCATGATGTAATTCGTACGTCATATGATGTCATCTTCTTATGTTATAAAACCCACAATTCTGTCGGTATTCTTCATGCCCTGCAAACGAAAATGAGCAGTGGTAGCGTAAGGGAAATGAGGCCTACCAGGAGGCATAGAGAAAACTGATTTTGTGTCATTGTGCAGGGTGCACTATAAAGGAGGCGTGTAATAATGAACCTAGCCTTCCGAGTATCCCAGTAGCTCAGAGGTCGGAGCGTCCGACGGGTGTACGGAAGGTCATCGGTTCTAGTCCCGCCCGAAACTCGGATTTTTTTCCTTTGTCCCACTTTGGTGACATTCCGTCTTCCTTATTCCTTCAATTGACATCTTTCCTACTGGATCATTATATACCAAATTAATACAGTTATCATTGTCACCAGAATTAAGTAATTTTGATTTCCATTGTGTGTAGATTTTGAGCTGAAAAGGTATTGACAAGTTGATGTTCTCTCATCTGTTACCAAGGGATGTGTCTCAAAACCTGTTGGAGGAGCTACTGCCAAATAGTTTTGAAGACCTTGAGAGTCTGGTAAAAGTAAGTAAGCTCTTGATAGTGACTTTCGACACCAGGGTTACAATGGGGGCCAGTTCACGACTGGACGAGTATTGTTAGTATTGTTTTTTTTTTCTTTTTTTCTTTTTTTTTTCTAATGCCCACTTCCTAGTTGTCGGCGCTTCACATGAAATGCCTCTGGTTTATATTATGTTACGTTACATCACGTTACGTTACGTTAAGTTATGTTATATCGTGTAAAGCTACCATAGCGCACGGGAAGAGTGCCTCATAGAGATAGGGAACTGGGCACAAGAAGGGCCAAGAACAAGTAGCGAAGGGCGAAAGAGGAAACCTTCATTGTTCTTGGTAAGGTGCACGTGGTTTTCGTACCTTCATGCTCATATTAACTATTTCCAAACAAAAATGACTAAAATTTAAAGCCGCAGAAAACGATTTACTCGTAAGAGCCTTTTTAATCTCTTTGGATCGGTCATAGTGACCTTGTTTTCCCACCCAATATAACACCGTTTGAAAAAGAAAAACAAAATGATGTCATTTCATGTAGGTAATGTCTATTCAACGCCCCAGATGGGTTGTGTATGGCCCAGAAGCGGAGGTTGGAGATGAGCATCCAACCTCTACAAAATGCTTCTTATATGGCTGGTGTTCCAAATAGCATCACCTAACCAAGCTCCTTCCAAAAGCGTGCACATCGCGGGGCTGCTATTGCAGATTCTGGAGGTGCAGGCTTGTGGTTGGCGCCCTAAAACCGACTTGCTCAGGGCAGATAGGGCTCGAAGCCCAGGACCGCAGCCTATCTAGGAGATGAAAAGCTCCGATCTCAAACACGGGTGGATGGAACACTCGCAAGCCCTGGAAGGCAACCATCTAAGGGAAGGAAAACCCTGAAAGGAAAAACCAACCGGTCCTCCAGGTTCGGGGGTTGGGCTGTGGGCTAATAACCCACTCCCATAAAACAATAATATCACGGAAACTGAAAGCAATCTGGACACATGCAATAGATTTGAAGATCCAACTAGCAATGATGCAGAAGTGACAACAGACAGACAGGAAACTGAAAGGGTCATGACGACGCTGGGTAAAAGCCTGCGGGAAGCGCGGCGTCGGATGGGGTCACTTGTAACGCCAAATGTGTACCACCATAATAGGAAACTGGAATGTAAGGACAATGTACACGACAGGTGCTGCTACACAAGTGGCAAAAGAAATGAGAGAGTACAGAATCTACTTATTCGGTATAAGTGAATGTAGATGGGTAGGAGCAGTGCTACATGTGGTATGTTGGCTTTGGGATTGCTGCCAGAGGGAAAGAGAGCAGTGGGGAGACCAAAAACGCCCTGGCGGCGGACGTTGGAAGTAGAGAGAAGAAAGGCAGGGTGGAGCAACCGGAGCACTGCGAGAACAGCAGCCAAAGACAGAGAAACATAACAGCAAGGCTGATCTGACTACGTAGAAAGATTTGACTCTGTAAGACATCAAAACGACACGGTTTTGTCCATCCTATCATTGGTTCTGCGAGACATCAACGCGACACTTGGACTCTCGACCTTTCCAAGACACGTGATGGCGTGATCTGGTGGGCGTGCGTCCTCGTTTAGGGCTTTTATATTAACAGAGTGCACGGGTATTTTTACGGCATTTTCGCCATCTTGCTATGCCGTACTGATGAGCTCTAACAAGAGCGAAAAAGCTGTCTACGGCTGCAACCCTGCTCTGTTGAAGTTCTATTAGTGTCGTGTTGATGTCTTGCAGAGTCAAATCTTTCTACGTAGTCAGATCAGCCTTGCTGTTATGTTTGTCATTTGAGTATTTTTTTGGCTGATTAAGTCTGGTTCACTACATCCTACGTACACGTGCAGCATTTTCGTTTGCGGTCCTTTACTGATATTGTTCTAAAGACAGAGAAGCCTGGAGGGAGAATGACACAGCCTTATGCGCTTACTAACAAGACGAGCGAAGATGATGATGATGATGATGATGATGATGATGATGATGATGATGATGATGATGATGATGATGATGATGATGACGACGAGTGTCTTGTCACTAACTGCCCCCAAAATTCAGGCTAGCTGCATCAAACTGTAAAAAATTAGAATTTACTGTCCATTTTTCGTTTTTCATTGCTCCATCAAGTTCCAGAACTCTGCAGCTGAGACTTCTTCCGTTCTTTCTATTTTAGACATGTACTAACTAAGCGAAACATTAAATACCTGATTCATGTAACGGATAAGGCGCATAAAACTATAAAACTTCAAAACTGTAATGTATCTTTTGTCCCTCACGAAGATATTTATAAATTTACTGCAGTTAGAGATCAAACGAACAGTTCTTACGCCGTTGAAGTGTTCCGTTAATACGTGCTTTTTCAATTTACCTTTACAGGACACTGGCTCATAATAAAATCCGGGTTATCCATGAAAACAATTTTCGTGGCCTCCATTCACTACAAATGCTGTAAGTATTTCAGAACAGGGTTACATTTATAACAGGAACGGGGAAACATTTTCTTAAAAGTGGAAATAGTCATGAATATTAGAATTACTTTTAAAAGTACATTTGATTCTAGGATTGAAACTTAAAATCAGAGTTTTATGCAAAGCACAAACGTAAGTAAAAAAATTCCTTTCAACTGAGGAGCAATCTCGTATCCAGAGTCCTCAGGCTTGTTGGTCAGCGGATGGTCGCCGGGAGAGAGACTGGATAATGGAAAAATTTATTGCTTTTGATTGGTTGTTCACTGTAACAAAACTAAGAAACGTTAACTGCAGGATTCATGCGGTAACAATTCCAGTACCCGAGAGTCTCTCCTGGCGACCATCCGCTGACCAAGAAGCCTGAGGACTCTGGCTACGAGATAGCGGAGGAGTGTCATAGAGACAGGAGGATAGCTCAGAAGCCTGGATAGCCATAGTTCGTTTTGTGCGCTGAATATTTTTTATTCCCTAATTCTTTTTCCCTAATTGTCTAGGAATTTGTCAGGAAACAACCTCCACATATGGAACGCTCAAGGTTCCTCACCATAGACGTGCACGGAAACATGGGATGGAGACCGGCAGACAAATATCTCTTGGAATTATCAACGCTAAAGGAAGTCAGAAAGGTCTCCTCGGCTGCTGGATGCATTGACTGCTGGCTCATTAAAAATTCGAGCGACAGCGACATTACGAGATACAGCAAAACAAGTTACATTATAAGCAAACCTGACACCTGTATAATCAAACATTACGATGTAAGTGATTTCCTTGTACTTCTCGCACGGCACCACTTTCTAGTGAGAAAGTGCAAATGGAGCAGATGGAGTTGTCTTAACACAAAAGAACAAAATGTGACATAGAAGGACTCTTGCTGGGATTTAAAGCAACGTCTCAGCTGGGGTCAACTGGTTTTAGGAATAGTTTCAGGTTGTCTGAATTTGATTGTTGTTGTGAACATTCTGTTCACCAAGTCTCTACGTCATAATGTTTCCTTGGTTCTCGTAAGTAACTTAGCTTTGGGAGATACACTGTCTTGTATGTATTCTATTATAACGGCCTTTATTGTTGTGAGCAATCGTTACGAAGACTTACATTACTTCTACGACAGAACTTGTTCCAAAGTTGGACCTCTTTTAGTGCTTGGGTAGGTAACAAGCGCTTTCACTTCACTGGCACTGACAATCGAACGTTACCTTTGTATAGTTTACAGCATGAAGCCAGACATTCGCTTGACACCCAGGTTAGGTTCCCTGACCATCGCTTTCAACTGGTGTTTTGCTGTATGCACGATGTCTGTTGCCATTTATTTCGACTTGTACTTCAACAACCACTTTTGTCTGCCCATAGGTTTTAGCAAACTTTTTTCGCCCACCGTGCTCAGCTATACGTTTTTCTATGTTATTTCCCTGGTCACTTTTTATCTCTTGACAATTCCACTGTACGTCCACATTTACATAGTTGTCAAAAGATCCAGTCAACAGATGGGTGTGAAACGAGAATCTGCCTTAGCTAAGCGAATTGGAATACTAGTGAGGAGTAATTTAGTGTTCTTTTTCACGCCTGTTCTAACAATGAGTTTGTGGAGTTTAGTCCTTAATTCAGGCGTTGGAGTGCCTATTTATTCCAATTCTGTTATACAGCAGTGGGTTCCTGTATATTGCTTGAGCATCAATGTTTGTCTAAATCCTTTTGTGCATGCTTTTAGAAATGACAAGTTCAAAAACGCTTTGAAAAATAACCTTTCATTAACAAGGAACACGAATCGAGTGGCACCTGCTGCCCGGTAAACTAAAAGTTATCACATAAATTAAGACCATTTTCTCGACCAATTTTCTGTTTCCCTTGGCTTGAGAGTTCGATCAAAATTTATCGTGGAATATTCATATTGATAAAATCTGTAAGAAAATTGCCTCAAGAATAAGAGCATTGAAGCGTTCAAAGCCTTTTGTTTCCCTCGAGACCCTCCAGACTATTTATAAATCTTTAATACAGCCACACTATGTGGAAACTGCAACAAAACCTTGTCTAGTAAAGTTCAAAAACTCCAAAACCGCGCGGCGCGTATCCTATCAAATTCAACCTATGACACCAATGCCGATTATACTTATTAAAGATCTCGGCTGGATAAAACTTATACGCAACGACAAATGCACAAATAAGCCACTATGGTCTCTAGATTGCTTAATGGACTAGCACATGACTATCTTCGCTCCAAATTTACTGACCGTAATAACGTCTCCACGTACTCTCTAAGAGACACCAAGGGCAAACTCGCTATTCCCCTGCCTCGCACAAACTTTATGAAAAATAGTTTCAGTAACTCGGGGCTGTTCTTTGGAATACCCTACCCTTTGGAGCGTTTGGGGCTGGCTGCAAGCAATTCTTCCAGTAATTTCACACGTCACTCACATAAGGCAGGTTTATAGTAGCTTTTATAATATAGTGTAGTTTTTAGTATTAATAATATTGTATAGTATTTATAACACACTTTTAGTAGTAATGAAATTGTGACGCTTAAATCCTAATAAGTTGACCATGTATAAATTATTCAATTCAGTTCAGGTAGAGGGAGTTATATGCAATAGATTGTGCACAATTTTCAAATAGGGTCTATAGAGCGGTTTTCAAATGACTGTCGCAAAACTCTATCCAATCTCAGCGAGAACAAAACTCAAAGTGAATCAACCATAAATAAAAAAAAATACAAGTAATTAGCGTTAACAAGTTAAGCGAGGGAAAACGCGTGCAAGCAAGTCACGATTGTTTTTGGTTCTACGTCTGATTGGTTGAGAAGGTGGTGCAAGCTTTTTTAACCCTTTCACCGCTAACTTTAATTTTCTTTAAAACAACGCATTTTTTACCGTTAAAGAGGTTTTTTCAGTGCTATGTTGCCAAATTCCTCTAAACTTTGCTACAAAAACATTTCTTTACAATTGAGCTAGAGTTTGAAGCAGATTCTTTTTTTTTTCTTTTTGCAGATCCATTCCCAATTTTTTTCTTGCTTCTTTTCCTTCCCTTTTTCACTTCCTTTCTTTTCTCTTTATCTTCTACCTTTCATCCTCTTCCTATCCACTGGGAGAGTTTTCGCCTCAGCCCTTCAAAAACCTGGAAATGGAACATTGATCAACTAGGTGACGTAGCCTGTTTTACCACCAATTTTGCACCCAAAATTGGACACGTTTTTTCTGGAATAGCTCTGCCAGAATTTGGTTGACGTTGAAAATGGACACACGTATGAATGGATCTGTCCTTGTTCTGTTAGCTGCTTATCAAGACAATCTGGTGACGTCAAAAATGATGGCGTCACAAGTTGTTCAATATTTACCCCTCCAAATGTCGACAAAAGTCGACTTTCGCAGCGAAAGTGTTAACCAATCAGAGAGCGTGGTAAAGTAAAATCAAAGCAAACACATTACTCTTGACACTCATTTGAAAACTGCCCTATAAAATGACTAATGTACATAATATAACGTGAATTACGGCTGATGTGTGAGAGGTAGCTGGAGTCTAGTCTCCTGTAATTAGTTATAATTATGCAATAGATTGAAAACAAGTTTCAAGTATAAAATAACTTATGTATATAAATTTAAGTGCATTACGGGAGATGTGAGAGTTGCTATCAGCAACTGAATCGTAATTCGATTTAGCTTGTAAAAATCACATAATTTAGTTCATTTGTTTCCATTGCGAGATAAATTAATCAACAAATAAACACTATAAATGTGTATTAATTATTACCTTATTACAAGAAATTTTGGCCACATCTTAATTTCGTGAATTTGAATATTTCGCGTTACAAAGTTTTCGCAAATTGATGAGTTTGTTGCGGTTTTCTGCTAACAAAAAGCGAGTTTCTTTCCTCACGCAGAAATATCTTACGCAGGAAAGCTGATGTCGTGAAAATTTCCTGTAAAAAGAGATAAATGAATGAATAAATAAATATGATAAAGCCTTAGGAAACATGTGCACTTTAGCAGAAAAACTAGTCTTTGCAAGCCCATTCCATTCCGTCCATGGTAAATATCACATTGCAATATTAATAATAAATTGTTTCACGAGTTTGTCACTTGAGAGGTAGATCACTCACTGCTTCCTGTCTGTCTACATCAAGCGATGAGGTAGACTGGAAACCTGTAATCATTTTTACCGTACCCAAATTGTGAATTAGCCAATCAGATCAGAAGCCTTGTTTACTGTCATGATTTTCTACGATATCAAGTCACTGACCTGATATCCTACGATATCATGGACAGTTTGTAAAACTTGCATTTTTTTGCAGACTTAAGAGCGAAAATGACAACAGAAATACAACGAAACGTAAAACTATTACATTTGTTAAACGAGAAAGTAATTTGTTTAACGGTAAGAGAGAAAAAAAAACACAATTTCGCGCCAAAATTGGAAGCGGCTACACTGGCGGGCACTCGAGTGAACTTCACGGACAGCGCTGAAACTTTTTTGGTTTCACAGTGGAGCCGGATTTTCCAAATTTCTTTCTTAACTTGGACTTCCAAGATTCAGAAAATGAAACTCCAAACAAAAGAATTAAATAAAATGGCAGATGAGGAGTTGGAGAAGAGTATTGACGACCAGAGAAGTGTAAATACGTGTCGCTCTACAACGCCTGACTGATCACGGTAACTAAAAAAAAAAAAAGCCGGGTTTTAGGACGAATTTGGGTACGGTAAATACCTAATCGCACCTTTTTTTAGTACGCTTCGGAAGCATATCAAGCTCGTTTGGTCTCACCATGGGTATTTTGGCTCGACTACGTCTCGCCAAAATACGAACCACGGCTCGACCAAACTCGCCTGATATGCCGCCGAAGCGTACCGAAAAGGTACGATTAGGTATAAGTATCACGATGGTAGGTTTTGATTGGTGCGTTCCGTCTCATTATTCCGCCTACATGACTTGAATTGGGCTCGAACGGGCAGCTCCGCCGAAACCATGACCGCCCAAAGGAAATGTTTAGATTATTACAGTACGAATCTAAATAGATCATAAAATAAAAAGAGGTACCAAGACTCCGGGATAGCTCTTTTCTCTTTATTCCATCGTAGATCGCATCTTAGACTACAACTGGTCTCTCAGCTACAATACGTCTATTGTCAATTGACCAATGTCAACTTCAACTGACAGCTACTACTGACAGCTACTTCATCTACTTCTACTTTTACTTCATCTACTTTTACTTCTTAACTACAACCGCTAATGCAACAAATTAATTATATACTGTTACTGTAGACATGTTTGGGTTCCTAACCTCAAGAACTTGGCCATCTCAATGAGCACTTGATAAGAACACCAAAATATACCAATGGGCAAACGAAAACTAACGACATCTAGACATAATTGAAAACACTGAATAATTTTAGGATAAAGTACTAGCCATAACCTCGAATCGGGGAATAATTCAGCAAGATCCAGAATTCGACCCAACGTTAACCATTCATGGTGATGGTGGTCTTTGGCCAAGGTTTAATAGGGAAATTTCCCAGACGTGAACACAGAGAAAATTACCGCTCACTCTAAGACTCACAAACAAGTAGGAAATGACTCTAGACGGCAACAAAAATCCTACGTGTGAGATGACCTTTTAAACTTATCAACTAGGTCATAGCACGATTTTAAACTAAGCGTCACCAACCAAAACTAGCAAAAATCAATTAATGATACTACAAAGTAAATATCAATTTTCAACTTCCTAACAGTTTGTTTTGTTCTTTTTTTTTTCTTCTTTTTTTGTGCTGCCTTTTTTTAGTTAGTTAGTTTGTTTCTTTTACTGTTTAACCCGGGAAGACTAAAATAGGGAGAAAAACGAGCCCATGCCTGATCTTTAATGGACTAAGGCTCCGGATCACACGGAAGCTCGCACGCGTGAGTCACGCTACGTACTTATGTCATCCCTGTGTGTCCGCTTCAGGCAGGACCACAGTATCTGCGTTATGGCGGCCTAATGTCAGCCCTTGCAAGTCGATTAGATATTTACAGCATATCCTTTTAAATAGAATTTCTGGCGTCTTATCGGCTGATGGCTCGTAATTGAACGTCGATTTCTACAAATTCAGTCGATATTCAGTTTGACGTTGCTTTTTTTACATCTAGTAGCTGTCATATAATCAGTAAATATCGTTTATAACATTCAAAATGTTTGCTGCACAAATCTTTGCTGAAGGAAAATTAAGAAATTGGGAAGATTTCTTCGACATGGGAACTTCGGAAACCAAAGTTGCGTCGGTCAAAGGAAGACGTGAAGCGCTGGAGGTTCATTCTGAAATAACCACCAACAAAGGGAAATATCCTCAAGTCCCTGAGGAAATAGAGGTAAACAAATATATTAATTTTCGAAACCTGTTTTGTTAGTAGCTGTTAGTGATTCCTGACTCTGGTTTCATCGATACTATGACGTCACACTGCATTGAGGAAAGGCACCGTCACAAGGCAAACAAAAGTTATGCAAATTAATAACTTAGTATGTGAGAATTTCACAATTCGCGAACTTGTTTTTAAACTGTTTCTGCGACGTTAAAAACGCCAACTTTAGTTTGCGGTGTAAAAGCCGATTAATATAGTAATATCCACTGTACGGAAATAATATTGTATGTGCCTTCGCAAAAACACATGACGGACGCGTGCGTCGGAAACATGCAACCGACTTAGCATTGACTCGATGACAAAGACGCGGTAGTCTTCTCTCGTTGTTTTAATTTAAAACCTGGTTCGTCCGTTCCTTGGAGGAATTTTGTTAAGTGGTTTATTCTTGGTTAAAATTTGCCTAGCAACTAAAACACAACAAACTATTCTTTTGTGTGAATAGGACCTTAATTATTCACTAGTCCAGAAACTGTTCATGAACTGATTTTATACTTTTACTCTAGTGAGAATTCGAAATTGTTAACCACCATATACAACGTAAAATTGTCCTTCAAGAGCAGCCAGTTAAGTTCTCGAAGGAAGAGAAAATAATTGTATTCGTCGTTTTTCTTAACTCTTTATACAAATTCTCCTTACTAATCTCCGTACATTTCATTGACTACTAATTGGGAGAGCTTCTTGAAACATCAGGATAAAACTCATCCTTGGTGATCAATTCCTTAGTTCTCATGACCTGTATGTAATATAATGCAACTGATATGATCAGGAGAAGTTTGATGATGATCACTTTTGGGGCTTAATGGGTTAACTAACCCCTCCGCGTTTCAAGGAGTCCAATACAGCCGTCATGGTCGTGTGGTCGGCAAGGCCCATATTTAGTTAACCCGAAGTGCCTTTTCCTTGCGGGACTGCGGTCTGTCTCAAGGGTGGTGTGTAAAAAATTGTCTCTCTTTTATTTCTATGAAATCACATCATAGTTCTTAAAGGGGACCTGATACCCCTTTCTTTGGGAGTTCTTCCAAGACACCAGTCATTGGTCAGTTTTTGTAGTCAGAGAAAGGGGGGTGGAGAAAGCTCATCACATCGGTGCGAGTGCGCCCGAAGTAGTCTAGTCTTGTCTAGCTAGTCTGTCTGTTCATTAAAGGTCTGAGATACGCTTTGTTATTTATTATTTATCCCCCGGTACATAGAATGCAGTATCTTGGACATCTTTTGAGGTAGTTACGTTCGGGATCACTACTTTCGATGGATTACTTTCGGAACTTAGGGGTATTACGTCCGAGCTCCTTTTAGTAACACTTTGAAAAGCCAAAAGTGACGTTTACTTTGACGAAATCCTACAAATAATGGTCCGGTTTAGTTTAAAGACCCTATACTAGTGCAATGAAACAAGCAAGTGTCTTTGAACACGGAAGGCCAGAATGGAAAATTTAGTGGGACAGAACTTGAAAACGATGGGCTAACGTTTTCAAGTTCTGCGGTTGTGCCTTGCAAAAATCTTTTAAAACTTACTATGGACTGCTCTTCTTGTGAAAATTCACTTTTTGGCTTCCTCTAGGAGTTCCAGGAGCATTTTGTGTGTGGGCAAAGGTAATTAATCCTAATTTTTACTCAGCGCAGTTAACCAAACGCTGTTAAACTCCCCGTGGCATACCCTTTAACGCCGCTAACTTTGGGAGATCGAATATTCATCCAGAATCCAAGGAAAGACTGATCAGACAAGAATGGCGTTCAATTGATTGGCAAAAGTAATCCTTGTTTGCCATGGGTTTGTTTTTAATAATACAACTTCCCGGTACGTCGCGTCTTGAAAAAAAAAAACTTTCGCACCCCTTTGCCAAGCAAAACTAATCGTGACCTGGCAAGCGTTCCTCGAAGGCAAACCTTTCGGGTCAATTCGGGCACGATAATTCCAAAATTGACACTGTATCTTGAAAACAAGAAGTTTCTCAGAATGTAACTACGCTGCGAGTTAAACATTTCTTATCTCAAAGACATGTTAAAAATAACAATGCTTCATGTTTAAACAAATGGCTTTTCGGGACCGAAATGTTTTCGGGGTCTTCGAGACTCGCACCTGATCGAAGATCGTACACTTTCCCGCTCTTGACCCCATTTACATGTATTTGCTTTAATTTCTGATTGGTTCATTAGGTTGTTTTGTCTGCTATATCTAGTTACAGTAATCATGAGTAATTACTTTCGTTTCGGTTTTACTACACACACAAGTCCTAGTACTTGAAAAGCGCTCGCGCTTTTTATAGCTTCTGTGAAACCAATTCAAGATACGACAAGGGAGGCAGAGAAGAGAGACCCTGGGAACGAGGTTGATACGTTTACTTCAGTTGGGTTTTTTCACAGCTTGCCGTCCTCAAATTCTAATTAGGTAACCTACCTCACAACAAGTAGTCGAATAACAAGAATTGCGAGGTTTCGCTTTTCTGTATGCGGTCTTCATTTATATCGGGATCGATACTGGGGAAAATGTAACAAACCATGAACTGAAATCTGTCTGCCTGTAGCAGCACAGAACTTTAATTTAATGTATACTGTGCTAATATTTTACAAATATCCACGCAGTTACTTCGACATGCAAAATGTCAAAATGATACTGTTTTCTATATTAAGTTACCAGAACCAATAAATACAGTTCAATATATAAATTTTATAAGTTAATACTTCTTAAAGTACATCTATATATATCTATAATAAATTACAATAGTAACTAAAACAAAAACAACTGCTTGCGCATAGCCTTTAAAGCCTTACTAAACCAAAATGCTTCTAATATACAAAAGAAATGTTTCTAATCCAAGATCTAATGAATTTGAAACTACGTAGGAAAAAAGTCCGCAGTTTTACTCCGAAAGTCAGTAAGACGGAACAGGAAAGTTTGCTCAATTGCTTTCAATTGAATGATAGCACTTAAAGATTTCATCCTCAAGCTCAAAACTAAGAACCACTTTGCACAGTGTAATAACAGTACCACATAAAAAAAAATTGCTCAGTAACTGATAGTAGCTTTCATTTGGTCACTACTACAATTAGAGACATACGCTACACGCCTTCGCGAATCTTGAATACAGAAAGAGTTCAATAATATTCTGACCCTCTAAAACCTGTAGAACCCATACATGTAGATAAAAGAGCCTGATAACGTCTGTCAGCGGATAATTGGTCTCTTAGCTAACAGACGTCAGGATATAAAAGTACAAAAAAGTTTAGGACTTTTCCATTTTTACAGTAGGTCTGAGGCGAAAGCACTTTTCAGATAATTCACGTATTTTGTGACTCCGTCTTGTCTTGTCTTGTGTTGAGAACCATGTCTGAGGCTTTGAGAAACCTAGATTAGTTTGGACAACACTTGTTCAGAAAAAGCTAGCCATTGATTGATTTAAATGTTAATCTGCTCAAAATCTTACAAAAGAACAGCGCTCATAAACATACTGAAAAAAGCAACAAACTCCCGGCTATAGCGTTCCGACCATACATGTAGCCTTCGAGCAAACAAAATAAAATAATTCTTCCTTACATTTAAAAGACGATACATAACCTCATTACAGCTAAATACAGTCATGACAATATTCAGCTGAACAAAATATCTCTTGCATACAGATTAAGATGTCTTAAAGCTGATCGCTGTGGCTAAGGATCAAATGAGCTGTCTAATATTTTAACATACTAGAGTTGTTGAAAGAAAATCTTAATAAGGAATAAGACAGACCATGGGTTCTTCAAAATATCATGTGAAAAACCTCATTTTAGAAAAAATTCTTCACTTCATTAATTTGCAGTGAAATCTGCACCTTCGTACATCCAGATCAGCACATTCCCAAAATTCTTACATGTAATCTTTTGAACAAACAGTATGTTTAAGGATTAATCTTTTAATCCTTAAGCTCACCCTAGAGGGTCATTCGTCTGACCTCAGAAGGCTAAAATAAATTAATGTACTACAATGTGACTAGTCAAACTTGTCCTGGGACTGGCTTTCTTAAATACAAGTACTGTAGCTTCAATTGTACATACATGTACAGGCTCATAAATGTATGCCATGTGCATATACATGTGCTGTGTCAGTTGACATATCATGACATAATTATTCCGACAACCACAGAATAAGTTATTAAATACGTGACAAGCTCTGATATCATAAACAGATGCTAAAAACAGGAAGATATCCAAGCAAAATCAAGTTCAGTGTGAAATTCTTGTTGCCTGTTATAGATTCGCAATTTCACGGTTGACTTTTTAAAAAAAAAATGCATGTAATAATACGTTGTGGTTCAAATTTGACTGTGGCTCAATTTTTGTTTTCCGTTGTCTTATATTTATTACGATCATAAATTATCACAACATGCAACCAAAATAAAGGCAGCATTTAGCCACTACAAATGCTCTGTAATACAGTTCAGAGCTTGGAAAAGACTGCTAAGCATTGCCAAAATACCATGCTGGTTAGCTATTCATGCAATAATTACAATTGCTCAAATACGTGTAGAGTAGGGCTTCTAAAAAAGATATATTTCCTGAAAAGGGTACATTATAATACCAAAAAGTCCAGCTACAACAGAAAAGGGGGCAACATCCTAACATACAATTTCCTTGGGACTTGTGCTTTCCAAAACATTTTTTATAACTTAATTGATTATACATGCACCATTGTAAGTTGTTCCACTATTCAATCTAATTTCTAAACTTGCTCTGGAAGGAAAGTACAATATAATTTATGTCATGCACTTCTAGAGCAAGATTTTATGCTACTGCTGAGTATACATATACTTTACCCAGGTGAATGCCAGAAGTATTTACCAACGTTTCTTCAATAATGATATGGTATTGAGGCATGGTTTTAAAATACATGTACCTGGCTTCCACAATGTGGTATTCACCCACCACAGCGGTAACTAATGTAGGCTACAACTGAGTGAATAAATGGACACTCCCAAGTGCATTGACTAATGCATGTACTAATGCACTATTCACTATCTTCCTATGTGTTCACTTACAAGATCCGCAAGGCAACACATCCAAAGTTACACCTTGTATTTACTGCACCAACCACGGTCCACTTGTTCTTATCCTTGTCGTAATACTCAATGCTGTTAGTAACGCGACCACCCACCACATATATGGTGTCATTTACAACTGCCACACCCAAGCAGCGGCGTCCAGCATTCATCGCTGCTACAGACTGACTCCACCTATCTTTGCCTGGGTCATACATCTCAACGCTGTTGCTGCACGACTCTCTGTTGTCCGATCCACCGATGGCATAAAGTTTGTCATAGAGGACAGCCACACCAAGACTCCAGCGGGCGGTGCTCATTGAAGCAATGGCTTCCCACTGGTTAGTGTGAGGGTCATATCGCTCAGCCGTGTTCAGTGGAGCCCAGAGATGGTCTAAGCCTCCCACTGCATAAATCTTGCATTTCAAAACAGCTACACCTGCAAGTGAAAACATATCATGATGAGTTTGTACAGTTTGTATCTTGAAATCTCTATGTTCACAGAGTTGTAATTAAGAGGGTTTTGCAAACCGCATGGAAGCAACTACTGTAAAATTCAAGATACATTTTAGTCAGCAACAGAAGAAGCTACTTTACAACTTCAGAGGTATTGAGTGAACAGAGAGCAGTCCCCAGTTTTTAGGAGTCTGACTACACCCCCACAAACGTACATGTCAGTAATGGCACTTGGGATAACTTCAAATTTACATTGTACTATCTCAATATTATTATTTGTGAAAAGTTTAAAAATCTTTAGCCCCAGAAGATGTCACTGGATTTCTCACAACACTTCCGACTGAAACACCAACAGAAACCAGTTACCAGAACTGGTGTAAATACTACCCATCAAAATGTCTGACATGTTCCCCTCCCCCACCCCTAGGCAGGCTTGACTTTGCCTCATTATCAACATGGTTTTTCTTGAATATGGGAGACAAACAAGAATCAGAGTTGATACTCTCTCTCCTCCGCAGAGGCCCCTATATATTAGTAAAAAGAGAAAACGGGAGCATGGGGAGAGAAAACAGGAGTGCGGGGATCTACCCAGCCTCTGTGCATTTTTCTCAACTGTGCAGTCAAGGCACGATGGTAGGAGGTCTCTGCAGAGGAAAGAGGAGTTGATAAGAGCTCTAGCTTCTTAGTGTTGCAAGAGCACATGGGATGTGTTGTTCATACAAGACAGAGTCTTTGAACTCTCACCGATATACGTATACATATACAGCCCTGTATGTAGCCCTGGGCTAAGTTGCATAAAACCTGACGCCGGACGTAACTGCTAACCTTAGACGTTACAATAGTGACTTTGACTGGACTGAACGTCTGACGTTAGAAGTTATGCCGGACGTAAATTTTATGCAACTCATCCCCGATGATTTTTGAACCTGCCAAGGGTGATAAAGAGTCCATGAAAATACGGTAAAAAAGAAAAAAAAGGAATGTAAAAAATGTTGACACTCAATACCTGATCCTCCTGAGTACCGAGTATCGAGAATTGGGCCAAGGATTGAGTATCCATTCACTAGAAACTTGACTTAATTTTTGATACTTGTGAGAGGCACCAAAGCAGAACATTCTCAAACATTCATACATGTACATGTATTTACTCCACTCAAATTTCAGAAAATGACACATTTCTTAAGGAAGGAACTTCCTGTGTTTGCTTGGCAAACACAGAGAGTGCAGACCTGTAAATTTCAGTGCAGAAACAGTTGTCTACTGGGCACCTACTGGTATGTAAGAGAGAGAGTTGGTAGTCAGATTATAGTTACAGTTTGTGCTGTTCTCAGTTCTGATGATCATCACCTCTCATTCTCATTTCATCATAACTAATAAAAGAAAAGGATTTAAATGATTACCTGGATAGTAGCGAGCATACATCATTGATGGCAAAGACCTCCACGTCATGGTTTCTGTGTCAAACTGCTTGGCACACATACTGCTGTGGCCTCCTACAACATAAATGAAGCCTTCATACTCACAGACACCAGCCCACTTGCACTGAACGTCAGGACCTGTTGCAACCTGAATCCAGGAATTAGCAATGGGGTCATACTTGCCAACCTTATAACGACTCACAGTGTATAACTCATCACCAACAGCAACCACACGAATGTAATCCTCTCTGGACACATGTGCCACAGTCATCCCGGCCACGACTGTCCATTCCAAGGTGTCCACATTGAAACATTGGACACTGCTTATCTTCTGCCCATTGGACCAGCCACCTATCACATATATCTCCTCTGAAGCCATGCGAGGTCTGACACGGAAATTATCTATGGCTGAGGTTGATTTGCTTTCCACAGCGGTCTGATAACTGATGGCTTCGCGAATGAGTTCTTTGCACATCCGGTATTCCCGTGTGAGGTTCTGAATAGAAGAATTGCCATGTAAATATTGAAGATTCATGAGAGGAAATCGTATGTACTGCATTATGTCAGGAACATGGGTCTTTCTAACGTTCATATCGTGCGAAATCCACTGCATAACGGCTTCAAATACGGTCTCTTCCGACTGGACTTTCAGTGAATCATCCATGATCAACTCTTTCAACTGTTTGTATGGCATCTTCTTGAATTCTTCTTCTTTATAAACGTTCGCGAAGTGCCACAAAGCGAAACGATTCGCATGTTCGCTCAGATCCTCTAAACAAAAGAGATCTGCGACGAATCGAAGACCGATACAGTTCGACGGGGTCATGTTTCGTCGGAGAAAAGTCTCGCAGTGGTCCACAAGAGTGTTCAATCGCAACAGGACGCATATTCGCAAGACTTCTTCAACGTTGAAAACCGTCACTTCGAGTTCCGAAGTATAGAAGTACTCAATGATTAATTGAAGGGCGTTACTATCGACTTCTTTGAGAATTATCTTTTGCTCACTAGCTTCGGAAAAGCCAGACAGAAACATGGCTCTAAAGTACGGACTACAGGCCGCCAAAATGGCTCGGTGAGCGACAATTTCGCGGTCTTCAACCACGAGTGTAACATCTGACAACTCTTTGCGCCTTCTCATATTATCCAAAACTGCCATAATGTCTCTTGGAAGAGAGTCTTCGATGACTACAACCGATGTAGAATCCATTTTGGCGGCAATCTATTCTCATCGACGATACTCAACAACACGACGCTCTGTTTCTGTTGTTGATACCGGAAACAAAGGAGACCGCGTGCTGTTCGAGAACTAAAAGGACTGGAGAAAGGAAATGAATTTATGCATGAATATCACTGTTGTTTCGTCTATAGGAGGACAATAATAAGTATGCTTAACATGTGTATCAAAACCTGCTCTTTGTCAAGAAGCTGTGATCTGTTTTGTTAAAATGAGTCCAGAGTCCAAAATAGAAAAACTGTCATGTGGAAGCTGGCACTGACCTCTCCCGCCCCTCCCCACCCGCACGGCTTCCCTGTTATTTCACTCTCCTCCATGCCTTCTCGGATATACAATTCAAGTATGGCGGCGGATGGTATCAGATTTTCTCTGAAAACAAGCTAACTAAAAAGAAGCATTCATATGGCATTGTGCTTCAATGAATAACCGAGAAGAGTCATGTTCCGCAAACGAACGGACAGCAAAGGCAAACAAAAGGTACTGCTATCTTATTATACATAAATTTTGAGATCCAATTTGCAAATTCCTGCACGAAAAGAAAAGTCTTCAGGGCTAGAGTGCATATCAGATGCAATCGCAGATCACATGCTGGTTTGGAGGGGCTAAAAACGATTGAATCCGAAAGTGTTCCACGTCTGTCACCTTATAAAAATTTCAAGGACCCCAGTGCTATCATCCTTGGAGACCCAGAGGCAGTTAGTCGGGACGACGGGATCCCACGGGCGAAAGTTTACAACAAGAACGGGAGAGCTCTCCCCCCCCCCCTCCCTGGGGGGGTCATTTTAGGTCCATGTTTACTGGACATATAACAAAATACACACCCTGTTTAGGACAGATACATAAAATTCTACACCCTGTCCAGGACAAACAGGCCAAAAACCAAACCCAGTCCAGTGGCACATCCCCATCTAAGCCATATAAGGGAGTACCCCCCCCCCCCCTGGCTGTCCTGTTCTTGTTGTAAACTCTCGCAAACAAAAATCCTGTCATCCCGAATAGCTGCCCCTGGGTCTCCAAGGATGCAGTACAACCAGCTCTGAACAGACAACATGCCAGAGCAAAGAGCTACAACTGTACACATGTACAGTTACACGGTTATTGATTCTTCTAATGTTTCATCTGTAACATGGATGTAAAAAATCAGTGAGACGAAAAATAACTACTGTTCACTGTCTCAGAGCTCAAGAGCCAGACTGAAAAGAAAGGAAAGAACTCAAAAATACAAAATCTCTCCATCAAGTTTAGTTGAACGCACATTGTCTCCTGGACAATTCAGCCACTGTACCTTTAGTAATGGTCGATTGTAAGAATTTGATATCTCCTGAAGTTCCAGCTGCTACAGACATGACTTGAAATTTCCATCCTCCTGCAGTTGGTCAACATTTGTCTGGTTAGTTACAGGGAGATTAATTCGTTGCCTCCAGTTCTTCTTTTCCTCCAATAACTATAAGACCATACACTGTAATTTTCAAAGCAATCTTGTCTGGATCATTCATATCATGTAAGGCACCGGTATTTTGCAATAGGCAATGCCAAGTGAGAAAATCCCTTGTCTGTTTCAAATCGTGTAAATTGATCACTCACAATTACATCTGACCAATCAGAGCAATTATTCAAGTAACTGATTGACACAGAACTATTTCTTATCAATTGCAATTTTTACAACAACTGAGCGAATTCTCACGCGCTGATTGGCTAATTTATATTGTCAATAAGAGTACAGACGGATGAAACACGTAAAGTTGACACAATCAGCAGAAGTTTTGTCAAACTTTTCAGCCGGCGAAAACTGTTGCACAAATCTAGTAGTCTTCAATGAGGAAATCATCTAAAATTATTGGTTAAAACTGAAGAAACCATTACAACCTTAGAACGAAAAGATGAAGTTTTTTTTTTTTTGAGGATTCAGACCCGTAATCGGCGTGAGGGAGAATTTATGCTGTCAATGAAATTAGGCTGAATCGTGTTTTTAGCGGATTATTTTGTGAACAGTTTTCACTGTAACAAAGGTTAGTTAAGAAATTCGAATTTTTCCTTGTATTTCTGGCCTATTCTTACTAAAGGTTTAATTTACAAGCCTGTGATTCTCCGAATTACAGTGATGAAATTCATATTCTGCGGCATACGCATCTTCCATTGACTCTTGCACTTCATTCCTTCCTTTGAAAATCAGTTTTGGTTCTTTTGTTATTGTAAAAAACAAATTGACGTCAGTTTTTTGTGCGTCTGTCATCTTATTGATGATAAATTTCGTCATAACATTGTCAAAGTTTGTTGTAGATTCCTGTTGTGTGTTATGACGAAAATTATCATAAATAAGAGGACAGACATATAAAAAACTGACCTCAATTTGTTAATTTCACATTCGCCAGGCAAACAAAAATACCGTGAAACAATACATCTACAGTACATGTAGCGTGGTAGCCTGTGTACAGCCACACACCCTCCTCAAGAAAACTTGATCAGGTCTTTCTTGAGGAGCGCAGGTGGCTGTACACAGACTATAGCATGATAGCATGTTGCACGCCCTAATCCCCCCCCTCTCCCTCAATTTTTAGCACTTCCATGTAGACTACATGTACAAATGCAGGTCACTGTTCTACAGGATAAAAGTGTCCCCTAGCCCTAAATCAGGATGAAATAGGTACATGCATTATCTAGTATGCCAGAGGACATGGCCCTGTTTGTTTCTATTTTGGCAACATAGTGACTTGTGGAATTAGACTTGTAAAGAAAACCTGTCATAAGAAAATGCGCCATTAATGACTGGGGGGAGATTGGCACTGTTGTAATGATTGAATGCATTAGGGAGGGTGTGTGGTGAGTTCATTGCAGTTCCCAGCCTCAATCCCACTAAAGAAAGAAAATGTTATTCTGCAGGTCTGAAACATAAACGCAAATCTCTATGACCAAATTCTCTGTTCTTTCACTGAAAGCTAAAAAGCTTAGGCTCTCAGAATCCAAAAAGAAAACTGGGGGTAACCGTGCATTTTTCAGAGATAATTGAGCTTAAATTTGGAAAGGAAATGCCATTTTTAAAGCTCTTAATAAAGAATTGTGTTTGCTTAATTATCTCTGAAAAATGCATAGTTTAATCCACATTTTTTCTTTTTAGATTCCAGTAGCCCTTGCTAAGATCTGCCTTTTCCCCATAGTCATGACCTTTGCAAAAATACCTCTGTATTAGGAGGCACCATCCTTAATATCAGAGGATTCTTACAAGACTGGCAATGACTTGTTAAATGGTTTATGGGGGTTGGGGGGAGAGGACATTCTTAGATGTTGTAACTATGATAATAATTATTGTTACAAAAGAAAGTTTCTAATTATTGTATCTAGTGACAATGATTAGAAATTTATCTTAGCAGCAAAATCGTAGTTAAGATTTTCCCCCCTTCAATAAACCCTTGAGCAAATCATCATCCTCGTTAAGTTCAATCTTGTTCCTATCCATATGGAATCCCTTATAGTTCCAACAAGGTGGGCTCTTGAAATGTAGAAAATTTAAAATTATGAGTTTTAGTGGCTTCTTGGCTGATTATTATTCTTGATGTCTGCAGGCTGATTCTGTACCAGAGATTGAAGATGATCAACCAAGAAACCCATATACAGAGCTGAGGCTTCTGTCTTATCACACAGACATTGTCCATCTACTGACGATCATTGATGAGAGGAGGTAAGCACCTTGGGGACATTCAGTAAGTCTTGAACACACCTAATTACCACGTCATGAAATGTGGGGTGTCTGCAGGGCAGGAATTTACTGGCAGTCAATCAGCAGAAATATGTGAGAGGAATAAAGTAATAGAAAATGGTGTTCATGCTTTCAAAACGTATTTGATGCAGACAGGAACTCAGAGAGTTTGGGAAATTAATTTGAAAGTTTAGAGACCTTTGCCTCAGGAGAGGGTGTTTAAAGGATCAATACTTTTTTAAGCAATTAAAATCTCTTGTTTAAATGGTTTCTGAAAACATTCAAGTGGGTTCACTTGATGAAAGTTGAAAGCAACTACTGGTAGGCATCAATGCTAATACAATTAAAGAACTCATTACTAGACAGATATTAGGGGCCAGTTTTTTCCCCTCACAAACACTCATGGTACATGATATCTTATACTCTTAGTTCAACAATTTACATTTAAATAGTCGCACAAAAAAAAATAATTGTATCTTTCAGGTTTGCATCAGCCTCTGATGATAATCTTGCAGTCATCTGGGATGCCAAGGTAGTCATACATGTAGTTATAGTTATATACGAAATATTTATTGTTTTGTCTCATACAGTGTAAGCCTAGAACATACAATATATACAGCACTGTGCATTAAGGACACCAACCTGCTCCTTACCCGGAAGGTTTTTGTTTAATCTTTTCAATAGCATCTTTATCTGAACCTGGTGGTTTCACTCACTAAATACATTAAGCTGAACTAGAATTTCCAGAGGGATGGGGAGGATTCAAACCAAAAAACCATTCTTGGGGTGCGCAGGAGGGTATGGATAGTTCCTGGATCCATACATTGACAAGAATATTTTATGCAGTATAGTAGTCACCTCTTTGCAAGTTTAATTAAATGCAATGCATCTCATCTGCAGACTGGTAAACGTCTCAGTGTTCTTAGAGGTCACACACGGCCCATTAAATGCATGCTCCTGTTGCACCAGAGACAGGAGTTTCAGAATGAGGAAATAGCTGCTACTCTTCTGCTGACAGGCTCATCAGACAGAACTATTTTAGTATCCTTGTCAGTTGTTGCTTGGAGTACACAAATAGAGTATGGTTGAGGAAGAACATGCTGCCTGACAAGGGGAGGAGGGATGGCGCAGTGGTGAAAACACTTGCCTCCCACCAATGTCCAGCAATCAAAGTCACAAGTGTTTCTTGTCCTTGCCCCAAGAGGTTTTTCTTTGGGTACTCAGTATTTCCCCTCTCCTCAAAAACTAACATCTCCAAATTCCAATTTGCTCTTGGTGGTGTCCCCAGTTAGTACTCTGTGCTAAATACTGTTGACACCTAAATGAAGTAATTTATTTACTGTTATTTTATTTTATTTTATTTTATGCAGTATATATCTATAATCTACACTTTTTAAATACCCTTCGCATGGATTGAATGATGTGATTTTTGGATGCAAAACAACAACTTACAGTTATTGTTACAAATTAGGTCCTTACATCTGTTCTGTATTGTCCACAACTGAGTATTAGCAGAATGCGTACAAAAACACAATAATTTTCCTGTGGAAGTAGTACTCATAGAGGGAGTTCTAATTATTTTTTCAATGTCACAATCTTGCACAAAATAAGATTGGACAAATACAAACTGTGAGGTCCCCTATTTCCCTGCAAGGAAACAGAAAGATCACCCAGCTCTACCTCCTCCCTCCACTCACTCAATTTTGCTTTGAATGTCTGATGATTTATTATGATATTTCAGTGGCAAAAAAGGCAGCATTGATTAGGGAAAAAGGGGAGTGAATTGTTTGTGTAAAAATATGCATTGTTACAGTTCTCACACATTTAAAATCTAAATGAACGAGCATTCAATTAGGCCACTAGCTTGTTACTTTCCTTAATTGTTTGTTTTTGTGGCTGTATTCCAAAGGTTTGGGATGTGGATGATGGTCAGTGTTTGCACACAATCACAGAACACTGTGGTACTGTGAAGGTTTGTACCCAGCTTTTTATCAAAGGACCTAATAAAGCATTCAGGAAATACAGTAACTGTTGAAACTCCCAGACACTACCAATCACATAATTATGTAAGGTGGTAGCTTCCAGATACGAAGGAAACTGGAAAAAAGAAACTCTCTGTCAAGAGAAAATGTCTTGAATAGAAAACTACTACATTAACCAATAACATTACCCCTCTCTATTATGGACATTTTCACTAATTACCAGTATCTGAAAAGAAAATTTGCATAAAGTACACCAGATAAACCTCAAGCAGTCACCTCCCAACAGAGCCTGTATCTGAAGGAAAGATGGAAACAGACCCCACAACAAATGTACCCTACTGCAAATTTTACAATTTGTTTTACAATTAATGCTTTTTTTTTTGTTTTTTGTTTTTTTTTTGGGGGGGGGGGGAGGTTATTTGATTCGATTGTTTGTTTGTTTTTTGACATAGTGCTTAGTGAACATGAAAGAAGACAAGATTTTCTTCTCTGGCGGTCAGGACCTGTGTGTTTGGAATGAGAAAGGAGAGTTAATGGATAAAATGGAACTGAAGAGTGAACATTGTAAGTGGTCAATTCCAACAAATACCGTACCACGCCTTTTGAACAATCTTAAAAAATGGAGGGTGTAGACTGCAGATTACAGGTTGTAATCAACAACCCACACCTTGCAACTGCAACCTGCAATCCACAACCTGCAACCTACCACCCTCCACCTGCAACCTGCAGCATAACCTGCAGCCTGCAACCTGCATTTTGCACCCTCCATCATAAATGCCCAAATTGTAAGTTCACAAAGGGAACCAAACTGTAAAATTAAAGTGGGTAGATCAGTTAGGCAAACATTTTGCAAAAAGCTGTGGCTCTGATATCATCTTGCACTACAAAATCAAAGTCGATCAGTTGTATTTCCTTTACATATTACGTGTAGTTTGACTTAAAACACCTAAGAAAAAGCTGCAGGAAATGAATCAAAATCCCCTTGTTCACTTTTTTTGATTTGAGGTAGTCAGGTGAGGGGAAATGATGAACATTTTAATATTGGGACAGTCTTGTGAAACAATGTCAGGTGATCTGCATAAAGTACTGTTAACTTGACTTAGTTCTTTGAATTGCAGCTGATATCCACACACTGTTGCCAATAAAAAACAACAGAATAGTGGCAGCCTCTAATAAATCATCCCTTGGTGAGTATAATTATTACAATTGGAAGAAATGTGAGAAGTTTAAATTTTGCAACAAAAAATAATTAGTATTTCAACTAGAGAATTATGGCTGTACAATGTATCATAAGCACATGTACCACGCAAATCAAGAGTAATAATTATTAAGACCATGGCAGAGGTGAGGTTGTCAGATGTTGTTTTGCCCGTGGTCAGTAAATTTCTGAAACTGTTCTACTGCTATGCATTATATTAAAACCTGTATAGTACATCTGCAGTAAATCAATTATCTTCTTCCAACATGGACAACATGCTCAGTCATATTTCATTCACCAATTGCATGATGTGCAGAAAAATTGTCTTCCATTATTCTTGTATTTGTTAGAAATGCTGGACTTGAACTCATGATGGCAGGGGCATTTGATCCCCCAGGGAGGGTCACAGCAACCACAATGTATGGCAGACCTGAATGAGTTTATACAGTTTGCTCTTACTTACATGTGCTCCTCATGGTAATTGCTTGCCCCATACATTTTATGTGGCCATGTACTGTTGCCATCAGTGGTTTGATACATTATCAGACTTGAATCGGTGTAAACTTTTCCTTCTTATTTTTTTGCAGTGGTGTATTCAATAGTAAGGCCAACAGATGATTCAGAAAAGATTAAAATTATGGAATTCAAGAAGCTTTCACCACACAGAGAATCAATTAGATGTCTTATCAGTGTGGCAGGTTTGTACACAAGAAATATCCGACTGTTACAAAGTTAAAAAGAAATGGAGTCACAGTTGCTCTAAATTCTTGTGTGCATGGGGTAAGAGCTGGTACTGCATAATAAATGGATAGTTTGTTCAACTGTTGTATACTGCAATTACACATGTTGGCCACCAGCAAACTTAAGGTCCACAACTCAGTGATTCACTTTTTCAATTTATGAGCATTCCATTATTTTTGCTTGTTTATTTTTGTTTGTCTCCATTTTGTTTTGTTTTGTTTTCAATTGGGTTTTTTGAATGTTTACATTGCACTTTTGTCTTGGATGGATATGCCAAGAGGATTTCTGAGGGTGGAGGTACTAGCATTAACAATACAGTGATATTCTGTCGAGGGACCATTAAAACACGTATTCAGTTTTCCAAGGGAAACTGTTGGACCAACAGTATATACCTAAGGCAGAAGCAATCTAGTTTTTAGTCATATTTTAATTAACTACAGTAGAATCCCAGTAACTCGAACTCGGATAACTCGAACTCACCCGCTAACTCGAACTAAGTCCCATTTCGCTTGGATTTGACCCACTTTTCAGTCATTTTTACTGAGTGTAAAGTATTGATGAGTCAAATGAGTCAATGAGTCATGAGTCATGAGTCAATGAGTCAGATCTGAAAAAATTAAGGATCACTTTTATTTATTTTGTCTACTTGCTTAATAGTATGGATTGTCTGATGGTTTAAATGGTCCTTAAAGGGTGGCTGGGAAGGCTATATTCTTCAGGGCATGCAAGTAGTTTGACAGAAATAAACAAAAACATATACATTCTAAAAGTCGTTATCAAGTGACGACCTCAACGACGAGGAGCAACTAGAGACAAAATATTATGATAGCCTTCTAGTGCGGAGTTTAAGGGGTTTACAACCCCTCCCCAGCCACCCAACACACCCTTCTCTCCTCGAAGAAGCCTCTTTCGATTGTGATTGTGATTGTGATTAAATTTGTATCAAGGTGTACTTATCGTTATGGCAAAATACGAAAATTAGTTTTTATGGTTTCAAAGCCAAAGTACACTAAAAAATAATGAATGCAGAAACAGACTTGCCGATTTTAGTTTTTTATAATTTTTCGCACACACACTAAGGAAAAAGCAAAATGAATAGCTCTTGAAGTACTGGGCTTCCTCAAACTTACCAATAATTAGAATTTCCTTAGAGAGTGGAATTGAATTAAAATTGGATACCTTGTACGGCGTAAACTTCAAAGCACACACCCAAGCAGTTATTTTGAGCTTATCATGTCTTCAACAAATCCGAATTCCTTTAAAGAAAGTCATTTCAAGTGTCAACAATACAAAGCTATTGTGCTTCCTTTTGTGAAGTCTTTTGTGTTGTTTCAAATGGAAAGTACTCAACAGTAATATTAGCGAATGAAATGTGTTACTGTAATTAAAATCTATACCACAAAACAATGCCTAAAAAGGATTTGATTCAACTGGAAGACCAGAAAAATCTGATAAAACAATGCCCCAGCTTAAAATCCATACGTCAGAAAAGCCTTTGGGCATAAAATAAGCATGTCTAAGCAGATGGACAAGGATTTCACTTACCTTACGCTTCGCTGATCCGTCCGCCATTTTTGGGTTGGAAGACAGATATCAGATCTTTTTATGAAAAACCGCTGATCCGATCTGTTGACTCATGACTCGTGACTCATTGACTCGTTTGACTCATAAAACATCCGTTCTCATTTTTACTCGGTTAACTCGAACTCGGATAACTCGAACTCCCCGCTAACTCGAACTAAATTTTGTTTCCCTTGATCAAAATTTACCCTGATAACGGGAATTCTGGTATTTGCACTCACCACAGATGCCCATTGAAATATCCCATTAGCTTTTCTTGTTGTGTAATCGAAATTAAACACTAAAACTAACACTACAGCAATTCGATTTTAATTAGTGCAACAAACAGTTCACGTATTTGACAATCATTTCCCAATCTTATGATCTGGAGTGTAACTGAGTTACATTCACAGTACTCAGTATTATCATGAGAATGCATGTTCTTGTTACAGTTTCTCGTGAGATAAGTCTAACTTGCACTGTACTGTATACTGAAGTGCTGAAAAATCAGTTAACTATCAATTATTAACATAGCAAATTGAATATTCAAGTGACCCCGATAACTCAAACCCCCACTAACTTGAACTGGCTTTCATTTCCCTTCAGAGTTCGAGTTACCGGGGTCCTACTGTAGTTATTTAATTAATTAGTTACTAATATTTTGTCATATGTTGATAAATTAGTTAAGTGTATGTCAATTTAATTATTTGCGCAGGCCTCCATTTAAGGTGGCTCCCTAGAGTTTCTACAAAAGTGACTATACGAGCTGGCAAGAGTTACAAAAGAAACCCTAGTTCTGTTGTCTTGCAATCTTTGTTCCTGAGATTTGCCATTAAGATTACCAAGTGAACATAATTTTTTCAGTTTTTGCTTCTTAGGCATAGGCTGTTGTCATGGCATCAAAACGTCTAAAGAGTGACGGATATCTTCCATTAATTCATCTTTATTCTTTAATATTTTGATTTTCCCTCGGTGAAATTTTTTTAAACTTTCCTATCTTTTGAAAATGATTTTTACTAACTTTTTGCAGGGGAAAAAATATGGGGTCATTCAGATGGTTTCACTGATATCACGTGATTTCTTATTTTTGACCATTAAACTGAATTGCTCTGACAGAATTTTTCCAAAAAATAGTATGTGGAAGGTAGCGTTAGTATCTCAAAATGTGCAAAATTAAAAAAAAAAGGAACGCGAGAAAATTGACTGTTAACTTTGCTTTTTTGGCTATGCTAATGTCATAAAATGTCAGGAAAATCTTACGATTTCATGTGAGTGCACGCAGATTACTACAGCTCACATCATCAGCACGCACGCGGTCATAAAACTGTAGGGAGCCACCTTAAACCAGCATGAGCTAAATTGGACCTGCCTGTATAAATATCGCTTATGAAAAATAAATAAGAACTCTGTGTTTATAATTATTGTTTAGAATACTAGATTTTCGTAAACTGGTATTTTAAATTTACAGCTCACCAACTCGACTCTTTGCATGTAGGGAAAAAGTTGGTATTAAAAAAAATAAATTAACATGGATTGCCTGATAGTGTCTTTCTGTAGGTGAACACTATATCACATCAACCAGACTCAGAGAAAATTTAGTGGTGAACTGCAAGTGTGACCTGATGTGCAGCTGTGGCAAAACAAACACCAGTAATTTAGTTGTGATAGTGCTATTAGTAATAGCCGTTGCATGTTAGCTAGGGACAGAGCCATAACAAAGTAGGAATTTGTGCCCCTGTATAAATTTGTGGCTTGCTTGCGCCTTGCCTGATAATACTCCTCCACCAGTTCGCTCTAAAATCCACAAAACCATTTCTCTTTCCTTTAGACAGTATGTTTGCTTCTGCTTCCCTGGATGGAGCCATTGTCCTTTGGAGCTCACACAGTCTTACATACACACGGCAGTTTAACTTTGTCAAGAATTATGAAGGACCACATCATACTTATCCTGCCAGTGCCCAGCATGTCTTTACTGTAGATCAGGTATGGTTAGTTAACAAATAACGAATATAAGCAAACAACAACAACTAACCACTTATTACCACAGTTGCAAAGTATCAACAAAGACAATACAGAAGACAGCTTTCAAGTAGGTAAAAAAACTACTGACAGCATTAAGCTTAAGGTTACTCCAGACCTTCGCGTGTTTTCTTCCTGTGTCCTCCGGGAAAAAAAATTGTATGTACGCCATTTATTTTTAAAGGAAAGCATGGCAAACTACATATCGTTGGAAAGATTAATAAATGTAGATTTTGGAAATAAATATTGCAAAAATGACCGCAAATATGACAATGCCTCATTCAATCAAACAAGTGAATTAATAGGATACCAAAACTCGGCAGATTTCTGTGAAATTTGGCCTGAACATTCCTTAGATGTTGTGAAACAAAAGCGTGCCAGGGATTTTCGAAATTTATAATATTTCACCCCTGACGATCTTCAATGCAATGTGCCCATCACGTATTCTTTGCTGCTCGAGCTTGACAGATTAATAAAAAAATAATAATTAGAATATCGAAAAATGCCGACACACTTTTGATGATTGATCCTTTGTGATTAACACTGTGCAGTTATTTTGCCAGTGCACTTGGATTTGGTACCCTATTAATTCAATTGAATGACACATGGTCATTTTCGTGGTTGTTTGTAGAATTGAAGAAATCGGCAATTTATATTTTTTCCGAAATCTACATTTATTAAGCTTTCCAACGATATATAGTTTGCTGTGTTTTCCTTTAAAATGGCGCGCATACGAATTTTTCCCAGAGGACACCCATGAAGGTCCGGAGTAACCTTTAAACTAAGGTCAGACCAAGTAGATTCAGTAAGAAAGAAAATTAAAGGAACAAGGAAAAAATAGAAATATATGTGAAACATAAATGAATAAAAATAAGTTTAAAATTATAGAAAAATACTGACAGTAGTATTAGCAAGAATTAGGGGTCATTCAAAACTTCAGATTTTGAAAGAAAGAAGGGATCTCGAAGTTAGGCGAGTCAGTGTGTCTAGGCACAGCTTTGACAAAAAAGTGAAGTCACAGGCTTGGATTTATAAACCAAGGGTGTTGTTGTATCAAGATCAGCAAGTCTCAGATTTTATCATCCCATGCCCCTAGTAGTTTTGCAATACACCTATTACCATGAAGCTACATGTAATATTAGATAAGCTTTTCAGGACGCAATTCAGTTTATCTATACTATTCCGTCGAGATTTAAAATACCATCTACAAGGCTAAAAAGTAAAAAGAAAAAAACGAACGTTTTCAACTAATTAAGACACCCTCAGGGTAAAAGACCATCTGCTACATGCACATCGAAGACCCTGGGGTCAAGGTTGCATGCACATTTTATATGTTTTAAATGATTTCCAATAGAAGCATTTGGAAAACATTTAGTCAAAACGTTTGGTTTTTCGCCTAATGTTAATAGTACAGTTCAGTTTGTTCCGCAGGTGTTACATTTTTTTTAGTTGTCTTCATTTTATGATGTATAAGACATTTATGTTTTTGTTTATAGAGATACATCTTTGCATCTGTTGGCCATGGATTTTTCTTGTATGATGCAATGTCAGGTACGTTTTAGTAACCATACTGTATTTCACCAGCTTTTAGTCTTCACCTGATATATACATCTTTTTTGTTCAAATTTTTGCATAGAAAAATAAAGACAGTTACTCGTGTTTCACACACTAAGCGATCATCAGACTCTGGCGTTAGAAGTTACTGAGATAAAATTTAAACAGGGTGGTTATATTAATTAGAGAGATCTTGTTTCGCTCTGCATGTATTTTGCTCTGCATGTTTTTGCATTGAGCACTCCTGCGACTATGTGAAACAACATTGTTGATTTGTTTATCTTTTTTGTTCCATATTATGCTTGGTAATATAGACCCTTTTCAAAAATGGCTGCTGATAATTTTTTTTGTATGCATCAAAATTAGCCTTAAGTTACTAACCTCCTTGTAGAGTCTAATTTCTGAGAATGTTACACTTGAACGAGGTTTTTAAGGCTGAGTTGAATGCATACAAAAGGATATTTCATCAGCAGCATTTTCAAAAAAGGGTCTACAGTTGACTCCCAAGTTGAGTTACTGGAATTTTGAGTTATAGAGGGGAAAAATATAAAGAAAATGACCTGAAGTGAAAAATCATTCGCTTTGAGTTAGCGGTAGGTTAGATGTTGCTGAGGGTTTGAGTTAGTTACTGGGAGTCAACTGTATATACACTGTATAGTGTATCCAGCACTGATTTCTGTGTTGACGCCAGACCTTAAGGCCTTAACATTACAGCCTATCATCTTCATAATAATATGATACTCATTTCAGGTATTTTATTATGCAAATAAAGTGTACTGTACTTTTATTGATGCAGGAAAATGCCTTGCCAACGTCACAAATGCTCACCATGGAAAAATACTTCATTCACTCCTTTTATGTGATGGGTAAGATTCTCAGTGTTATTAGTGTGTCTATGAATGTGCTTGATTGTGTGATTGTTTAACATTTGCCCTAAAGAACTGGCAAATTATTTTTCATTTAGTGCTAAATTAATTCCACTGTAAGGGTTTCATTAAACTGAAGTCAATTAACAGTTCTCTTGCTTGAGCAAAAGAATGTGATCAGAGGGCGGAATGTTCTTGAAACAAAATTAAATTAAACCTACATAAATCTGCCTCAATTACACATTCACAAATGTACATAAATAAGGCCTGTGACCGATTTTTCTTTTTGGCGTTTCTCTGCAAATGAAACAAGAGTGAATAAAAAGATGCTGTTGCAAAGTTAGTAGCAAAAAGTGCATTTCTAAATCGACTTAATTTTGCACAGGTCAGCATAAAAACTGACAGGGTGCTTGTTATACACTGATAGAATGCTCTGCCTCCCCCCCCCCCCCAGCCCCTTGTGCTTGTTTTCAGTTGGACCACTATTATTTGAAAATACAGTGATGCAGTACAGGTTGTTCCCATCTGCTTCCTTCTCTGTTTCAGCTATATCCTGGCCACTTGCTCTGAGGATGGTTCTGTAAGGATTTGGGGATCTCCCAATCCTCGTTTAGTCTGTAAGTAACATACCTTGTAAACTCTGATTTGTGTGATGTATGTGATTCTGTATGGCCCAAAGGAAATGGTTTTTGAGTAGTCTTAGTCTGAAATAGGCTATAGATTGTGACCATTTTGGTCTGGAAAGTAAGGTATGTTTCGATTACTGGTTTGAAATAAAGCATATATTCTTGTTGTTTTTGCCAGGGGAAGTTTCATAGGTCTAAACGAGGAAGAAAGATCACATATTTTGGCCTTAAATATAACAGGGTTCAAGGTCTGGGCTGATCATCCCTTAATCTCAAATTTCAAAGATTGCCCTTCTAAGGGTTGGAGGTTGCTTTTCACAGTTTGTTCAAATCTTCTTCGATGTTTACCACCCACACGCTTCAGCAGCCTTGTATTTTTCTGTCTTTTCAACTGTAAGTGTAGTTGGAGATTTCATTCAATAACAATCCCTCCACTGTAAAGAGTAGCGAACTTCAGCATTGAAAAAAATCACTATTTTGCAATATACATGGTACACTACAATAGCAGCACGACAGGAAAGTGCTACTACATTTCTTTTTGGCACACTTAAGATTTTCATCCTCAGATTCATAAGTTACGTGTAGAAGGTGCACATGATATGAGTCAAGGCTTGGCCCTGGTCATCGCGTAAAAAAGGGGTTGAGAAAAGTTTTTGACATTTGCTCTCTTAACAGGCGTTGGCTCTCAATTGAAACCCTTTAGTTTGCACGTAGAAAGATTTCTTGGTAAAAGGTAAGTATAAAAATATATCTGCTACACCAAAAATAGTTTGAATATTGATTCTGACACGTGGCTGAGAGTTGTGAAAGACACGTGATCAAATGTTTAGGTAAACTAGCTGAGTTTCTGGTGTTGTCATAAAACGTTTGCCACCTTAAATTAAAGCTGGTGCACCCTAAGGATCCTTCCTGAATGATAAGTGTGGAGCGACCTATAAAATCCAGTGTAATAGTTGTGGGGAAGATTATGTTCGGTGTATCAGAGAGATGTGCAGGGTTCTCAACATCAGATTTAAAGGGTGTACTTACATCATGAGAGCATCAGTGACGGCAGTCAGAGTTCACCTTTGTATCTAAGGGACTCAGCCTACACCGTGAATCTTGACAACACCGTAATAGTCGCCATGGAGAATGACACCCTGGGGAAAAGGCTTAGGGAGGAAATGGAGATTCAAAGCCAAGTTCCCTCCCGGCCTTAACCGAGACTGTGGATATGACCTTCCAGCGGTTTTCTTGGACATTTGTCTTTGAAAATTCTCATCCACGTTCCAAATGTCAGCGGTAGATACCCATCACCTAACAAGGCACCGTGATGGTTATTATCATATTTACCAGTTATCGTCCCATCTCTTTGTATTTGTTTTGCAGTGTTTCCGAAATTCAGAATTTGAGCACTCCAATAAATCCTGCCCTCCTAGGGGAGTGTGTTGCTCACACGGGTGCTATTAATGTAAGCAAGCCAGAGTTGTTTACTAGCTTAGCCCTTTTGCTCGCAGAAGGGCCCAAGATCAAACAATGTTGGTGACTATTACAAATCTCGAATCTCATTTTCACAATGTTAAAAGGAAACAATTCCACAAGAATGTGGTGTTCAGTATCGGACATTTGAATAGTTCACACGTCGGGTTTTTATCCAGAGATTTAAAAGTTAGAATTACTTGGTGCATCATAATAAACAGTAGCACAGGAAAATACTGCCCAGTAACTTTCATTTAGTCGGTCGCACATTAGACGTTCATTCACACACTCAAAACTTAAGACGGAATCCATTAGGAAACTGAGTAATTTTAATTTTCAGTGGACAAAAATCTTGTACCAGAATAATTTAAAGCATATCACATTCTTTTTTACATTTTCTGAGAGCTATGGATGTAATCTGTTATCTGTAATAACCCCAAAGACAATTTCTTATGGGAGCCCGAGAAAATAAATTTCAAATTTCACAAAATGAAATCTTACGCATAAAAATTGACCTGTTTTACCTGTGTTTACACAATTCCTGTGAAATTTGAAATTTAATTTAACGGGCTCCCATAAGAAATTGTCTTTGGTGTTATTACAGATAACTTATTACGTCTATAGCTCTTAAAAAGTGTAAAAAAGAATGCGATATACTTTAAATTATTCTGGTACAAGATTTTTGTCCACTGATTACTCGATTTCCTGATGGATTCCGTCTTAAAACCACTTTGTACATCATAATAAACAGTAGCACAGTTAAGTGCTGCACATCAAACAAAATAGGAGAGGGTTAGAGTTTGGTGCATGGGCACAAGACAAATGGGTTCATTTTGGTTTCCAAGATCCCGCGCGCAAGATAAGTTGTCCTCGCGTGTTGCGTGGAAGACTCTCGAAGTTTTATTGGAAAGTCGGCGCGTTGCTGATTTCCAGCAGGAAAACAAGGAAAAGTGAAAAGGACCAAGCAACAAACGCTAGAACACAAAAAATCTTCCAGAGGGTTAGTTAGGTACTGTATATTTTACACAAATACGTGTATACATATTGCCAAGAAAGCCTTAGTTTGTGTGTAAGCGATTTGCGAATAAGGGACGTTTTTGGTAAAAGTGGGAACTATCTTTTGACGAAAAGCTTTCTTGCTTTTTAAAGATATTGTTATTTTTCGTCACCAATTTCATCTATTCATTTCATATCATCAACGCACACGAATAAGTGTCACACTCTGTTTACCAGGCTACCAATGTCCCCGTTTTGTTTTCTGTTAAGATGGCTGTTAATCTAGGTGAGGAAGGCTTTGCATCCTGTGGAAGTGATGGTCTTGTTGTCTTGTGGAAGGCAAGTTGTCTTAATTTATTATCATAAAGCTTCTTGTTTCATTGATAGTGTATTTTGTGCTCATATGCAGAGAATATAAAGACATATTGAAGGCCAAACACGTTACATCTTGGAGAGGCAAACGTTGAGTCATGCAGGGCGGTCCTTACGTCTGAGCTTGTAGATAAAACCCAAAGTGTAACCGACTACGTAAATGAAAGCTAGTGACGAGTAATCTCCTGTGTAGCCTAAGAAAACAGCCGACGAAGAAAATTCCGTCGCCGCACAACCAATCGGAAGCACTTCCAAGATCTGGGTAGTGCACGTCATCAGTATGGATGGAACTTCGGCGCTCGTTACTCAGACGTCGTTTTGCGAGGGCTCAAGTGGCGACCTCGCGAAACGTCGGCTGTTTTCTCAGGCAGTGGGACTGTTCGTTTTGTGCCAATGACCCTCTTAGATACTAAAAGATAACCGATCCCAACTCAAAGTTAACACCTGTCGCGAGAAAACTATTGATGTCAATTCACTCAATCTTGTAATTGTTGTTGTTGTTGTTGTTGTTGTTGTTTTTGAAATTGAAACATACTTACAATGAGTTTCTTCCCTTAGGATGGTGTATTGGAAAAGGAAAGAAGAAATGAGATGGTTCGCAATATACTGTTGTCCATGGATAACAACACGCCGTGACAATTTGTGTATAGACGGGCGTAGAACGCCGAAGCCAAGTCTTTTCCGGTTTTTGTTTGGCCACGTCTGTTCAAGATATCTCTAGAGCTCAACATTTGTACAACTTTTTGACGTTTGTGATGATCTCAGACTCTTTAAAAATGTGTTGAAATTAGACTTCAGTAACAATCACATGAAGTGTATTTGGAGCTTTCTTACTCCTGTCATTCAATTGCGCAAGCTTCGGTTCAAATCTTACATGATCTTACGAGGAAGTAGGAAATCTTAGGCCAAGGGAATCCAGATAACAAAATTTGCTGGCGCGACCCAATCCATTTTTATTCTGATTTAAGACTCGTGTTATAAAAGAGAGTCACATGGTCGTAAAAAGATTACCGCACAAAGGGAGATTGTATTTCTTGCATCTAGAAAAATGTAATATATCGCATTTTATTTCCTAAGTCCTTATAATTCACCAGAAAAACGGTTATAAATTGAGATTACGTTGTAACCGTTTTCTCATTAGTCAAGTGTCACCACTTTTGTGTATGTCGACGATTTAACGGCAGTTAGAGTTTAGCTTCTGAGAAAAGAGCTCGAGACCGCAAGTGAACTTGTGGATATTGAATTTTCTTTGGATAGTCGATCTCCATGTGTGCGGATTAATTGAAAGCGGTCACCCTTTAAAGTTGTAATGGCTCGTTTGAAACAATGCCTAAGACACGAGAGAACAGTCTAACAAAAAATGAAAAAGGAGAGCGTGTTTCATTTGGATTACCATATTCGATGTGTGAGATATCCTCATATATCTTCTCAATCAAGTCACTACATAAAGAGAAAACGAAGAAACAAAGCCGTCGAATTCTATGCTAATTAAGACATCTCCAAACCTCTATCACTCTTACGGTTTTCTCTACTCAATGAATTATTAATAAAATCGAGAAAGGTTTTTTTTTTCTTTTTTTTCTTTCTCAGACGCACTAATAATTCATCAGGTTTAAACAAAGAACATCATAAGCGTGGTAGAGGTTTCGATCAAACACCGAGAGAGTGTTGCATCAGTAACTGGGTAACTCCAACACCTTGAATTTCGTCCAAAAATATCCACTCCACGGGGTTTTCTTAACTCTCTTTTCAGTGTAATTTTGATGTAATATATCAAACACGAGAAAAAGTGTTTCATCAGGATATCCAAACTCCGAGAAGTGGGTTGAAAAAACGAGGCGCAGCCGAGTTTTTTGACCGACTTCGTGGTGTTTGGATATCCTGATGAAACACTCTTTCGAGTTTTTGATATGTCTTCTCAAACCATTCATAATTCTTGGAGAAATTCAAAGCAGAAGTTCGCAAAATTTTACGCTGATTAAGATCCGGTATCCAAACCACCGTCACAGTAGTGATTTCCTTTGTTTTCTCTTTATGAATTATTAACGAGTTTGAGAATAATTTGCACTTTTCCCTAATAACATTCAGGAACAGCCTAATATTTCAGATGTTTCCATGTGACATTATAAAATTACTCTTAGTCCGGTTAAAACGTCGAACTTCACATGTGCCGAACCTAATACAAATGAGCTTCACCGCGGTCAAACGAGAAAAATATACGTCAAAGATAAGGGAATTACTTTCACTGTAAAGTTTGATACTTTATCAGTATCCTGTAGATTTACTAAAATGTTTCGAACGTTACTGAAAACGTTCTAAGTGTTTGAATACGGGAGACGGACGTGTCAGCGCAATTTGTGAAAGTAATTTTGTTCAGGCGCGTATTAAACATTTAGATAGCAAAGAAACTCGTTTATTTGGAGAATTGAAAATATATTTACACTCACCCACTATTTTATATATCACTGCTCATGTTTCGACTGCATCGTGACAAAAGCTTACGAATTAAAACGAAAAACAGCCTCAGACGTTTGACCGCAGTGGACAAATGAGCAAGAGCTATAATTGTCTTGGCTCGTTTGCATTAGGTTCGGCACAGGTAAGTTCGACGTTAAACCGGGCCTTACAAAGGAAAACAAAGCTACTCGTCCATAACTGAAGGCACTTCCCATCTAAACAAAAGCTTGAAATTTTATAGGAATACATTTTAATTGTTTCTCTCTTTCTTTTATCTTGCTACAAAACCTAGATGTGTCGAAATAACAGAGGAGAGTGTCAAAACAAAAGCTTTTGTTTCCCTCTTTCGCCTATTTTTCTACAAATTTCAAATACCTTGAAATTTTATTGGAATACATTTTATTTGTTTCTGTCAAAGTTTTATTCTGCTACAAAACTCAGATATGTTGAAATAACAGGAAAGCGTGTCATTCGTATATATCTTTCCCTTGGTTTGGCCTTAAATTCAGATATGTTCAAAAATCAGAAAGACATTTAATTTTTTTCTCTCTTTTGCTTATTAAATTTAAATTAAAAGAGGAAAGTATTATATTTGTTGCTCTTTTCCCTTATTTTGGTAGAAAATGCAGAAGAGAAAAACTTATTTTTCGCTTTCTCCAAGCTGTGCTACAAAAATTTTGATGTCTTAAAATTACCAAGGAAAACTGTTTTATTCTTTCACCTCCTTCTACATATTTTGCTGTGAAACTGGCCGGGGCTGCGTTGAATTTACAAAGGAAAACATTTTGTTTCCGTTTATCCTATTTCGCTACAAAACTACGACAACATTTTAACCATTACAGAATCTTCAGTTTGAACGGCTGAAATTTAAAGTTACAAATAATACAATAATATGATCGTTAAATGTGGTAAACGATTTTCGACAAATTTCGGACTCCGCCCGACTCTATTCTTCAAATGTCCTTTTTGTTAAGTCCCAGTAACACGGGCAACATTTTCGTGCAACTTCTCAGGCAATAGCGTTGCGTTGCAAGTTGAGAATGTAGCGATGCAATTTGAGAATGTAAATATGTTTGTTGTGCGTCTTACCACCTCGCGCAGCAAATTTTCATGTTGCAAAAAGTAGGCGTCGTTTTTACTTTTTGCAACATGAAAATTTGTTGCACGAGAAGGTGGTAATACGCGCAACAAACATATTTACATTCTCAAATTGCATCGCTACATTGTTGCGCGACACGTTACACAAAAATGTTGCCCGTATTGCTGGGCCTTTATCAACGTTTTCCAGTTGAGTTGATAACAAATTTCACAGATAGCAAATAAAACGTTGTGATAGAAAAATAAGATTGATTATAGTTTGTTTCTTGCATCCTGAAACTATAACTCTCGATATATGCACTGCAAGAAGTCCAAGGGGAATGAGTCCTTCAATTTTTACAACTAAGGGAAATCTCTTTGAACCTTTCCTGATATCCGTGGCATATTTGGCCGTTTGATTTACGTGCAACGCAGACTGCAAACGGAAGTACGAGTGAACATTAAAAATGCAAACGGAAACGCAAGCAAGTTAAGCGTGACTTTTCCGACATCTTGTAAACCGCACCAAATGCGCATGCATGGTATTCCTTTCGTTCACGTTTGCGTGACGTGTAAGCACCTGTTGCGTATGTTTTCATTTCCGTTAACGTCCCACTTGCGAACCAGGCTAAAAGTCAAGGATTGCATAAGATAACGTGAGCCTCCTAAACGAGGCAAATATGTGCTCTTTGTTGTGAACGAAAAGAACATCGAAATTAATATTCCGGTCATCAACTTGCTTCTAATTTTAGTCCATTTTGTAGCACGTGGCAAATTCCCATTGAGTTCTGGCTGCAGGCCGAATTTTGGTGCCATGCACTTTGTTTTCTTAGAGTTGATAAGGTCAATCGCCTGCATCGACGAGAAGTCCTTTCTCGTGATATTGGTTAGCCTTGCCATGTTCACCCAGTGATGTGGCTACTCCAATCCTGTCACTGATTTCTTTCTTGATTGCAAGTTCTTTATCGAAATATTCTTTAGCCTTGCCATATTCTTGAAGTGCCTCAAACACTGTTCCTAGTTTTCCGTAACATCTGCCTTCTTCACCCCTGTCGCCGGTTTCTTTCATGATTGCAAGTGCTTTCTCGAAATATTCTTTAGCCTTGTGATACTCACCAAGTGACTGAAACACTGTTCCCAGGTTTATGTAACATGTATTTTCTCCATTCCTGTAGCGGGTTTCTTTCATGATTGCAAGTGCTTTCTCGAAATATTCCTTAGCCTTTCCATAATCACCAAGTAAAGGAAACACTGTTCCCAGGTTTATGTAACATCTGCCTTCTTCTTTCCTGTCGCCGGTTTCTTTCATGATTTCAAGTGCTTTCTCGAGATGTTCTTCAGCCTTACCATATTCTTTAAGTGACTCAGACACTGATCCCAGGTTTATGTAACATCTGCCTTCTCCATTCCTGTTGCCGGTTTCTTTCATGATTGCAAGTGCTTTCTCGAAATATTCTTCTCCCTTACCATATTCTTTAAGTGACCCAAACACTGATCCCAGGTTTATGTAACATGTGCCTTCTCCATTCCTGTCGCCGGTTTCTTTCATGATTGAAAGTGCTTTCTCGTGATATTCTTTAGCTTTTCCATATTCACCAACTGAATAAAACACTGTTCCCAGGTTTCCGTAACATCTGCCTTCTCCTTTCCTGTCGCCGGTTTCTTTCATGATTGCAAGTGCTTTCTCGAGATATTCTTTAGACTTTCCATATTCACCGAGTGACCGAAACACTGTTCCCAGGTTTATGTAACATCTGCCTTCTTCTTTCCTGTCGCCGGTTTCTTTCATGATTGCAAGTGCTTTCTCGGGATATTCTTTAGACTTTCCATATTCACCGAGTGACCGAAACACTGTTCCCAAGTTTATGTAACATCTGCCTTCTTCTTTCCTGTCGCCGGTTTCTTTCATGATTGCAAGTGCTTTCTCGAGATATTCTTTAGACTTTCCATATTCACCGAGTGACTGAAACACTGTTCCCAGGTTTATGTAACATGTGCCTTCTCCATTCCTGTCGCCGGTTTCTTTCATGATTGCAAGTGCTTTCTCGAAATTTTCTTCCCCCTTACCATATTCTTTAAGTGACTCAAACACTGATCCCAGGTTTAAGTAACATGTACCTTCTCTATTCCTGTCGCCGGTTTCTTTCATGATTGCAATTGCTTTCTCGAAATATTCCTTAGCCTTTCCATATTCACCAAGTGACGGAAACACTATTCCCAGTCCTCCGTAACATCTGCCTTCTTCTTTCCTGTCGCCAGTTTCTTTCATGATTGCAAGTGCTTTCTCGAGATATTCTTTAGCCTTGTGAGATTCACCAAGTGACTGAGACACTGTTCCCAGGCTTGTGTAACATGTGCCTTCTCCTTTCCTGTCGCCGGTTTCTTTCATGATTGCAAGTGCTTTCTCGAAATATTCCTTAGCCTTACCATAATCACCAAGTAAAAAAAACACTGTTCCCAATTTTATGTAACATGTGCCTTCTCCCTTCCTGTCGCCGGTTTCTTTCATGATTGCAAGTTCTTTCTCGAAATATTCTTCAGCCTTACCATATTCTTTAAGTGACTCAGACACTGTTCCCAGTCCTCTGTAACATGTGCCTTCTCCTTTCCTGTCGCCGGTTTCTTTCTTGATTGCAAGTGCTTTCTCGAGATTTTCCTTAGCCTTTCCATATTCACCAAGTGACCGAAACACTGTTCCCAGGTTTATGCAACATCTGCCTTCTCCATTCCTGTCGCCGATTTCTTTCATGATTGCAAGTGCTTTCTCGAAATATTCTTCTCCCTTGCCATATTCTTTAAGTGACTCAAACACTCTTCCCAGGTTTATGTAACATGTGCCTTCTCCATTCCTGTCGCCGGTTTCTTTCATGATTGCAAGTTCTTTCTCGAAATATTCTTCTCCCTTACCATACTCTTTAAGTGACTCAGACACTGTCCCCAGTCCTCTGTAACATCTGCCTTCTCCATTCCTGTCGCCGGTTTCTTTCATGATTGCAAGTGCTTCCTCAAGATATTCTTTAGCCTTTCCATAATCACCAAGTAAAAGAAACACTGTTCCCAGGTTTATGTAACACGTACCTTCTTCATTCCTGTCGCCGGTTTCTTTCATGATTGCAAATGCTTTCTCGAAATATTCTTTAGCCTTGTGGTACTCACCAAGTGACTGAAACACTGTTCCCAGGTTTATGTAACATGTACTTTCTCCATTCCTGTCGCGGGTTTCTTTCATGATTGCAAGTGCTTTCTCGAAATATTCCTTAGCCTTTCTATAATCACCAAGTAAAGGAAACACTGTTCCCAGGTTTATGTAACATCTGCCTTCTTCTTTCCTGTCGCCGGTTTCTTTCATGATTGCAAGTGCTTTCTCGAGATGTTCGTCAGCCTTACCATATTCTTTAAGTGACTCAGACACTGATCCCAGGTTTATGTAACATCTGCCTTCTCCATTCCTGTCACCGGTTTCTTTCATGATTGCAAGTGCTTTCGCGAGATATTCTTTAGCCTTGTGATATTCACCAAGTGACTGAAACACTGACCCCAGGATTATGTAACACCTGCCTTCTCCATTCCTGTCGCCGATTTCTTTCATGATTGCAAGTGCTTTCTCGAAATATTCTTCTCCCTTACCACATTCGTTAAGTGACTTACACACTAATCCCAGGTTTATGTAACATGTGCCTTCTCCATTCCTGTCGCCGGTTTCTTTCATGATTGCAAGTTCTTTCTCGAAATATTCCTTAGCCTTTCCATAATCATCAAGTAAAAAAAACACTGTTCCCAGGTTTATGTAACATCTGCCTTCTTCTTTCCTGTCGCCGGTTTCTTTCATGATTGCAAGTGCTTTCTCGAGATATTCTTTAGACTTTCCATATTCACCGAGTGACTGAAACACTGTTCCCAGGTTTATGTAACATGTGCCTTCTCCATTCCTGTCGCCGATTTCTTTCATGACTGTAAGTGCTTTCTCGAGACATTCGTTCGCCTTATAATATTCACAAAGGGACTCAAACACAACATAACATTTTCCTTCTCCACCCCTGTCGCCGATTTCTTTCTTGATTGCAAGTTCTTTCTCGAAATATTCTACAGCCTTGCCATATTTATAAAGGGACTCAAACACTGTTCCCAGGTTTCCGTAACATCTGCCTTCTCCATTCCTGTCGCCGATTTCTTTCATGATTGTAAGAGCTTTCTCGTAGAATTCCTTCGCCTCACCATATTCACCAAGAGATTCAAACACACTTCCTACTTTTTTATGAACGAAAGCTTCACCCTCTCTGTCACCAATTTCTATCATGGTCTTCAGTGCTCTCTTATAAAAGTCATTTGCTTGAGCATATCGTCGCTGACGCTCATACATGTCTCCCATTTTTATTCTAAAATAATCGAAACACGAATAAAGAAGTTTTAACACACAAATAACACTTTTTCTTACGTCCACCTGAATAATTGTCACAGTCAATCGCACGGGCGTCGTTACACTAAAATTTTTTTTGGGGGGGGGGATTCATTAGCATTGTGGGTTTAACAGATAGTTCATATTCGGGTTTAAGAGGTCTACTTTGGCCCATACATCACTTTTGGGTGACAGTGGTAAAGATGGGTGGCGGTAATAGCTAAGCCGTAAATCATGGTTTCTTGAACTGCTTTGTCACTTGGAAACTTTTAAAAATTCACATTCTCAACTTCAAGAACTAGTTAACATCACGTTTATAGGTAGATCAGAAAAACAACTCTAAGATTTATTCGTCAGTTATAGGTTCAGTGATATGTCTCCGTTTTATTAGCGTGGAATCGTTCGTTTCAGTGTTTACGATAGGCGAAAAGTGTAAAAATATCTTTTTTTCCAAACGAAAACGCGTTAGTATGGACAAGGCCTTAGTGTGCGGTAAAAAGGTACGCATCGTGAACATCATTTGGTGTTTAAGAAGAATTTTTCCCTCATAGTCCCGATGGGAGTAGATTAAGGTTAGCTGCCTGATGGATAAGCCAGGGGTGTGTGTTATCGGTTGTACTTTGCAATATTGATTACTTCTCTTGGAGTTTGGTCAAGGGATACCGGTGAGTTAATTCCTGCCTACTGACTAACATTGTACCGCGTAATACCCCTCCATTTATATAGCTGTGGACAGTTTTCATAACCGAGAATATGACGACACTAAGTACGACACGACAGTATGTCCCAAAATGTTTCCTTTGAAGTCCGATCGTGTCTGAAAGTACACACGACTGACCACGAGTTGAACGCGAGTGACAGGGAGTAACCACGAAGAAACATCAACATCTTGCTGACGCCATTACGACGTCATCGTTGCTATTATTGCACAAATTAGGCGTTTCTGGAGACTTAAATGCGTAAAATCGACATTTCCAAGTGGTGATGGGGGTTTGGGGGACGGAGTGCCACCTCTTTGCACTTTTTTGATTGCAAAATAAGACGCAATATTCAGCATTTTGCATATTTGCCTGGCTTCCCACCTCTAATCCCATCCTCTCTGCGTTTTGAGATGCGAGACAAGATCCACGAAGGGCACCAAGGGATCATTGAATGCCGGGAGTCGTTATAATACTTTCCTTCAGTATAGCCCTGGCCCTGAGGAAGGCTCATTTTGTTAGCCGAAATATTGGCATTTTTGCCAGAGTGCCATCCTTCCATTCAGTTTTGTTCTATTGTAACACCTCTTGGAGACTTACCAAGCCAAACCCAAAATTGGACAGTAGGGCCTTTTTACTTAAATTCAAAAAATAAAAAATAAAAACGTAATAAAAATTACCTTATCTCACATTCATTCTGGTACACTTCACCCAGATTTTCGATGGTCACGTTCAACTCCTCCTCGTATCCAATCTTTCTGAATTCTTCTTCCAACCTGAGTTTTGTTCTCTTTGCCTCAAAGTCATCCACAAACGACAGGAGACTGCGTTCTGTATGACAGAACAATTTAACTAGGATGGAACCAGTTTCAAGAGCTCTTACTTCAGGGTCGACCACCCTGTCTTCATTTCTCTCCAATGCATTTCTGATTGCATGCTCAGTGGGTAGCCGGTGGGTCAGGTAATACGCGCCTAAAGACAGACCGCCAACGACCACGAGGCCTGCCAACCAATTGTTGTCAATTTTGATCTCTACCTTGAATCCTCCAGAAGCTTGAAGAGTTAGGTCAAGAGCTGCCCTGCATGCTTCAATTGCTGCTTCATTCGCCATCTGTAAGTATTACTTTTATTGTCCTATTGTATCTATCTGTCTGAAGTCACCGTTGTCAAGAGGGAGGCTTTAGTAGACTGCGGTACAGATGTCATCAGTGGACAACAAGGCTTTTTCTGTTACTTGCTTCTGTAAATACACATTTGAAAAAATAATTGAAAGGGAAACCAGCAAATGTGAGCCATTTCACATAAGAATGCGTCACTCAGTGTCACTTCTACTACCAAAAAGAGTGACACACTATACTTCACGATGCTATTTGATCTGGCACCTCAGACGCCTGTGTAAGTGCTGACAATTCTATCTCAAAAAGTTCTTATTTTGTTTAAAAAAACTATACAAGGTGATGTTTTGTTAAAAAAAGTCAAAACCAAAATTTCGCTTAATAGTCTCTAAAGATGTCTTGAAGACGACGAACCGAATACGCAGGAAAAGGTCACGCTGCCCACTTGTTAGGAACTGGCACTTCCCTCAAAAATCTACATGACTCTATTAACCGTTGCAAAACATAAAATTTCATTGTTTATATGCCAAAGCATCAGCGCTTTTGGTGTTACCATGACTGGAATATGGAACTGTTCCAGCTGTTTAGGACTGGTAAAAACGTAAGCATCAGAGGTGATTCTCCCAAAACTCTTATAGCCAAATTTTTAATGAGGGAAAAAGTAAAAATGAGATAAAGAATAGCCCACTCATACGACAACGGACGGACCGTAAGAATGTGGTCGTATTGGTGGGGTGGTTCACAAAATGACCGCCTCAGCCCTTTTCCATACCAAGGAAAAAATAGAAGTAGCAATAATAACGGTTTTTAGTGTGTTTGTGTATTTTGTATTTTTATTGTTTTTAGAATTTCTTGCCTCTTTCTTGCTTTTTGTATTTTTGTATAATTATTAGGAGGGTGGGGGTTCTGAAATGAGTACAACCGGCATAATGTTAACCTACCCCCCCTGTACAAAGGCTGAAATAACTTCTTACCCCCCTCCCCTATTAAAGCTGATAGCTAAGGTACAACCCCCCTCCACCCCGACCCCCATTTCCAGCCAATTTTATAACACATAACACACGTAAAAACCCTAGCAGAAACAATGCACTGAACTTTACCTTTACATATTTACTAGCCACATATAAACACTGGCTTGACAAGAAGGCAGAAAATGGACAGGACTGGTGTGTTTACTGGGAAATTAGGCTATTTAGGTTCTTAAACAGGTTCTTTTTTCTTAAGAAAAATGTTTTGTTGCTGGAAGAATATTGGCTCTGTCTATTGTTTATGTAAAAAATACATATCATCAAGTCTATATGTCTGCAATCTAAACAATTACATATCCTATTTTATCTTTATTTATTTCTCTCAATGTTTTTGTATCGATAGAGCTTGTATTATTTTTTCTATTGTTTCATGAATTCTACGTTTAAATGAATTCTATAAAATATGAACCTCTTTCAAATTTTAGGCTAGAACAGATTCTTATGTAAATGGTCTAAAGGGAAATCTTAGCCTAAATGTGGGTTTTTTACTGTGATCAGCTGCAATGGCCTCTACACAACAAAAATGACAAATATGTGACAAATTTTCCTTAAAAATTAGATATTACCCCCCGCCTCATACCAGTTTGGTGAAAATCGGCTACTGTGGTTACGAAATATGACGTCATAAGTAGCAGGTGGTCAAGGCATTGTCTAAAGATGCATGTTTTGCACCTTTTTTAGATGCCAAAAGCACAAAATGTTGACAGATTTTAATTATGTCTAGCATAAAAAAGTCAATTTCCGCCGTTCGTTTGATAATTCCTTATCTTGGGTAGATAGGTAGGTAAAACTTTATTTATACACGCTAGCCCCGTCAACTATAACATAATACAATACAGAAAGCTAATTTCCACAAGGGGCGTGTGGCCACAATAAAAAGATAAAGGTGACGTGACAGGCTCCCCTTGTACCATGGTGGGGGTGTGACTTGGCGTGTACCTCTAAGGGTTAACTTGAATTTTAAATAATCTTGTAAATTGGGAGCTAAAGAGGTCAACATTCTTATTATGCCATTTGAGGACACTAGTTTTAGTTAATTTGTCGCTTTTACTGCAAGTAATTAAAGTTACCAAGTTACCAGTTTGGACGTCAGTTTAACGGTCTTTCATCTGTTTACATAGCATGTCTAAAAATGTCGCTATTCTCTGCTTTTTAAGTACAGTAAAGACCAACATATAATAACCTAGATTTTTTGAAGTCAGGCTTAAAAAAATTGGTAGTAAAATAGGCCAAGTCACCTAGTTTCCCTAGTTGATCAATGTTCCATTTCCAGGTTTTTGGAAGGGCTGAGGCCAAAACTTTTCCAGTGGATAGAAAGGGGATAAACGGTAGAAGTTAAAGAAGAGAAAAGGAAAGCAAAAGAATTCGAAGCAAGAAAAAGATTTGGAATGAATCCGCAAACAAGTCCAAATTTTGGCTTTTGCGCATGCGTTAAAGCAAAATATTATACAATTTGCAACAGAATCTGGTTCAAAATCTAGCTAAATTGTAAAAAAATGCTTTTGTAGCAAAGTTTAGTGGCATTTGGCAACGTATCACTCAAAAAACCGTTTTAACGGTAAAAAATGCGGTTTTTTTTAAGTGTGCAGTGAAAGGTTTAATTGTTAATTTATTTGTTATAGTCCCACATTTTGACCATCATAATTCAGTTGATTCTTTCATATAAGAACCTGTTTTTCTTTGCCAGGCTAAACAAGTTCTTCTACTTTTGGGTATTTAAATGCCAAGTTAGAGGCTGTGGGTCCTTAATCCACTAGGTTCTTATAATTATGTGGGTCTTTACTGTAACACTGAAAACAGTTGCAAATAAAGTACATTTACACGATCCAGTGGTCTCTTTTGATGTCGTTTAAGACAACATTATTTTGGGATAATGTTGTCTCAAATGCTGGCTTGTGACAGTGGGTTCAACACTTGTCATAGCAACGTGACCAAGGTCAAACTTCAAAACTTTTCTTTAGAGAACCGCCCTCAATAATGCAGTTGGACTTAGAGCACTTTCTTATTATCAATGTTCATTTAATCCAAGTCGCGACATTCCACTTATCATATAACCCTTTATTTTAATGTCATTCATCCGTACGAGCAACTTACATTCTCAGATTCTCGTAAATATGAGTACTTTAAAGTTCTAAAACTGTGTATATTTCCTAAAAAACGTTTGTTTTTATTACAGTTTTTATTTCGCGATGCGCGCACTGTATTGTGTTATCTTTTTTGTATACTAGTTTTAGGACCTGTTTTCATGGGTGAGGGGACCTCAGGTAGGTGAGGTAACCCGGCTGTCTCGCCGTGGTCGAAAAGTAGCCCTCCTTTACGTGCAATCTTGACAGCCCCGGAGTGCCAGGGTAAACGTTCTCAAGGTTACCGCGTAATCGCTAAACGTGTAAACAAGCAAACTGCAGGCAAACTCGTTAGCTGTTTTTTTTTTCCCGGGAACGTTTCAGTACTGTGGCTTTTTATTGTCTCTTTTAATGATAATATATAGATTTAGCCAAGCCTAAAAGCAGAGCTCCACGTTTTTTCAGTTGCTGGAACGTATCCATTTTTTAAAATTAAGAAAAAAAAGAAAGAAAGAAAGAAATTCGACCAAAAAACTTCGCCTCCTTTAGGAGTCAAACCGCCGAACCGCCAACCCGCCGGAATGAAAGGGACCGTGCTAACCACTGCACAACTTATGCTATGTCGTCAAATGGGGATTTCATTTTAAATAATATGTTATTCACCTGTCGGGAGGTCCGTATAAGGAAAAACTGTGCCCGAGGTCTCGAGGTCTTGAGTACGCCGAGGGCCGTACTCAAGACTGAGGGCACAGGTTTTCCTATACGGACCGACCTAGGCCTTTTTGAAGGTGGAACGAGGCGAACTGGTTGAAGAATTTTTTGTAAACAGTCCTTCCACGTTCCCGCGATCAAAGTTAAGTCAAAATTATTAAGCTAGTGAGAAAGAGCCGCTAGCAAACCAAACCGTAGGGATAAAGGATAAACTAACGATGAAACAGAACTTAAAATATATCATAAAACAATAAGCGTTAAGAACAAACTCCGACGTCTCATAGCAAGAATAAAGTATCGAATGATCTTTTAAACAGTCTTAGTATTTTAAACATTTTTGTTCGTTTTTAGTCAAGATTTTCGCAAATGAATACTTTGGGAAACTAAACTATAAAAACTTGTTGACATGCAGCAGTTCTTGTCGAAGACACAGCGTTGCGACGTTTTTTGACTATTTTAGCTAACAATCATTAATAATCATATTGTCTTGAATTAAGCTAAACGGAACAAGTTTAGAAAAGAGATCTCCAAGGAAAATAACGAAATTTCAACCGAGAAACAGAGGTCAAAAGACTAACTTGCAGTTAACCCGTGATAAATCAAATGGCGTGTCAATAAGAAAACTACAACTCGAAAACAAGAAATTCTGAAGAATTAACAGGCGGCCGATAGTCTCTCCCCCCCGCCTCCCCTTTTCCTAAGGAAAACAAAAACTTTAGTAGTTCTTGGTCTCCGGTGACCTGTTATGGACAATTTGCACTTCCGGTATGTAAGGAATTAAGTAATCACTAGCCTGTGTAAACGCTGACCCTCACCAAACCAAATGTCCTCAAAAACAGTGACATAAACATTTAAATGCTTATCTTTACGTAACTTCCCTACGCAGCAATACTCAAAACAACGGAATTAGACTCCTCTCTAGCATTAATTTTTTCGTAACCACCACTACTTGAGAAACAGAAGTAAAACAGACTTTTAACATTGGCCTTCGGTGACCTGCTTGGCACAATTAGCCCTTTGTGTACTGTCACGATCTGTCACCGTATTCGCTTTAAAAACATGATTTAACACGTCTGCAGCAATTGTAATGTAGTTCGTCAATAAATTCCCTGAAATTTTCTGCGATCATGGATGGAAAATTTATAACAGCAATACCATTCAATTCTCGTTCAGTAAGCCTTATGTGCAGTTGTCTCTGTTGGCCGCGCGACACCAAGAGGACTGAGTTCCAGTGACGGACGACGACGACGAACGACGAAAGGAATGCAACTTCCATTTTATGAGACGGCACGACGTGCATACATGCACGACGGCCGCCTAAAAAGCAAACCAGCAAAATTTTCTCAACAAAATCACAGGAATACTCGCCTTTTTCTGTGGACAACCAGGCCTTTTATTCCATTGCTGATTTTTCCTTTCACTTTACAACGGTTAGTGAGAAAAAAGTTTCATTTTAAGAAGAAGAATCCAAAGTTTCGTTGTGCGGGAGTAAAATCATTTCACTTCAAGTTTCCCCGCGGATTGGAGCGGTCCGTAAGCGGGGTCCGGATGGGAAAATCCGGACCGTTGGAGCGCGCATCATTGGCCGATCACATTCAAGGAATTAGGATTCCGGACCGCTGAGATGCTTCAGAAAAAAATATACTTAAGGACGGTGCCTCCTATTGTTACTGCGCATACGTTCTGCGCATCTCGGGATATTCGGGTTTCTTAAGGAATTTGCCCCCTAATGCAACAATGTTTTTGCGCGGTTTATGACTATGTGGGAAAAGCAGATCTTAGCAAGGGCTATCAGAATCCAAAAAGAAAATTAGGGGTAACCACGCATTTTTCAGAGGTAATTGACCTTAAATTTGGAAAGAAATTGCCATACATTCTTTGTATTTTAACGCTTTTTTAGAATGATGGTTGCTTAATTATCTCTGAAAAATGCGTGGTTACCCACATTTTTCTTTTTGGATTCTAATAACCCTTGCTAAGATCTACTTTTTCCCCATATTCATAACCTTTGCAAAAATACTTCTGCATTAGGAGGCACCGTCCTTAAACAGCTGTTTATTGATCGCAGCTCGATTGACATATACACGGGTGTTTTTCTTGGGGAAATGTGTTCGGACATCTGCAAAAACCATTGCTGTAGACAGAAAATTCCGGAAGGCACTAGCTCTGCTATGTTTGACGTCCGAACCATTGCCAAATGCTGCGAATTCAAGCGATGTACTTCGACTCGACTCGATGTTACGCGAGTTACGCAAGTTACTATGCTACGATAAACACGGGTGTTTTTCCTGGGAAAGTGTCAGAAACCATGGTTGTGGACAGAAAAAACCAGAAGGCACTAGCTCTGCTAGGTTTGGCGTCAGGACCGCTGCCAAATGCTGTGAACTCAAGCGTTGTTCGCAGCAGAACCGACAACAAAGATAAAGTCGTGTGGTGCGAACGGACGGACGTACGGACGGACGGTCAAGTGACTATTACGTCACTACGAAAATTTCTTGGCTTGATAGGTTACTAATATATGGTGCTCCGCTGGCGAGCTACGCACGCGGGCTCCACCATAAAGCCTCCACCGACGGCAATTAATTCTTCAGGCAACTGAACAGTTCAGAATGAAGAATTTAGGGTGGTCTTATACCCAAAAAGTGAATTTCTTTAGAAAAAAACTTTGCGGGAGGCTTTTACCATCATTTTATAGGGATTCACGCCCTGACTTCAAACTGAGTCTTTTCAGGTCACATGACATAATAGTTAATGATTAACCAGCCTTCTCAGTAAAAAATAGGGGGTTCATTGTAAGCACAATATCTAACTAATGCACGGATGGATAAGTATGAAATCAACTTAGATCTGTCCACAGATGAATTCTTCAGGGGCTAAACCTCGAAAATTAAGCAGCTTGCCCTCTTTCGAATTTATTTTTATTCTTTTTTTCCAGAAAGTAACGTAGAAGGAAATAAAAAAGAGGGCAAGGATTCACTTACTGAACATTTTTTAGGTTTACGACCTAGGAAATTAAGTCCTTTAATCTTGCTGAAAATTTCAGAACACTAGGTTACAATGCCCCGGAGATATCGTGCTCAAAAGTTCATTCAGTTCGAGAAGTTCTGTTATTGGAGAAAAACAGTCTTAAAGATAAGGGAACGGATTCTAGCCAGCTTATCCGTCGCTCATTATCCTAAAACTATTGTCAAATTCAAGTTGCCACACTAAAATACAAGCTGAACGGTAATTTGATGCAAAAACCATCGTTTCTGTAAGACTTGGGTCATGTTTTGTCGGTTAACCTCAGGACTCTCTCCTCAGTCAGGCGTTTCTCCACAGTAGTACCAGATGTCATTTTACAGAGAGGCGGGGGGGGGGGGGTAATGTTCTTATTGAGGCTTGTTTGTGCGCATTTAATAAATGTAAACAATTGTTGCTATGGCAGTTGCTATGGAAAAAGTCGCATACTGCTGATTAGATTTCTTAAATCTGGCTGCTTTGATGCTGGAAATCGAGTGAGATTATTTCAAGACAGCATTCCCAAGTGTTTAAAGTTTACAATTTTGCCATTTAAAAAAAAGTGACTTTTTCAACCTAACATCACCTTTTTTGAGTATAAGACCACCTTAAATATATCGACCGATTCTCATACCTAATCGCAACTTTTTGGTACGCTTCGGTGGCATATCAGGCGAGTTTGGTCGGACCATGGTTCGCATTTTTGCGAGATCCAGTCGAGCCAAAATACTCATGGCGAGACCAAACGAGCCTGATATGCTGCCGAAGCGTACCAAAAAAGGTGCGATTAGGTATTTACCGTACCCATATTCGTCCTAAAACCCGGCGTATGTACTCTTTTTTAGATTTTTCTCTCTACTATTTTCTGGTCATCAATACTATTCTCTAACTTCTCATCTGTCATTTTTTAATTCTTTTGTTTGGAATTTCATTTTCGGAATCTTGGAAGTCCAAATTAAGAGAGAAATTTGGAATTTTGAAACAAAAACGTTTCAGCGCTGTCCATAAACGTACACGCGAGAGCCCGCCAGTGTAGCCGCGTCCAATTTTGGCGTAGCCTGCGTGGCCGGCGTTCGAAGGGGAAGGGAGAAGGGGAGTTTGAGCGCGAAGCACGATCGTGGGGGTGGACCACCCAACCCCACGATCGCGCTTCGCGCTCGAACTCCCCTCCTCCCTTCCCCTTCGAACGCCGGTCATTGAAATGTTACATGATCCTGACCCCGGGTAGGCGGGTTACCCCACCTTAACATGTTTACATGGCAACACGTGACCCCGGCTGAGAGGTTTACCCCACCCGCCAGACCGAGCAACCCACCTGGGTGGTTTGCCCCACCTAACATAGAAACATGATCAAGATAAAATGAGAGATTATATGGACAGGCAGGTCACCCCACCTAGGTGGGTTACCTACCCTACCCTGGGTCCCTCACATCTATGTAAACAGGCCCTTAGACACATTTTGACATACGTTTGGCGAAAGCGGTTGCTATGGTTACGAGGTATACCATCATAAGCACTAGCTGGTGAAAAAGTCACAAATTGTTCACAAAAAGCTCCAAATTGGTTAATTACCTGATTGTCTGTATTAAGTTTGGAAAAATGTACTAACTTCGACGTAATTTATTTCATTTTAGTAGTCTTATAACCAAGTGAGGTCCATTAAAGTGAGCTTTCAAACGTAAGAGATGATTATGCAAAAGCTACTAGTACATGAACATGTTCTGGATCACTTACTCAAATATTTTGCAGTCTATTTACTCTTCAAAAACAGCCCACGTTTTACAATTTTGCGGAGTCATTTCACTCCAAGCATAAATTGCTGACTTCCTCAAACTCTCTTCAAAATAAAAAATTGACGTAAGGTTGCTATCTTTAAATTGCTTGCTTGGCAGTCAAAGCTCTATTCAGTGACGAAAAAGTCGGTTCTTTTAAATTAACAAAGCCATATGGAAATCAGAGCATCTAGCCCAGGACTGGCTTTCGATTGCAACGCTTGAATTACAACAAAAATCGATCCAACTTCAAAAAGAAAAATCGTACTTGTTTGCCTGACACTGTGGGTTTGAAGTGCGCTCAGCAGTTCCTTGAAAGTTAAACCCGGCACTACTCTAAGATTGATCAATTGTTGAAGTTGTAATATGTCAAGGTTAAGCAGACAGAGGATTGTGTTTAATTCCACACTCGTTTATGAATATTAAATTGGTATTATGACTTAAGTGGCAATGTCTGTAAGAGCGGTCCACTGCATTTCGGGTCAGAAAAAAGTTTTCCCTCAAACTTTGTCCAGGAAACCATCTTGGGTCACAAGTAAAGGAAACGAGTTTCGTTTTGGGAAATACGCTGAAACATTTTTTTTAGAGCCCACAACAGTAAGAGCGGCAAAAGGCGTAAATTAGCACCTGGCCAGACACGAAAATTGTATAAGTTGGCGACCTCACTGCTAAAAAACCACAACACGCAGCAAAAAAGTGTTACTATTTTTAAGTTAAGAGGTCCTTCAAGGGATTAAAGCGTATGTTAAATTTAATTTGTGTTGAAGTGGAAGCTCGTGATAATTGATATATTAACACTCCTCTGAGCGCTTTCTGAAAACTCGCAAAAGTACCCTGTCTTCGTCGGCCTTTATTTCCCGAGTCCAGACCGAGTCGCTCTAAATTCCTATCGAAGTGCGTTAATGAGATGTCAGGGAGTACAGAAATATAAAAATACCTTGCGCTTTTTATCGTCCTTTACCACAGTGACTTCGAACTTTTGGTGATTTTTGCGAATATGACACACGCATTATACGAATTAGGTTGTTGAGCAAATTCGGATCGTGTGAACTGAATAGCTTCTAGATTTTAAGATTTCTCCATTTCAAGTCATAAATACAGAAAAGCATACACAAATAGAAGTTTTGAACTGTTCAAATTGATGAAATAAGCGAATTACTGAGTCCTGATCTTTGGATGCTAATCCGGAGAATTGCGTGACTCGCATTATGCAAATTAGGTTGTCTGCTAAACTTGGTCCGTTCCGGTAACCGTTGCAAAAAACCTTTTTAACTGTTTGGATCCCACTTTTGTTTTAATTGAATATCAAAGAAATGTTAAGACTACATGCAATGTAGGTAGAAAACGTTGACGATGAATTCAGCAAGTTACAGTACTGACTTCTATTCATGTGTCATTTGTATAACTCTGTTTGCAATGAAATGGACAGCTTGTTGGATAAAAAGGAATCTCTACTTTTTTGTTGTCGGGTTTTGATTTTTTATGTCTTCGATTTGCTCTTTTGATCTTCCTTTTCCACAGCGCCTTCGAACTTTTGGTGCTTTTGTCCCAGGGGGAGGGACACTTGACCAACTGAGGGTTTGAGGGCCTGACTGTGTAGGACAAAAAAAAGCCCTAAATTACCTACTCTGTTTAGGACAGCACCCTCTATTTTAGGTCCCTGTTTAGAGCAAATGATTATTATACCAACTGCCTTGTTTTACACAATTTTAAGTGTTTCAAAGACCAGCAAACGTTCCCGATCTACGATACCTAAATACTGTGTAAGCCATATTTAACGACGACAATCGGGTCTGACCATACCCTGTTTACGACAAGTTGAGACCCTATTTTGGACAGACTCGGTTAAAATTTTGTACCCTGTTTAGGACAGAGAGGCCAAAAACCATGCCTTGTCCAGCGGCACGTCCCCGTATAGGCAATATGGGGGAGTAACCCCCGCCCTGGGCTTTTGTTCCGGGGCTTTTGTTAAGCGCTTTATTTTGTTTATGCAAACGCTTGAGACAAGCAAGGTTGTTTGCATGTCAAAGACCGCGGATTATAAGCTGCCGATGTTTGGATGCTTTGGGGCAAAATGTGACGAAAATTATGCCAACTGGATTTTTTGCCAAATAAGAGACGTGTAACTTTTTGGATCTCCCTTTCATCGATGTTTGATTTGAAACGGCTAAAGCCATGTGTTCATGGGATAGTCACCTGGTCACAGATGCCCGTTTTTAAAACAGTGCTCTGGTTCCTTTTCGTCAGTTCAATCAAAAGAATTGGATATCATTGTATCAGTTTTGATATAAAAAAGCTTCAACAGCGAAAACAAAAAAGTCTAATTCTGCATCATTCTGCATCGCGTGTTTTGATTTCATGTCCAAATTCAATTAAGACCTAGCTCTTAAAGAACTGGAGGCTTCTTGGAACCTCGCTGACTTCGAGTGGAAGCGCCTCACAGACGACGGTGAATCGCTTAACTTTCGAGCTACTTTCGCACTCTGGTGAAGGTGTCTTTTGATAAACCATTTCGGAATTGTCTTAAGCCTCCCTATCAAAGCGAGGCTAGGTGCACACCTTTAATATTTAAAAAAATGGTCTTATTTACACGTGAATGAAAACTAATTTTTATATGAAAGGTTGTGCACATAGCCTCGCTTTGAAAGGGAGGCTTAAAGCAATTGTGGTCAACCTAAATGTGTTCTACAAGATTTACAACGTGTCTTGAACTGTTCAGCAAGACTCATTTATTCAACAAGCAAATTTGAACATGTCACACCTTTGCTTTTAAATCTTCACTGGCTTCCTGTTGAACAAAGGATTATTTTCAAGATCGCTCTGGTTGCATTCAAAGCTCTTCATGACACTGCTCCCAGTTACATCACGGAACTTCTAAGGCCTTACAAGCCTAGCACGCAGGACACTGAGATCATCTATTCATTATCTCCTTGATTTCCCAGATTTAATCTGAAAACGTATGGCGGTCGTTCCTTTACAGTTGCCGCTCCGACCCTTCCAGCCTTCCTTTAGAATTAAGAAAATGTGTATCTCTTTCGACTTTTAAGTCTAACCTTAAGACTGTTTAAAGAAGCTTTTGGCTAGGAATTCTGATTTATTTATCGTTGTGATCAATTTTAGTTCACTTTTATTTGTTGTTTTTTAAGATTATTTGTAGATTAACGTAATGACAACTTTGTAAAGCACCATTGAACCATTGGGAAATGGCGCTATAGAAATTTATTATAATAATAATAATAATAATAATTATTATTATTATTATTATTATTATTATTATTATTATTATTATTATTATTATTAGTTGGGAAATGGCCTATTTCACTTCTCGCTCACAGGTCTGATTAAATTCTCGACTTAAACAAAGAACTACCCCTAAGTTCCGCATCCTTTGAACAGTTCACTTGAAGGATAATCATTTCTTGTGAATTATTAGACACGATCACGATCTCAGTTTAGCGATCATGTCGTGGGGCGGGAGGGGGGGGGGGAAGCCTAGCTATGACCTTTGTATTTCCGGGGCTTTTCCCGCCCATAGGGCTTCGCCGAGCGAAGAATGGTACTGGCTTTTGTACAAACCCTCTTCACTGGCTTGCTGTTGACGAGCCAAGGTGGAAAATTATCTGACAAGCATTTACTAATTTCAATGTTGGACGTTACTATTTAACTGGGAAACAATAGCTTCTAGTAATTTTGGCCACCTCAGGCCTCAGCCTGAAAATATCATAAAAGCTTATAATTATAACAGCCTGCTTGAGCCTCATTGTTGTTAATTTTCCTGTGATTCTGATATTGTATTCATTCTCTTATGTTTCTCATTATACATTAATTGCAATACTTGTGAATGCAATAAAACTGATTGAGAGAACAAAACGAACCAGAGCACTGTTATATATTATAAAAGGCCATCTAACCAACCCTGGAAAAGGAACCAACCAAGACGTAGCTTTAGCCGTTTCAAATCAAACAAAAACTTTCAAGTTTCTTATAACCTGATGAAACGTTTGGTAGAAAATTTAGTTTGCATAATTCTCGTCACATTTTGCCCCAAAGCATCCAAACATCGGCACTTCATAATTCGCGGTCTTTTTATTGAGTTTGCTCCACTGACGCGAACAACCTAGTTTATATAAACAAGATAAAGCGCTTGACAAAAGTCCAGGGACAAAAGCACCAAAATTTCGAAGGCGTTGTGGAAAAGGCAGATCAAAGAGCAAATTGTAGGAATAAAAAACCAAAACCCGACTACAAAAAAGTAGAGATTCATTAATTGTTATAAGTTGTCCATTTCATTGCAAACAGAGTTATTCAAATGACACATGAATAGAAGTCAGTGTTTTAACTAGCTGAATTCGTCGTCAACGTTTTCTACCTACAGTGCATGTAGGCTCAACATTTCTTTAATATTCAATTAAAGCAAAAGTGGGATCCAAACAGTAAAAAAGGTTTTTTGCAACGGTTACCGGAACGGACCAAGTTTAGCAGACAACCTAATTTGCATAATGCGAGTCACGCAATTCTCCGGATTAGCATCCAAAGATCAGGACTCAGTAATTCGCTTATTTCATCAATTTGAACAGTTCAAAACTTCTATTTGTGTATGCTTTTCTGTATTTATGACTTGAAATGGAGAAATCTTAAAATCTAGAAGCTATTCAGTTCACACGATCCGAATTTGCTCAACAACCTAATTCGCATAATGCGTGTGTCATATTCGCAAAAATCACCAAAAGTTCGAAGTCACTGTGGTAAAGGACGATAAAAAGCGCAAGGTATTTTTATATTTCTGTACTCCCTGACATCTCATTAACGCACTTCGATAGGAATTTAGAGCGACTCGGTCTGGACTCGGGAAATAGAGGCCGACGAAGACAGGGTACTTTTGCGAGTTTTCAGAAAGCGCTCAGAGGAGTGTTAATATATCAATTATCACGAGCTTCCACTTCAACACAAATTAAATTTAACATACGCTTTACACCCTTGAAGGACCTCTTAACTTAAAAATAATATCACTTTTTTTGCTGTGTGTTGTGGTTTTTGAGCAGTGAGGTCGCTAACTTATGCAATTTTCGTGTCTGGCCAGGTGCTAATTTACGCCTTTTGCCGCTCTTACTGTTGTGGGCTGTAAAAAAACTATTTTAACGTATTTCCTAAAACGAAACTCGTTTCATTTACTTGTGACCCAAGATGGTTTCCTGGGCAAAGTTTGAGGAAAACTTTTTTCTGACGCGAAATGCAGTGGACCGCTCTTACAGACATTGCCACTTAAGTCTTGTGTTTAATTACCTTCTTTCCTCTCTTGTCTGCGCTAGTATATTTCTTTGGTAAATTAGGGAACCAAGGCAAGATGGCACCTTTTTATTTGTTTTCCTGTTTAATTTTATTTGTTTTCCTGTTTAATGCTGCAGTATCAGTCAAAAGTGTATTCCCATCTATCGTTGTTGACAGCAAAATGGCTAAATCTAAAACCGATCGTTTGGAAACAAACAGTCTGGTTAAGAAAGTTTCTTTTCGCATAAATAGAACGCAAATTGAACAACAGCGAATTGGTAGTGTACAGTAGGTAGCAGGCCATACTTTATAACTGCTAGCTAGCAATTCAGTAAACATTTTCTTCACTTTAAGCTTATTCACAATTCACACTAGTAATCTCCACTCACCTCACCTCCTGTTGCGAGATCAGAAGCCAAAATCAAAATTCGCCATCAACAGGGAATTTCCAAGTACTGCGAAACAATATACAAGGAACACAATAAAAGATTCTTTTTGCTTAAAGTTCGTTTGGCGTATTTTCTAGAAGTTCATTCGTGAAACCTCATATAAAAATTATTTAATCCTTCCGTGAATTCGCCTCATCGACGAAAAGTCACGAGAAACACTGCAACTATCTTCGTAAATTATAGTTCACAATAAATCGATTTTGCCTTTGCATTGACCAGAAATGTCATCCACTGGCCTAGAAAGAAATCGTTTTCTTCTTAAAAGGTAAAAAGTTGGAGTTACCTCGGTGAAATTTGCATATTTATGATGGTCCTCCGCAATCGGCATAATCGCGTGATAATAGTCATTATTCAGAGGGAACGCTTTCATGCACCAAAGAATTTATGACATATTTTCATCCGAAAAGGCGGGTGAGAAGTGTGGGGGTGGGGTGCGGGGCGCTGAGAGCGAAATTGAATATTCGACTCGATGAATAAATAAATAAATAAATAAATAAATAAATAACTAAACAAATAAGGAGACATTTTTGTCATCTGCAAGAATCGTGGGGACTGTATGTAACACTCCTTTGCTGCAGTTTTGTGCTGGTTCATTTCCATGCATTGTTGACGCTTAAAATTAGAGATATTTATTTCCGCGGTTATTCCCTGCTAGCAGAGGCCCCTTTTCCTTTGTATTCGCTGAGCTGACGGACGGGACGAAAAGGGACCTCTGCCATGGGTCGAAATGAACTGTGTTGAGCATGCGCCACGGTTACTTAGCGACCGAAACGTCACGTGATGCTTTTAGCACGTGATCACCTGACGACTCCCACCTTTCTCAACTAGCGCGCCAAAAAACACCTGCACAGTTTTGTTGTCGTGAATGGCGAGTTCACCAAAACCCTAAAAAAAGTGGACAGTTCGTCTAGAGATAGTTGTTGTCTAATCTACGGCATTAATTTCAAGTTATCTGGACAAGGAAGCTTTTTTAACATGACCACAACTCCAGGAATCAAAGAGAATTTAACCCATTGAAGGCTGCGTGTTTTATGATCGCTTCACTAAATTAGCAGTTGGTAATAAACAACCCATGTGCAGTACGAAAGGACAATTTATAGGTTGGAAAAAACAACACTCACTTGATCTAGATTAGTTAAAATTTCTTACTTTTAAATAAAATACACCAGTTGTCAATTAAGAATTAGCCAAAAATACAACCTCAAAGTCAAAATTTGGAACATTTCCGTAAGAGATTTCTCATGTCTCGCGCGTGAAATCAAACCACAACAGAGCATTTGTGTCTGATTAGGTCAGATTACTACTTTTCGAAATTTTATGAATGAAGGTACACAGAAGAAGAGACAGTAAGCTTTTCTAAATAATACATTTATTAAAACACGCCTTTTCTTGTTTCTGAAGACCAAACGCGTTCAATTCTTTCTTCGAGGGGAGCTACGCGCAAGCGATTTCGCTCGATGTGCAAGTTATTTTGAAGAGCATTTGGTGATGCGAACTGTGCACGTTTTTCAAAACTTTTACGAAAACTGTAAGGAATATGAAAATTCCCTCAATTAAAAACCGATTTCGCTACAAATTTACAATCAAATATGTAATTTACTCTACCGTAGACTCGTAGAAGTGCTGGAGCATTTCACAGAAAGTCCGCAGCTCGAAAAATCTTTGGAGGTGGAAGGTTGCCCTTCGCCTTCACAGATGTTTTCTTCGCTCTAAATTCCATTCCTTAACTTGTCGAGTGTTTCTTAGAGCTTCTTCTTTCGATTGTTTATCTTTCCGTCGTCCATGTTAACGAAAACAAGAGAAAGTAAATGTTGTAACTCTTCGCGAGTTTAGTTCTCTTTCCAGGACGGGATGTTACTATGCGGGCTCACTAAATGACAGCGGAAAAACTGTAAAGGAATGCGCGAGATACAGTGGGCTCAGGTCACGGTCAGCAAACAATACAGGGAGCATGCGTTTCGGAAACCGCCGTCCACAACGATGGACGGCGGTTGAATCAAAGGGAGTTTCGACCCATGGCAGAGGTCCCTTTTCGTTCCGTCCGTCAGCTCAGCGAATACAAAGGAAAAGGGGCCTTTGCTAGCAGGGAACCGCGGTTATAAAATTCATGCAACTGAACGATACGTCGAGCGATCGGAGCCAATTAAAGTTAGCAGTTCCCCAGATGTTAAGTTACCGCACGATAACTTTATTGCACACTTCTTTAGGATCATCGAATTAAATTTGGGCTTGCAAAAATTGTTCCCGAAAATTTGCAATCTTTGCACCATTAATCTTCTAATCTTCGCATCGTTACAGGCCTAGCATCTTCAATCCTCGACTTTTGGCACCCGGTACAATCTTTACAACACCACAGCGAGAGAACAAGCCATGTGCTCGGTTCTCTGCTGTAATGTTTGTTTGTAAAGTCACGTCATCCCATTTAGTTTCAAAGTCACAACAGTTCCTATCCCTTCAATATTAAAAATGGTGGTCTCCACTCACCTCATCACCTTTTTCGAGACCAGAAGCCAAAGTCACAACCCGACACCAAAAGGGAATTTCCGAGCACTGCAAAATAACAAGACTACAATTAACTCGGTTATTATTTCCTAAATTATTATAGCTTATTTTCCTGGAGTTCGCGTGACCCTTTTTTCCTACGGCCTTCCACAAATTCGTTCCATAGAAAGGTCACGCGAAGCACTGAAATTGTCCTCATTAAAACGTCATAATCTTTACAGCTGTCAAATGCCAGATGCCACATCTCCTCGTTATAAAAGATATAACATTCTTCTATTAAACTGAGAAAGAGTTGTATTAACTGTGGTGAGAATTATATAATCGTCTGATCAGCAGCTGATGGTCCACAGGCAGTGGCTCGAAGAGCTATTGTCATATTTTCCGGAATTCAGCTTAATCTCGTGAACCGGTTTGTTGCGAAATGACTAAATAAGACGAATTGGTTTAGAGAGCTGAGAGATCTATGCCCCTTTAATAAAGGATCTTTAAACATCGTTAAAACATCTGGAACCGTGGAAAGCAAAAATATGATTACTAACAACGTTATTAACTAGTTGAAATTCAGTGCGCTGACCTTGTTTGTGGATTTAATATCAGTTTACAAGGGCGTTTTTATCATGGTATATGTTTACATACCCTACTAGCAGAACCCCTTTCGATCTTCCTAAATAAGTCAGGAAGAGGAAGATCGAAGAGGACCCTACCGGCACGGCATGTTTTGAATGTACAGAATTGTTTTGTTTCTGCAACAGCACAAAGAGTAAATTGCAATGCCGGTCAGTGTCCATGCATTTACACACCTACATGTAAGGCTAAAGCAAGAGGATAATGTTTGACCAAAAACTGGTCAACAACCATAAACAACACTGCTCTAATTTCTGAAAACCAGAAGAGTGAAAGACCCAGATGCAATTCGGTAAATATACTGTCCAGAATTCTATTACACGGAATGTGCTACTCTGACCTTTCCACGAATTCGAATTTGGTAGATTCAACAATACTCACCCACACGCGATATTTTAATTTATGGCTCTGAATCGACGGAAAAGTGAAGAAACGCTTTTTGCTTAATGAATGGTTTCTTTCATGTCACCTCAGTCTTCTTAAGTTGACGCTCGGCGTTCGGACATTGAATAAGTTCTAAGAGGATCTAGACAAGCTCACGGAAATGAAGCGAATAGATCGTGTTACAGCTGATCATCCCTTGTTGAAAGAGAAATTTGTTTTTCGCAGGCAGTAAAAAAGGGGTCGCTACTATAACTGTGTTCCATCTCCTTACCGTACTTTGAAATGCACGGCTCAGACAATCATCGCTGTGGTTTTCCTGAGATCCACGACAGCTATACAACACCACGAAGTTCCAATTATCAGAAGAGCAGGTCACGAGAGACTGCGTTGCGAAATTGCTTCTAAGGGAAATTAATCCCACCCGAGTTGGTCACACAACACATTTTTAAGATTCTTTTACTAGCCGTACGCGTACGATCGTGAAATTAGAAAAAACTGTCCAAAACTGAGAATTACACGTTCCTGTAACCATTTGCTTACCGCTTATCGCATTTTGTACTAATATATAGATTTAGCCAAGCCTAAGAGAGGAGCCGCGAAGGAATAAACTGGTGTTCGTTTCTTAAAAATAGTCCTGAAACTTTTCGGTCTGAAATATATTTCGGGGCTTTTTTTGGCTCGTTCGCTTTCGAAAAGTGTTTCTCAAAAAGCCTGAAAGTGTTCCGAATTGTCCTCCAATATTTTGGGGATCTGTTCTGTAAAACCAAGCTCGAAAGGTCATTCTAGAGGCTGAGCACAGCTTGATTTTTTTTTTTCGGGCATCAAACTAAACACATTTTACTCACGAGCCGTCTTGCTTCTTGCTTGGTGTTTGCAGTGTTTTCATATCCTGTCATTAACTGTCAAGGCTTGTCAAATCTCCTTGGATTATTGGCTGTTCGCTTGAATGAACTTGAAACGGCGCTCATTTACAAAAACAAAATAAAAATTATTCGACTGTTTAAGTGAGTTATCTTCATCGCGTTCGGATGTTAACAAATAACATGAACTGGCACTAAATAAAAATATTAGTCTGGTCAAAAATTTATACTGACATTTCACTGAGATTACCCGAAATAAAGGATCTGGGGAGCTTCGAAGCACTTGTAATAAACTTATCGAAGAAATGTCGCGTAGGTTTTAGCAGCAGCGAAAAAATTCAAGCACTTTGAGGAACACACATTACTTACCGGATAAAATAGCTTTACACTCAAAACTGCTTCGCTTATAGTTACTTAAGTAACCCTTATATTTCGTTCTCTAACTTGAGACCATCGAGATTAAAATCAAACAAACAAACACCGTCCAAACATTCTTAACTCTGTGGCATAAGTTTTGCGGATGCAAATTGTCTGAAATTCGAGCGCTTTTAAAAATGCACAGAACTGTTTTTGGAAGCTTTTCGGATATAATAGGTTTAAACCGACAACTGCTTCGCTTATAGTTTTTCAAATAACTGTTATATTTCGTTCTCTAACTAGAGACCATGAAGATTCAAAACAAAGAAACACCAAACACACTGTAATTAAATTATGCCGGCATAAGTTTTGCGGATGCGAAGTAAGCCTATATAAAGTTAGGCGCTTTGAGGAACGCACAAAACTGTTTTCGGAAGCTTTTGGGATAAAATAACTTTAAACCGACAACTGCTTCGCTTAAAAGAGTATTACTATTGAAAAATTATAGGACAGGAAAATAGACAGTTGCACAAAGAGATAGACCGGACAGTCAAAATTGAAAGCATGTGCAGTTGTCTTGCGACTGTGCTTAGACCTACTGTTATGAATAAACAAACACAAAATAATGGATAGAGAAATCATTTTTGAAAAAAGTCTATTCGGAAACCCGTAAGTTTATACTTAAGACTTAAATGCAATTCGCGTTACACTTCAAAAATCGTAGGTCGGTCCACGCGAGTGAAATCGGCTGAGCATGGCAAAATATTCAAGATTCTGTCGCAAATCTGAGCGCGTTTTCTAATAATTTTTAAAGTCAAAAGTAAATGACACATTTCTAATGGCATAAATCAAATTTCCATTTCAAAACGTAATTTTTTTTCACAGTAATACTCGAAATCATGTACCTTAGACCCTTTGAAAACTTCACTTACTCGGTTGTGTTTCAGAACAGGCAAACTCTCCGCCGCGAAGAAAAGAAAGCGATGAAGTCCTTTGGAGGCAGCTTTCGTAACTTGAACTTTTCGCCTTCTACCAGTATTCTTTTGAACTTTTTCTTTCCATTTATAGATATTAGATGTTTTTTTGTCAAGTATAAAACTTCAGTACTCTCGAACAATCGTTAAATGCTAAAGAAGCTTAAGCTTTTAAAGAAACCTCCTTTTCAAAACCGACGATGGTCATGCAATTTCCCGCCAAGAAAAACGCCGGTTGCCCAAAAGCACCTCGCGATTTCCCGCCAAGAAAAGATGGCATTCTCTACCCCCGTCGGGTTGTCTTGGGACTCCCCTCCCCCTTCCACAGAGTCTGTGCGGACGGACGGACGTACGGACGGACGGTCACGTCACAACCAAAATTTCTCGGATTGATAGGTTACCAAATTTCCTTAGCAATGGAGCTCCGCTGGCGGGTTTTGCCCGCAGGCTCCGCTAAAATAGCTATAAGAGCGCTCAGTTTGCACTAAATTTTTGTGCATTACGATATAAATTCCACTGCGGATGTTTTGGGAGATTTTCCTCTCGTGAACTGGGTACCGTCGGGCGAGATCGGCCGGAGGCCGAGCCGCGTCGGACGCGCGGTGTCACAATAGAGAGCATAAGACACAACCGGAAACCACGCAAGAAAAGCCTCTGACACCCAGGGCACTCGTGAACTGCATACTCGGAGATACTCGTCACGCACTACCTGGATTGCACTCGATAGCGGATTTTGTTCACGATCAATTTCAATTTCTTCCAAAGTAAACAGATTTGGTGTGTTTCTGAAACCGGCGAAGATAAGGTTGCTGCCGTGGAACGTTTTATCGCTATAAAAAATGATGAAAAAGGTTGTGTGCTCGAGGTGCAATAGTGCCATATCACGCAATCAAGAAAATTAATTGACTGTGTGATAAAGCGGTTTTCAAATGAGTGCCGTAAAACCAAAAACAAAACCAAAGTAATTACTCTAAAGCAACGACAACAGGAACAAAACACAAAATGAACCAAACAGAAATTAATGGAAATACAAGTAACTAGCATCAAGGGCGGGCAAAACGCGTGTGAGCGAGTCACGATTGGCTTTGGTTTAACTTCTCATTTTTTGAGGAAGTGGCGCGAACTTATTTATCCAATCAGAGAGCAAAGTAAAGCAATACCAGAGCAAACATGTCGAACTAACAAGATCGTCGAGCACGAAAGCACACGAACGCGAACTGTCGGGTTTTAACGAGCGCGAACGTTTCGCTAGCGCACTCGCTTTAAACATTTAAGGATAAAAATTAGCGAAAAAAGTATAACACAAGTATTTCACTCGCTAACTATAATTATGTACATATAAAAACAGAACTTCAAGCTAAATAAATGCTGTGCTCTTTAGTTAACGAGCACACAATCTTATCCTGTCACAATCATTTCCTGTGAGAGATACCCTGGCACTGTATTCCTGACGTATTCCAACTTGACTGCAATACAGTCGTGGGTTTTTTTTCTTGAGAGTCTCGAAAGAAGCGCAGGAAATAAGAAAAAAGAAGGGGCTAACACGCGAGGCGCGGAGCCTGTTAGGGCATGGTCTCTCCCCAGTCTCACTCGTCTATTTCACGCTCGCTCCAGACCTTTCACTCGAAGAACGCGCGTTTTCATAAACTGGGGCCAGTCTCTCTTTTGGAGCGTAGGTTTTTGTCGAGAGTCGAGGGTCGAGGATAATACGTCGAGGGTCGAGGCAAGATGTCGAGGGTCGAGGGTAAAATGTCGAGGGTTCAAAAATGTCGTCTACATTCAGGCATTGAGTCTCTTGTCAAAAAGCCAGGATTCTTAGGTCGTCATTAAACAGTTCACATTTTTGTATACGATGAATACTTTCATACAGTTAGCATCATTTCCAAGATGTCCAGATTTAACATTCTAGTTGTCTGATAGTAAGTTTATAACGCTGTGGCTGTATGCCCGGCAGCAGTCTCAAATAGGCTAAAATGTTCACCAAATCGCTTGACATTTCTAAACAAAGATATAATCGTTTCATGAGGTTTGGGAAAGGCTTTCTGGGGAAATTTGGTGAACATTTTAGCGGAACTCCTTTGCAGCCGAAGGCCGCAAGAGTGGAGCCCCATACTCATACTAAGAGGCATGCTGGTATTTTTTGTATGGTCATGGCAAGCGGAATGGCTCGCGGGCGCGTGCACCGTACGTACATACGTCGCATTTCATGACATTCTTACATGAGGCAAATTTTCACCCAGCTTATTGCCAATGGCATGGTAAACTGGACGTTAGCTTCGCATTTTTTTCTTGACTTTTCATGTTAATAGGTCCATTTATCTTTTATTAAACTTTAATTTAAATGATATACTGAGAAAAGTATGTCAGAAGAGCAGAGATGAAGGAAAAGAGAAGGAGATAGAGAACAACAACGGGAAAGGATGAGAAACGCCACTGAAGAACAGCGTCAAGCAGAACAGAAACAAAAACGAGAAAGACGAAGGAACAGTAAGCTTACAGCAGAGCGAGAAAGGCAACGAGAAGTAAGACGGACGGTACTGAAGAACAACGCCAGAGGAAAACTGAGAGACGCCGACAGAGAACTGTAAACATGTCGAGTACAGTTTTCTTGATTTTTATCAATTTGTGATTGAAAATAAGCTTAATTTTGTACCACCGAATAATTTCCGTCTACGTTTTTGTATTTTATTCTACAGATGAACAAGGGGAAAGAAATCGTAATGGAGAGAGAGAATGGAGAAGAAATTTAAGCCAAGGACAGCATGAAGTTAGAAGGTGTTCGGGTGAAATCAATTTCCGTGCTTTAGCAAAGTTTGTTTAACAAAAAAAATGCACTGTTACAAAAGGGAACTTTACGTCAAAACTTAAACCGCACCTTTTACGGTATGTCATTTAATACTACTCGTAGAAAGTGAAAAAAAGAAGAAAAATAAAACAAAACAAAACGAAAAAAGGGAACACAATTTGAGGGGGTAGTGCAAAGGTGATGGTATCATTACAAGATTTCACAATATGGGCGCGCGTGGCCGAGAACGAGAACACAATACCTTTTCAACGTTAGAAATGAAAACTAAAGAAACTCGACTGCCGGTCCCGAATGCCTATTAAGTGGAATACGAATATCTTTATAGAGAGGAGAAATATGGATTGCTTTGGCCCGATGCTTTAATTAAACCAACGTGAAGATCTGATTGCTGAGTTTCCCGGGTGAGTTTCTCGGAATTTTTCAATCATTTCACAGAATATTACGGTATGGGAAATTCGCTTTTATTTAGAAGGATCCCACTATCGCAACTCGCTCATTTCCAATTCCCCGCTATCTCGAACAAAGAGAAATTTTTCTTGGCTTTGGTCAAAAATATAATATTTCCAGTTATTTACTTTTACGACGATAACCCGCTTTTCTCAACTTTGAAGAATACCAGTGTGTTTTGTTTTCACGGAGCAAAGTGTAGCCAGGCAAAGGAGAAAACAGCTTATGAAAGCATGCAATGAAGTAAAAGGCGAAAACAAGTACCAACGCGAATCGTCAAGATGTTAACTCATTGACTAACAAAAGAATAACAAAACAGGACATAATTGATATTTGCCTTGTTCTTTTAAACTCTGAATCCAGTCATTGTTTACAATATCCTCGGCAAAACCCCTACAATCCATGCAAGTAACGAATCGGTGAAAAAGAACATCCTCATTTATGAATCTACTGAAGTAGGTCTTCAATATTTTTTAACCCTTATTCTGATTTCTGAATTGTTTGCTTGAATTTCAATAATTATATTTGGCTTCACTTAAGCTCAAGTTAAGCTTATGTGTGAATTATGCATGCATGGTTCAATTTTACCTGTTACCACCCCCCTCTCCCCTGGGCAACCCCGGGGACAAGTCCAGCCTTTCAGGCCCGGGGGTGGGGAATTGTTTGGAGCTGTCTTGTCCTGGGGGTAGGGGGCGGGCCAAATCGAAAATATAAACTTCTTGTTGTTTCACTTCTCGGTTAACACAATGGCGCCGCACCACGTGGAGAAGACTGCCTATTTCCAGGGAAAATCTCTAGAATTTGTAAACGGAATTTTGTAAAGGTTGGAGATTGTTCAATTACACCGAGTAATAAAGTTAAAGACCTTGGGTCACACTTAACCGCCATCTTACTTTAAAAACTCATATCAACAATATTTGTTTCTCCGCCTCACGTTCTATTCACCAAATTGGAAAAATTAGGAACTTTCTATCCAGATCTGCTACGGGAACGTCTTATTCATGCATTTGTTTCTTCAAAACTTGATTACTGCAACAGTATTCTTCTCCGTCTCCCCTCCTACGAGTTAGAGAAACTACAACGGTTGCAAAATACAGCCGCAAGGCAAAAAAGGTCGGCTCACATCACTCCAGTTTTGAAGAGTTTACACTGGCATCCGGTGAAAGAAAGAATTATTTTTAAAATTCTCCTGGTCAAGTACAAAATCCTCCATGGCTTTGCTCCAGCTTAGTTAAATGAGCTGCTACTTAACTACACGCCTTATCGTTTACGACGATCAAGCTAGCTTAAACCTATTGTCTATTCCAAAGACTAAAACGGTTACCAATGGTGACAGATCCTTCTCCGTCATTGCACCAAAGCTCTGGAATGTCTTGCTCATTATAATCAAACAGTGTTCCACAGTTGACTCTTTTAAATTGAGATTAAAAACTTTTCTTTTTAACAGTGTCTATAGTTAGATTAGCTAAATAACCTATTGTAAAAAGCATTGAGACTTCCATACGTTGTAAAATGCGTTTTTAAGCACCTTGTTATTATTATTATTATTATTATTATTATTATTATTATTATTATTATTATAACTATTAATAATCTCTCAAAATTAAAATCTATATTCGAAGGTTCGTTAATTATAGCTCGATAAACGAATGTACGTTTAATGCGTATTCAAATAGATGGCGTTCGTCACAAACAAAGAAATATTTCTTCAGCGTATATATATATAGTCTATATATAAAAGGACGACTTAAATAGACTCTATATAAAAACTGATGCACGGCTTTTTATATATTAAACAGAGATCTCACTCCAGTGTTTTTATAAAAAAAAAGCTAAGAAAAACTCCTTTAAATGCTGCCATCAATTTGTTCACGGGCCTCTTGTGCGTAAGTACTCCTTTTAGAATAAAACACGTGACGAAGAACATTTCTTTACTCGCCAGCCACACGCCAGTGCGGTTATAGTTTTTTTCTTCAGTTTTCTTTTGCAAATATAGTGTTCATGTTTTTATTACATTAAACGAGTAGAATCCTTTGTTCAATAGACTCTAGAAAAGCGTTTAAGTTCTTGTTAAAACGTCTGGCTTCGCTATTGTACGGAAATCAATATCGTCATCTATATTTTGTATTAGCAAAACAACGTATTTGTGGTCAATGAGGAGTCCCGGGGGTAGGAAATTGTCTTTTTCTGCGTGCCCGGGGGTGGGGAATAGACCGCCAAGTGAGAAAAAAATTGCAAATCCCCGGGGGTATGCCCCGGGGGGAGATGGTAACAGGTAGAATTGAACCATGCATTAATTTTGTTTATCACTCAATATTAGTTTCCAGAAGGCGACTGCAATTTGCCATTTTTTTCGATCTTAGTACCTACATGTATGAAATAAAAGCACTGCATTGTGGAAAGTGCTTCTGACTATTTGTCACTCAAAAATTATGGAATTTTCATGTTTTAGAAAGTTCAAGTAATTACTGCATGCATTTTTTGGTTTTCTCAAAAATCATTGTATTCCCAGGGGGGGGATCCAGCTGTAAGCAAAGGATTTTTTTATGCAATTGACATATTTGTACTGATGTGTTTTTTGCTTTCTGGCAATCTGGCTTGTTTAACTGACAATTGTCTGCTGGGATTAGTTAGAACATGTTTGATTAATTGCGATTGGCTCTTTACTGAGTTAAGCAAAGGAGACTGGAGATGATCGAACATCCAGTAAACTAAAATGAGGTCCTGCCATGTTGTTGCTCATTCGATCGATTGATATTCAAGTGCCTTACCTTACCCGTATTACCCAATGAACCGTACAAAGGGCGGAAGACAATTACATGTAACCACTTTTTAGACAAATGGCTAAAAGAGTTTGGATAGCTGCAAATGAGGGGTTCAGGCGATGATTTATTAATTATTTGTCAGGATTCCACAAAAGCTGGAAAGAAGAACACTTTCACGGGTAGAGGCAAAAATTTCCAACAATAGGCACTTGTACGTCTCATGAATCAGGTGGATCACAAAAGTAAAGCAAAGTATAACTTCAGCAACAACATTTCAAAGCTGGAAGTGACAATGCTAGCAAAGTGAATTATTTTAAGGATGAAAGTAATTTGCCAGGCGCTCGTTCTCATGAATTTTGCACTCCAAGAACTGAAAATTTTCTTCAATTGATGAACTAAGAGTTGAGGAGGGGAAAGAAAAGAAAGATGCTCCAATGAAAGTCTAATTTATTTAAATTGCTACTACAGTGTAACTTTTATTTGCAGTCCTCTATCAGGCATTTAAGCCTCGACTTTTAGTGGCCCTGGTCAGTTTTAAATCGCCACTGGCGACTGGACGACTGCCAATCTTTAGCCCTGAATTTGTCTGTTTGTTTGTTTTTTTTTTGTTTTTTTTTTTCACTGATCCTTTTTTCTGTTCTAGGCATGTATGCCAGCAGTGATCAGGGAGGCAGCATTTTCTTACAGTGAAGGTACGTGGAAGATATCAGTTATATAATTAGCCCAGCTTACGAATCTAACTGTTCAGTAAATTGAACTGGATTGAATGAAGTGATTGGGTTAATTTGGGTTCGGTAATGGAACACAATAATTATTAACCAAAAATATGCCTACAGGTGTGTTTGATTCCATTCACTTTCTGAACCCAGTCAAACATAATTAAACAGTTTTAAAATCATTCAAATATATAGATTTAGCCAAGCCTGGAATCATCCTTGCTAAACTTGACGAACAACTTGCTCGCTGGAAAGAACACTTCGAGGAGGTGCTCAATCGACCTCTGCCAAACAACCCTCCTAACTTGCAGCAGGGGAGCCAGCTTCCTATAAAGACAGATGAAATCTCCAAGGCTGAAATTAAGTCAGCTATTAAAAGCCTCAAAATTGTGAAGGTGGCTGGAGTGGACAACATCCCCCCAGAAGCCATTCGTGTGGGTGGTGGTGTATCAATCGAAGCACTGCACAGCCTTCTCAACAAAATCTGGAGGCAGGAGGGAATGCCAGATGAATGGAGAAAGGGACTTCTCGTTAAGTCGCCAAAAAAAGGAGATAACACCTATTGTAAGAACTGGAGAGGCATCACGCTGCTGGTCACTGGAAGTAAAGTCCTAAGCAAGATTATTCTGGACCGTATGAAGGCTGCATTGGATTCACTGTTGAGGGATGAGCAAGCAGATTGTTAGTGCGATTCGATGCTTCTACAGTGGTTTTGAGTGCCAGGTGATTCATGATGGATTCCTGACGGAACCATTTCAAGTCAGAACTGGGTTGAGACAAGGGTGCTTAGTCTCACCTTTACTTTTCTTGGTGGTCCTCGATTGGGTTACCAGGGAAGCCTATGGAGCTGGAAGAACTGGCATCCAGTGGTCCTTCACGCTGAAGCTAGAAGACCTTGATTTTGCCGACGATCTTTGTCTGATGAGCCAGAAGTTACAACATATGCAAGAGAAGGTGGAAGCACTTCAGCACGCAGCAGAGAGAGTAGGACTTAAGATCAATAACGAGAAGACTCAGGAAATGAGAATTCAAGCCAGAGACGATAGCCCCACTCATATTGGGGATGAAGTCATCAAAAGGACAATCCATTTCACCTATCTTGGTAGTGTGGTGAGTGAGTCAGGGGGAACAGAGGAGGACATTGTTGCCCGTATTAGGAAAGCGCAGCAAGCTTTTGTAACCCTTAGATCTGTATGGAAGTCAAGAGCTATTCCCTGAATACTAAACTGAGGATATTTAACTCTAACATCAAGTCAGTGTTACTATATGGATCGGAAACTTGGCGATTAACCAAAGCTTTGCTTTTCAAGGTACAGTCCTTTCTGAATAAGAGGCTCAGGCAAATACTCGGTATCTTCTGGCCAAATGTCATCACGAACGAAGAGTTGTGGGCACCTACAGGGCAAGAGGATGTAGAAACCACAATAAAGCGCAGGAAGTGGAAATGGATTGGCCATACTCTAAGGAAGGCGCCAAACAACACCACACGTATGGCCATGGAGTGGAACCCCCAGGGAAGGAGAAGTAGAGGCAGACCGAAGCCGTCGTGGAGGTGCACGGTGTCTAAGGAACTGGAGAACATCGGGAAGACATGGGGCGAGGCCAAGTTGCTAGCAAACAAGAAAATTCGGTGGAAAGCTATGGTGGAAGCCCTATGCCTCTCGAGGGGCTAAGAGGATCAAGTCAAGTAAAAAGTGGAGCTCCAATTTTTATTTGGCAAACCTATTATTCACAATGGAAAATAAAAATTTAACCAACGATAAAATTGAACCACAACATTTACATGAGTGTGCCATCAAGACTTCCATTTTGGCGGCAATGAGAGCCTTTACATCTGGACTTAAGGGGGGAGACTCTTAATCACCATATTGTTGTTATGGGAAGTTCCTCAGAACCATCATATGTTGGAAACCCTATTACTTCCACAGATAAGCTGCTTGGCCACGTTTGTTTTATGGGAAAGGTTTTCAAGATTTTCAAATCACAGCCATATTCGACCTGAACAGAAAAAATGCTAAAACTCAAACAGCATACAGTTCTCGCTATTGTAAACATTTCGAAAATTTAAAGATTATCAGGATGCAAAATTTGAAGCAACAGTTTCTAGAAATTCGCTTTATTATGAATATAAAAGTTATGATGGCACAAGCACATACCTTTATACATTTTTGTGCTGTAGTTCTTCTATTCTTTGTAAAAACAGTAATTGCATGCTTCGGATCGTAAAGAAGGGTGGGGCGATTCGCCAAAAAAACGGGACTTTACTAGTGTCCTCTTAGTTTTACTGATTTTCTTTTTAATGTGCGGTTGGGGACTGGCAGTAGCTATGCACGCGCAATGTTCAGTTGTGGAATTCAGATGTTCTTCCTCATTATTTCACCAATATAGCGGCACAAAATGCTGAAAACAGCGTATGACAAAATACCATCCACAAAAATCCCTTAGCAACAATGCAAGATCTGTAGTTAAGAATCTCCCTTCCTCAAGTTACAAAATCCTTTTTTCCCGGTGATGTGAGATTTATCTGGATGGCTATATGGTTAATTAACTTAACGCAGAATGAATCAAATAGTTACACCATGTTTACATGATACCGGTATGAACTCACCCAGGTATGGCTCGCACTGCTACGAGATTTTGTGCTGTAATCATGTAACAAATACAGAGAAGCAAGAGGGAACTGGGGTGAACTTGTATCAGAATGAAAAGCATACAATGAACTGGTGTCATGTAAACACCCCCTCAGACTAAAGTTGAGCAGCTCTCAAGAATGTTTAACAACATCCTAAGATACCCAGGGGAAGTCAAACCCTGATTTCATTAAAGCAGTGTAAACTCAGACTGGCACAATTTTGTTTAAATGAGACCAGTCTGAAATTCAGACTAGCCTGTTCCAGGCATTCAGATAGTGGCGCGCGAGCGAAAGATAAAGCGAGCGAAAGAGCGGGAACAAAACGAGGGGAGACTGGGGTCTCCCTTCGTTTTCTCCCGCTCTCTCGCTCGCTTTATCTTTCGCTCGCGCGCCACTATCTGAACGCCTGGAACAGGCTAAATTCAGACTGGCATAAGTATTTACATGAGACCAACCATCTCTAAAAATACAGTTTACCTTTTGTCCACTTGGAATGCTTCAATGCCACTTATTTAAATGCACATGCTCATAACTCAAAACAAATACCGTAAACTGCCGCTTATAAGCCCGCCCGCTTACAAGCCCCCCCCCGGCTATAGGCCCATCTACCTGTAAACAAAAAATAAATCCGGTAATAAGCCCCCCCCCCGCCCCTCCCGGATATAAGCTCTCCTCTAGTTTCCCTGTTTCCTTAATATTAAGCACTCTCACAGAAAACTGCAAAGATGAACTCTGAGCTTCTGTTTTGTTATGTTCCGGTCACGTTCGTGTTGTTGCAGTTTTGATTTTCTTGTTAAAATTGAAATGAATTTGATTTATTATGACGTTTCAAAGGTTAATGTTAAGGTTTGGTCTGTGACCAAAAACCAATTAAACCACAAGATTTACTACCATCACGGTCAGGGGTAGTAGTGAGTCATAATCTGTGCATCAAATAAAATCACTAGTGGTTACTGGACCATTTGTTATTCGCATTGGCAACACGGTTAGTCACAAATTTTTAATTGACTGATTGACCGATTTATCAACTAAGTGATTGAGTGGTTGATTCATGACTGATGGGTACTTAAAGTGCTACTATGATCAAAAATATGAATTTTTTGTTCTCTCCATATTTCGAAAATATAAGTACATATTACTGACCGTGCAAAGTTTTAAGTCGAAATTCGTACGAGAAGTCCGATTATTTTAACTGTAATTTTCGAATTCGGCTTGCCGCCATTACTCAATTCAAAAATGACCGGGACGAGTTGGGCCGAGTTGGCCCAGAGAGGAAGTGACGTAGAAGTCTCAACGCAACAAAACAAACGTGGCTACTTTCTTATGCATTCGGAGAGGTGTGAGGATTAGCAAGATTCATTTCTTCGATTTTGAGAGGCAGTATGGATTGCGTGGTTGGCGCTCTGTTGTTGAAGATGACGGCAAAGAAAGCATCGATGAATAGGAAATTTCCATTCACAGTTCACCGACGAGTGGGTACGTTTATTTTAACCGGAAAGGCTTCGATTGCGTGGCTGACCGGAAGGACTTCAATCCCGTTGGACACCGTTTGCTCTGAGCGGGATCGTCCAATGGTGAGCGAATATTTCTATGCCGTCTGTGCTAACATCACATGTACAGTAAGATACACATTTCCTCACACACCTAAGACGGTTGTCTTGTGCATATGCATGTATAAGTCCCAACAGATTTCGGCTTAACTGCGTAATATATGCCCCTTCACATGAACTATTTTCTGTGTCGCCGCCAAGGCGGCTCCGCGATACGCAGAAATTATTTTTATTCAACTTGGTACGTTGTACGCGGTAAGCAGAAAATAGGAAAACATTACCGTGTATTCCGCGTACTATAAACGTTCCCCACTTAAACTTGCGCTAAAAGAATATTATTTGAAGTTCCTATATTAAAACTAGTGGATAAGAGAACATCACCGTGTATTCCTCGTTCTATAAACGAGAATATCACTCGAAATTTCTTTGAATTACTGGGCCACATATAACGTGAAAATATAAACAACCGAGCTTAATCGACCGTAACAAACCTGTACTGTGTATCGCTTGTTGTTTTTACTGTGTAGCCAGCTCCGTACAGCCCTCTTACATTTCAGTTTATCTCTCTCCGCGTACCGCGTAGCCAGCTCCTAATAATATAATTCTTTTGTACTTCAATTAATTTCTCTTGGCGTACGGCATAGCGAGCTCCCAAAGTCGGCTGTAACTGATTTCTTGAGCATTTCACCGCGTTCGGGGTAGCCACTTCTCTCAGTAACGCTTTCGATGTGACGGCGAATTCCACAGTTTATACCTAGACTTCTGATGGTAAATCAGAGTTTATCTAATTCGCATTTGCTTGTTTACTAGGTAGTAAGATTACCGTGTTCGCACAATTACACGCCGGGCGATTCGCTACATCACTTCGTTTACAGAATTTATTTTCCTCGACCTTTTGTCTCATCTATAAAATTCTGAATGTATGTTAGCCTCGGGGCTCTCTATATTTATTTAAAAACCTTTCATTTAGTGTTATGCGGGATTTTTTTTTAGGAGGGAGAGCTTATTATTATAGGATTTATTATTTAGGATACTGCAACAAATCTGTGAACATAACAACAACAAACTCAACCCGTGTCGGCAAGAAAAAAAAGCAAGAGTAAGAAACAGCTGACGGACCCCAACACGACAGACATGCGAAACAGTTAAATTTGTTGTATTATCGGAATTAAGGATTTAAGCGTTTGTGATTTGGGATAACTGGGATATTTGTGCGGCTTCTTGATCCATTCTTGCATTGTTTGAGACGGCTTCCTCTTCGGTAGCGAGAGGCTGGAAACTGTCATCTTATCGCGCGACTTCTGCGAGTTCGCCGACTTCGCCAAAAAAAAATTTTGTTCTACATCGCTCTCAAAAGAACTGGACGACAAATTCCACGGAAAAAAACATCCATGTAATGCAATGTTTGGCTCTCTATTTTCGACTCTTCATTATACTCTTCGTGGCGATGGTTGAGACTTCTACGTCACGAGCAAACTTCACGTGGTTAGAGGTAAGACCGCTTCCATGAAATTCGCGGGCTTCTCTTTTGCGAACTGAGTAATGGCGGACGGGTTTAACGCGGTTTTCGGACATATATTCCTGGGCCTTGTAAGCACATATCGATCTAATTTATCGCGATTCATATAATATGGCATCTACTGAACAGTTTGAAGTCTAAAAAAGTTGAAAACAAAACAAGAAATTTTCATCGTAGTAGCACTTTAAAGAGATTGATTTTAATACAATAGTCCCTGGGCATCAATAAGAGTAAACAAGGTACATTATTATTCCACTATAGCATCCGTTTATCATATAAGGAGAAAACACATACATGAGAGTATGAGGGTGCATTGCACTGTAGTGTCCCAGTTTCAAATCACTCATTGAATAAATTATTTAAAATGATAGGCAAATATTGTAGTGGAATAACAAATATCATTCAGTGGTTTTACAGATAATGGTCAAGGACATTTTACCGGTACTCATTGCTCGCCTTTTTGCTCGCTCTGTACTACACAACTTATCTGTCAAACCATTGAATAAGGTGGAGGTAGTTTTCAATTAGTACCTTGTCTATACAATTTGACAACTCTGCAAAAATGTAAATAAATTAAACCGTAGACTTGTGGCAGAGAAAAGGCCGAGGTAAGGTGAACAAAAATAATTATTGTGCCTAATATTTAAGTTTACAACCTAGTAAAACAGGGGCTTATTTAGAATTTTGTAAAACAGGTTCATACCTGCCATCCGTCCCGATTTAATGGGAATTGTCCCGATTTTTGAGTTTCAAAACCTAAAAAAATCAGGACATTCCGATTTTCAAGAAAAAAAAAAGACAATTTGGAACTAGATTGATAAAGAGTGGTCTTCAATGACTTTTCTACATCCTGTTGGTTTGTGCAATACATGTGGTGCTTGAGACCATTAAGTAATGGTCCTAGTAAGAACTAGGCAACCCAACGGCAAGGAACGCAGAAAGGTGTTAATTGTGATATTGTTGAAACGGTCCACCTCATTGGCTAAAACATGAAAATCTACTATCACTTCATCAGGTAGCGCATTTATTTCTCTCTAGTTTACTTATTGATTCCCTTTTGGTGAAAACTATTCTGAGTTTTAATGCAGCAAAATTTCTATGGGGGAAACAGAAGCCTTTCTTGGCCATTGTTTTGGAGTCTCATGATTGGATAAAATCTTGTAACACAAAAGAAATATCGCTTTAAAATAAAGTTTCAGTACATTTTATTTCAAAACCGTGTTGTCCATAGGTTGACGTATTCTCAGTAAGAAAATCTAAACAATCTTATGTGGGGAAAGCGAAATGCCGCAGAACAATAGAGGATTGCCTAGTTCTTACACGCATTGTTACTTAAACAACACCTGAGAATTCTAATGCTAAGACAGTACAGCACAGGCAATATTTTTAAAAATTAATGCAAAAACCCTAGAGCATCCTAGGACCCTGCCCAGTGTTGGGGGGCAGTGGGGGGGGGGGGGCAGGGCACTACCCCAGGACTGGGGTGAGCATAGGGGGGGGGTGGTCCCTATTTCTGATTTTATAAGGTTGGCAGGTATGCAGATTCTAATTTGATGAGAGGTGTATTTACTAATAATTAACTAGAATATAATATTGCTGTCAGGTACCACTTGAAATAATAATAATAATAATAATAATAATAATAACAATAATAATAATAATAAATAATAATAAATAAAATAATAATAAATAAATAAAAATTGGAGTTCCGCTTTTAGGCTTGGCTAAATCTACATATTAGTCTATTTTTGAGACTGCTACCGGGCATATAGCCACAGCGTTATACTGACTTCCTCGCTGCGATGCCTGGATATCTTCGGAATGCTGCTATGCTAACTGCATGAAAGTACAGTATTCAATCATATACAAAAACGTAAACTGTCACTGATTCAGAAACGACCTAGAATTCTGACTTTTTGACAAGAGACTCAATGCCTGAATGTAGACGACATTTTTGAACCCTCGACATTTTACCCTCGACCCTCGACATTTTTCCCTCGACCCTCGACATATTACCCTCGACCCTCGACTCTCGACAAAAACCTACACTCTCTCTTTTGCTCCAAAATCCGTGCCGGACGAACGGGAAAATAGCGAGCGCGATATCTGAACGGCTCGCGGCGGGTTGCGCGGGCACCAGAGAGAGCGAAAAGATGTACGATATCTTCGGCTGTTGTTCTTCGGAAAGTTCTCCAGAAGTGCTTTTTGATGGGAATTTGGCATAAATTATTTTAAACGAACACTAACACGAACGAGAAAGATCCGAGACAGACGGCTGATCAGAATTTGTTGTCTTCGCCCGTTCAACTGGAACTCCACTTCTGGAGAACTTTCCGAATAACAACAACCGAAGACATCGTACATCTTTTCGCTCTTTCTGGCGCCCATGCAACTCGCCGCTCGAATATCGCGGTCGCTATTTTCGCGTTCGTCCGGCACGAATTTTAGAGCAAAAGAGAGACTGCTCGCAGTCTAGCGTTTTCAAGGACCAACGTAAAAATTGCGACTGTTTTGCAGTCTATATTCCATCACGTACATGTAATGTATGCGACTTTTACTTTCACTCCAACTTTCATTCCGAACTTCCAGGCCAGATCTATGTGTTAAACACTCTCAGAATATCGACGTAAACGGTGTTCTTGCAAATTGCCGAATTAAAGTCTATGTCAACGAAAACCGTGTATTTGTGACAATTTGTGACAATTATCGCAAATTAATGATTGAAACTGGAAGATATCCCGAGAGTTAATAGAGAGTTAATAGACTTTGTCCTACTCGCGGAACCAATTAAATTGAGGATGAAACTCACTCGCTTTTTTACTGTCCTAAATATTCAATTTTCAGAGGCAGGTTTTACAGGAAAATAGAGTACCACCCTCCAAATATAAAACAATTGCCTACATTAGAAGCTACAAAAGAATTAATGAATTCTGATAATTATTTTGTTAACATTCAATTGATGAGATTCATTCTATAATGCTTAAATTTACACAATAATTCATTATCAATTCAGACTGATGTAACTTAATTCTTATCTCTTTATTACAATATCATTTCTTTTTGTTGAGTTGTATGCTGTAAGAACTTGCAGTCATGCAAATAAAGCTAATAAGCGCCGCTTCTCCACTGCTTCTCTCTACGCTTCTCAGGGTGGAAAAGCGACTAGCTCAGCGAGGTGTTTTAGTGATCCTTCGAGGCCTAAACCGCTGTAAAAACACTGGGAAACGCATGAATGAGCCAGTGGTGAGTTAAAAAGACAACTTTATTTTACATTAAGCACATTTTTAGCGCGCGTTATATTTTCCATATAAACTCTTATATTCGTGTATTGCTGGGGCTGATAAGTTGACCCGCTCGAAAAGGCGCTAAATTACCCTTAATTAAAGAGGTGGGGAGGGGGAGATATACTAGGAAACTACAAGAAAACGAGAACGGTGAGTTTTGTAGACAATTTTACTTCGGTTTTAGAAGTGCAAGTAAGATTTCCCATACAAACTCTTATAATCGTCGACAAGAGAGTTGGATTACTGTGTTTGAAAGCGTAAAGTGGTGAGCTTGGGCGACCTGTGGTAGTACGAGAAAACTTTTGATGTGTTGCGTAAAATGACTTAAGTAGCGTTGCTTTTTCCGTTAATTCAGTGTAATTAATTACTTCCATGCTAACGTTGCGGAAACGTTTGCCCGTTGCTAAGAGAAATTAACGTCTTATTGTCATTCCATTCCCTCTTCAATTTGCAACGCACTAAAGGAATTTTAAACGGCCCGGCGGCTTTTAATAATTACTGAGACAAGAGGAAGAAAAATATTTGGTCGTCGTGGTAATGCGTAAGCGACCTTACCATTAACTGGATTAGTTCGGGTCTCACCGGCGACTTCGATGCTAAAGTCGAACGCGACAAGCTGCATCGCAGGTAAAGAAACTTTCGCCGCTTGGTGACGTCATGTACCGAGAAATAGCGGGAGAAAAACTGAAATATTGCTTTAACGCAAGCACGTGTCATTGCGCTTCATCGTGTGTTTTGCATTTCTGTCACGATCATTTCCGGTCAGAGATACCTTGGTAGTCACAACGTATTCAATCACGTACTTGTAATGTTTTCGACTTTTACTTTCAAGTTTCAAATGAAAGAATGACGGCAATCCACGAAACCACTCCGAACTTCCAAGCAGATACTATGTGTTAAACACGTTTACATTATTGACGAAAACTGACCGCTTGCGAAATTGGCGAAAATCGATGCCCGTCAAAGAAACCCGTGTATTTGTGACTTCATATCTGTACAGTTGCAGACGGATTTCTCGCGCACGAATATTATTCAACAAATTGTCACTATGCCCATATATGGTAAGGAAGCCCTCAATATCTGTCATCCTACATGACAGATATCCTGCGATATACGTAAATGACTAAATTTGGAAGCGCACTGCAGATTTTCTTTCATTGCTTGTTCGGCGCCCATTTTGAAAAGTGAGGCAGTTTTAGCAGTGTTCTCCGTAAATTTTAACTCTCTGGAAGAAACTTTCCACGATTAAATGCTCTCACGAAGTCAACAAGTATTTGCTTCAGCTCACAAAGATATCCAGAGGTTGACTTGGAATTTTCATAGTGAGAACTAACCAGAAAATGCTATTGCGAACGAAGCAGCACACTTGCTCACGGAAAGTTGTTAAGACTAAAGTTGAAAAGATTTTAATTCACAGAAAGAGGACTTATTCTCGGTAAGGTAGCAATATTTTTTCCTTTGTCTTGTCATTTCCAAGCATGAGTTTGTAAATACGTCTTTTTAAGTAAACGGTAGTAAACTTCGATTTCTTGAAGTTCTGTTTTGACTTTTATTAAGGTTATTCGTTGCTAGCTTTTAGCGTTTTTATCATAGAGCCGTGGTTTTTCTCGTTCTGAAAATGGTAGGCGATGGGAATTTGTTGAATAATAAAACAATTATCCTCCTCAATCTTGCGGAATATCCCCTGATTTAGCCAACTCGGCCTACGGCCTCGTCGGCTAAGTATCAGGTGATATTCCGCGCGATTTCGCAGGATAATTGTTAAATATGTTGCGTAAGTATTGCTTCATATCATAGAGATTTTTGTTAATCCAAAGTATATAAAGACACAAACTGTCGCTTTTATCATTTATTTTGCAGTCGCAGCAGCTAGAAACAGAGCAACGGCCAAGCATGAAACTGTTCAGCCTTACTGGCCGTGCAATACGCATATTGTTCACCCAACGAAAAGGACAGGGCCTGTGCGTTCAACTCGACAGGTCTGCAGAGCACTTCAGCTCGAAACCCTTGGTACGAACGCTCGCAATCAACTAGCAGCAGTGGATATCAAACACATTTACGTAAACAATTACAGACAAGAGGACACTAAGGAAGAATTGAGAGTCACACTTCGTAAAGGCGAAGACAAATGGGTTTATTTTTGGACGTCTTTCAACAGCGAGGCCAATCCTAGAACTTTGTACATTCGCTTCGATGGTGAACGCGTTTTGGCGTCAATGGCGAGTTATTCTGTCTTCTACAATTCCATCACAGTGTCAACCAGTCGAACATGGTCTTGTCTGAACTGGTCTTTGAAGAAAGGCCAATACGGTTACCGAGATTTCCCGAGTTACTCAAGCTATCGCCGCAGTTCTGGGTTTAAATATTACACTGACAGAGTTGATATTCGAGTGTTGCCGGACAACATTCCATTAGGGCCGTCAAAGGATCTCGAATGCTTCGACAAACAGTTTCCCTTGTTAAAGACGTTTTCCAAAAACAGGCTCCGCGTCAACCTCACAAAAATATATTACAAACAAATCGGAATTTCTAAATGGTGTTGTAAAGGTGGAAGAAAGTACTGTTATAGACCTTCCAGAAGGTAAAACAAAGATAATTTTGCTCAAATATGTATCAATAACTGATACCATTGGTGCTTCAAAGGAAATGAAAAGGCGATTTAAAGATGAAAATCCGCGAAATTTAACAATGATGTTCAGCAATGGTATGTTGTATGCTGGCATGGCAAAGTTAAAGGAAAACGCCTACTACACTGGGAAACCACAGTGGCAATGGCTGTACAGTTCCTCGTGGGAATGCGTCAACATTACCATGGCAACGAAGACCCGAAGTGTGGATACCTGAAGCAGGTTGGACTTTTTCAGTTACTATAGCAACGCTGGTCCCGTTACAACCATAGAGAAAAGAACAGACTATGTGTTACTAGAGATCCTACAGTCACACGGTAAACTCTTGTGATCCTCTGTCGCGGTTCTAATTATAGTTCTAATAGCAGTCCTGGGAAATACGCTTAATATTTAAATGTGATTCTACAGACTATTGCAAAATGTGATCCAAATTCTGTTTCGATTGAAAAATTCCATACTTGGTGATATTTTATTGATTCTTTCCCGCGCGGTTTGTTTAATTTAGAATGAACCTATTCCGGCTGCGAAGTTGGCGATTTTGTCGGCGCCCGATAAAGGAAAAATCATGTTCTAAAAATAGCGCGCAGACAAAATCACCAGTTGCGAAGCTGGTACAGGCCAAAAATAAAGAAAACTATTATTTTTTACTTAAATTCACTTTTCAAATGCGAATAATGACTCAAAAAGCACCATATTGCAAATATTTATTAATTTGCAAGGATCCCTTTTCTGTCTTCGTTTGACTGTTAGATTTAAGTTTCAGACAACAGTAATTCTGTATTGTACATCACAAATTAAGATGACCTGATACAATAACAGCCTCTTTACAACGGGGAGGCAATCCAAATATAAGAAAACAAACTGTTTACGATAACTTTAGTCAGACTATTATAAAGATTGTAATTTGATGTTAGCATTAAAATAATGGTTTGATTCTTTGTTGGTTTGCTAGTATGTTTGTTTGTGTATATTTGTTTGGATGTTTTTTGCTTACGGTTTGTTTAAATATAATACGCGAAAAGCGTTCTAGAGAGCTATTACCACTGATTAAAAAGCCCAATTCGGAGCAAAGGTCGGCACACACAAGTGGACTAGTCCCGGCGACTAGTCCCGGGGGCCAAGTCCCTTCTTGTGAACTACCCATTTTCGTCAATGCAGTCGCAGGGACCACTTTTTTATCCCTGCGACTAGTCCCACGAATTCAAACTGGTTTAATTTCGTGTTGGGACTTGTCCCACAAGCTATGCTTGGTCGCTTCGCGTGAACTGTTCGTGGGACAAGTCCCTACGACCAAATTAAAAAAATTAATCGGATCTTTTATTTTTTTGCTAGTTGTCCTGGAGAATGCATTTGTATTTGTCTGTATGGTGGGTCTTGATCGAGCAGTCGCTGTTTTCCCTTAAAAATGGGCAATATAGGTCACCGGATTTAAAAAAACGTCATCGAAATTGACAAACACTCATGGACTTGAGGAGTACTCCGGTTTTCTTTTTCACATTTCGGCAAATTTTAGTAAAAGCGTCCTACATTTTGGTATTTTGCTATTAACAAGTCCCCGCGTGTAACCCTTCAAAGGACTTGTTCCCTTGTCCTCTCAACTAGTCCCATCGTGTAAACATTACAGGAGACTAGTCGCTGCAACAGGTCCCTGCGACTAGTCACCTTGTGTATGCTCACCTTAAAGTACAAGAGAGTTTCAGGTTGCAGGACGTTCCGTACAAGTGAAATTCGCCTTTGGAATAATGTTGATGTTTCCATTCGTAACATAACATCACAGAAACAATTTATAGGACAAATACGGCAGAAGCTACTAAACCAAAATGCTGCCTTAGAACACTTTGAAATTACCAGCCTTTTTTAGATCTTATTACTATAATGTTCAATTTTTTGTTATTATTGTGTATTATGTACAATTAGGGAGGGCCATATTGTAAACTACTGGGCAACCAGTAAATTATGTTACCCTCATTAAATAAAGTATTATTATTATTATTATTATTATTATTATTATTATTATTATTATTATTATTATTATTATTATTATTAAGCTTTGAAATCTAAACCATGTACGCATTAGCAAGAAACTAATCAAAATGACGATCCAAAAAACCGTAGAAAACATATATAGAAGACAGTTCTAGCAATGTGTATCATGCAACCGTACCTCAGCCTATAACGAAATTAATGTCTTGCCTGAGAGTGAATAATCGGACTCCAACCTTTGTGCAGTATTACTGGAAATATATACAAAACATTAAGAATTAATCATAAAATTACGTTTAGTGATTTAGTCATCCCAGAATGTTTTTGCACCTGGACAAATAACCGTGTAAAAGCGGGATATGACGTTATCGATATCCTTACTCATGAGGATAAGGAAAATACGCCACTCGAGTTCCAGATGTAGTTGTGAACTTTATGAGCGCTCTCTTTTCCACTAAAACACTCTTTTCTATGCAATGAAAGACGGTCATGTGGCTGTGCGCTTGTTAATGGTTTTGTGCTTTTGAGGATGGCTTCCGCCCTCGTGTTTTTTCTTTATAGTCGTCTCAGGTGAGACCCTTCAAAAAAGGACGATTCACACTAGGGGCCAAAGTGCACTTAAAAATCAAGTAGACTTACGGTCTAATTTGGAGAGACGAGTCATTTCAGGCATGACAGCGTACAGCCAAAACATGAATATTAGGTTTCGTACATTGAAAAGTCGAAAGTTTTCTAAATTGTTAATTAAAATACTTTTTCGTCTGTTTTTTATTTATTTTTCAAATTGGCTTTTTATTTTTGCCTTTTTCCCGGGATTATAGTGGGTTGTATTTAGCCAATCACAAGCCAAGAAGCTATTCGCGCGCTTAATATTAACGCGGTATAGCCGTTTCGATGCGCCTTTAATTGAAGAAAAAATGGTAATTTTGTTTTGTGTGAGTAGAGTGATTTCACAAACCTTGATTCCTTTATATGCTAAAAAGAACCGTTAAATGCTAAACGCACGTTAAACGCACCGAGGTTAAAAACCATTGTTTCAACGGCAACAAAGAAATATGACTAACTTTTTTTTAATAAGGAAATGATCTCTTTTCACTGTTCTAATGTTGAGGTCAAACGTTACACAGTGCTTACAGGAACTAGACTTGTACCAGGCACATAGGTTTAGTATCGGAAATGATAGATTTCTGCGGACACGTAGCAAACATGCTCAAACAGGAACATTTTCTTTTATATATCAACCGGGCTTAACATTTCAAAATTTCCGAAAGTAAATAGACAGTTGAGTTCTGAAACTAGTATATCGGCTTCTCGTCAGTTAAACAACGCACACACCAGCTTATCAGCCTGTGCCGAAGTAACAATTTGAAACAATTGTTTTAACTTTGGCGCGTACGTTCATTCTTCTTCGCATTAACATTTAACGATTCTTTTTAGCATATAAGAATCGGGGTTTGTGAAAACACTCTAGTGTTTAGATGCAAATTACTTGCCCTGACAAGTTGGCAGGCAGTTGATTAGCTTGATAAACAAAGTTACAGGATTACGATATGCTTAAAACGTTAAGTCAATGGTAAGAAATTTTTTTCCTATCAAGTCAAGCCTTATTTGAACTGAATTCAACAAAAATCGTCTTAGAGCAAGGTGCAACACTATGCTCACTCACTTTTTGTTAATTAATGAGAAATAATCCGTGCTCGTCTTAAAAACATGTTTTTGTATCTCCTAAGTATTGAGTGCGCGCATGGCTCTAGTGTTGATGATTGGCTAACCCTGAGAATTATACCACAACCTTTTACGTTTATTTCCCCTTGTAGATAGGTCATCAAAGATTTGTGGAAATTAAAAACTAGTTCTCGGGCCCTTTGTCAGTACATTTTATGTAGTTTTTTGTGCTGTCTGACCAAACTCGTACCCAGTCGCTATTTATCAGTCTGGGAGAAGGGAGAGAAGATTGGATTGTATCGAGGCGCGCGGGGTGTCGTGGGAAGGAGCGAAGGAAAAATAGCGACTGGCAGATTTTGTACATGTAGAGCCGTGCAATTTGCCATAGAGCCGTGCAGTTCCTTTTTTCACGGAAACGGCACTGAACTCTGCAGATACTTGGATCCTTGTTTCGGAAGATGGAAGATAATCTTTCCAGAAGAGCAGGGAGACGTTACCAGCCTTTTTTCAATCACAAACACGAGTCAGAGGCCATAATTCAGAATCCGATGCTTTCAAGAAGACCTATCATCTGTTTACATTTAAAGGTGCAAAAATTGTGGCTTGTCGCTGGCAGTTTTCAAAGAAATGGTCCAAAAAATCAAGGTGTCGATTTAGAAATTTCTCGCTATTTGAGAAAACTATTTTAAGTGTGAAGAAAGATTTCAGCGAATGATTTGCAGAATTTATTACAGTTAACGAAAGGTAAACTGTACGTGTATCAGAAAAGGTCAGCTCAGTAGGTCTTAACCTTACTGTGTGCTGATGCAAAATACCGTTCGCTTTATATAAAAAAAAACTTATTTCCAATACAATTTATGGCATTATTTACCTCGTGGAAAAAAGAACTTTCTTCGCGAGCCGCCTTTCTCTCCCTCCCATGACACCCCGCACGCCTCAATAGAATCCAATCTTTCCTCCCTTTCTCCCAGGCTCATAAATAACGAATGGGTACGAGTCTGCTGTCTAACCAAGTGATTTAGCTAGGTTTGACGCTCTACGTTCCACTGGCCAAAAGACATTGACATAGTTAAGGACATTTGTTGTCAGCAGAAAATTTGGTCACCATGATCAAATCATCTGTAATAGAAAATATGCTCAATGCTTATGTGCATGGGGCTTCAAGGCATGGACCATGGTTTTTGTCATACTCACATTAAAGAACTCTGCCAAATGTAAGCCCATGGGAAAAAAAACACACACACAAACAATAACAATGCTTTGACAGCAATTCTCAGTCAAAAAAATATGTAAACGCGAGCTCGTTTTCCCAAGACCCATGCTTTTTCATACAAGGGGAAAGAAAAGGCTCTCTTCTCCTTTGTGACAACTTGGGAACCGGAAGCATTAGCTCTCTGACAGAATGAGACCAGCCGAACGTACTCTATCAATCTCTGATTACTGCTAGTTTTATAAATGACCCATCCTTTACTTGAAATGAAAATACCCCTGCGAAAGGTTGTCGCTGATGCATGGTCTGACTTCTTTTTTGTATTTTCGAACCAAAACGTTTTGTTAACGCGTTTTTGCATGTTTGTTCGTTTTTGAAAACTAAGCTTTCAGTTCGAAACAAGGTTTTTGATATCCACATTCCTGATACTGTATATTTACCGAAGACGACTGCGGAATTACCTTCGAGTGGCTTACATTGACTAGTGACAAGATAGGCAATCGCAATTTCCGACTGTGTTATATCTGCTTGCGTTGCGCTGAAAACATCCTCAGCAGTTTGAAAATTTACCGAAAAAAACAGTCACAGCCATTCACGACTTAAAATATTATGGACGTCAGCCTTACCATCTGCAGGTGATATAATTACACTCTAACCAAAACGCGTTTGTTAAAGGAAGACCTATTTTTGACGCAATCAGAACAATTGATGATTTGATGGAGTATACTAAAGAGAAGGATCTACCCGGAATTTTAGTAGCTATTGATTTTGAAAAGGCTTTTGACTCGCTTAATCTCAATTTTTTAATAAGAACACTGCACAAGTTTAATTTTGGCCCTTGTTTTATTCAGTGGATTCGAACATTGTACAAAAACGTAAAAAAGCTGTGTAATGAACGATGGTTTTACAACAGGCCCCTTCACGTTAAGCAGAGGAGTCCGCCAAGGTGATCCACTTTCACCTTATCTTTTCATCATTGCGTTCGAAACTCTAACTATCAAGATTAAAATGGCGATTCAATCAAAGGATTTAAAATAGGAGGAGAAACTACTAAACTGTCTTTATTTGCAGATGATATGACCTGTTTGGTACGAGACAAGGAATCTTATGCTTCCCTCTTTGCTATCCTGGAATCCTTTGGATCATGCTCTGGTTTGCGTGTGAATCACGAAAAAACGGAGATTTTAGCACTTGGTAATAGTATTCTACACGAGAAGGATTTTAATAACCAAAGGGTTTGTGAAATTATTAAGATCCTGGGAGTTTATTTTGGTTATGACGAAAAACAGAGGAACGACTTAAATTTCCGACAAGCATTAAAATCTATTAAAAAATCAATCAACATGTGGAAATGGAGGAACTTATCCCTTTTGGGCAAAATCCAAATTGTTAAAACTTTCGCAATTCCCAAGTTAATGTTTAGAGCATCAGTAATTCCGATATCCAATGACCTTGTTAAAGAAGCTAATTCGATTTTCTACAACTTTATTTAGAATGGAAAAGATAAAGTTAAGCGCTGTGCGCTCATTTCAGATATTGATAAAGGCGGGCTGAAGATGCTGGATATCGAGTCTATGGTCAACAACGTTTCTTTATTATGGGAGTCGTTCACTCTCTTCCATCGGATTGGTAAACGATTATTAGACCTTCTGTCTGTATAAATGAAATAAAACCCATCCCTTGCACACCATATATTAAACTAAACTGTGGCGCTGTCCCTATCTCTGATGTCACCTCTAAACAGATATACGACTCTTTTTTGCGCAAAAAAACAAACTCCCGACAGCTCAACAAAAAATAACAGACAAGTACTCAGAGACATCTATTAACTGGAAAAAGGTTTACTCTCTCCCTTTCCGTACTACACTTGTTTCCAAACTGAGAGAATTTCAATACAAAATTCTTAATAACATTGTCTTTACAAATGATAAATTATTTCGCTTTGGCCTTTCGCAATCCCCTAATTGTACGTTTTGCAATGAAGAACCAGAATCCATCGAACATTCACTCTCCCGTTGTAAAGTGTCTTCTGAATTTTGGAAAGACGTCTTGTCCTGGCTAAAAGATAATAACATCATTATAGAATCCTTAAATGAGATAGGTTTGTTTTTAGGGAATTTTGAAAAAACGGAAGATTTCTTTATAATTAATCACATTCTGTTATTAGGTAAATATTACATTTACGTAAGGAAACGTCATGGAAGTTTACCCTCATTGAGAGGTTTTATTGCCAGGATAAGACGTGTTTATAACATCGAACTCCATATTGCGAGGGAGAGGAATAAACTCACTGCTCATTTTAAAAAATGGGAAAAGTTGGTAGCTGTCAGGAACACACAGTAGAAAATAACCTTGTTACATCTAGTTGGTCTTTTTCAATTTTTTTAGTTAACAACTATTTGCTTTGTATTTAATTTTTTCGTGACGTGTACAGTAATCAAGCTATTTTAAGTAATATCTTGTAAGTACTGTAATATAGCGGGCCATCGTAGTCAAAAGTAGATATACAGATATCTCTTAGATATCTCATATTTTCGGGATATCATTTTGAGATAAACGTTTTGCAAAACGTTTTGCAAAATCCATTTGCATTCACACCTTTCTATTCGTTTTGTAATCCGATTTTCTTTTTGGTTTTTTCTTTTGTGATAATCCTTGTTTTTGACACCTAATTGACTTTTGCGCACAGAGATATCTTGACACCTATCTTAATTAAACGCCACTCTGATTTGAAATCACCTGGTCCCTTCAACAGCTGGTTCATTAAAAAATTGCCAGGCAGACATCTACTTGCACTGATCAAGAATGGAGTTGTGTTCGCGACCTGTGCTTGTAATTTTGCTATTGAGTTCCGTATCAGTCTTTTCTTGCGTTTGTGCCCCCCCTCGATATTTCCATGGAAGGGCACAACCCAGCAGTTTGGACAGTTTTTTCGAACGGGCGCTAAGTTTGGTCAGTGAAGTTGTGCGGATAATGAATTCATCCGAAAATGACGAAGGAGCTTTGGAGTATTGTACCGCCAGACTAGAAAGCCTTCTCACAAACTGTGTTAATTTATTTCACCTACTAGAGGAGGGATTGTACAATCAGCTGATAGATTCGATCCAGTATTATTTAAGCTTACTCCGCTCTGATGAATTGCTTAATGTTGGCCGATCAGAGACTCAAAACGCTGCATACCAAGCACCTCTGCGGGGAGCCCAGGTCGGAAGACCCCGTTATGAAATATCATTTGAGCAGCTTACGTTTCTAGTCGGAGAAAATTTCAATACCCGCCGGATTGCCAACTGCCTTGGTGTCAGTCCGTCCACTGTACAGCGGAGGCTCCGAGATAATGGTATGCGGCTTGATCAAACATATTCTTCAATTTCTGACACCGATTTGGATCAGTTGATCCGAAGTGTTCGAGCACAGTTTCCAAGAATAGGCTGCCGCCAAATGCGATCGATGCTAGAGGCCAATTACGGGCTACGGATTCAACGCATCAGGGTTCGAATGGCAATGCGGAGGGTAGATCCCGCAGGCGCCGCTATAAGGTGGTCTCAGGTTCACATTAGAAGGCGTTATAATGTGTATGGGGCTAATGCTCTCTGGCACATAGATACTCATCATTCTTTGGTGCGATGGCGCCTTGTGATAGCAGGTGGTATTGATGGCTATTCCCGTTTGATAACGTATTTACAGTGTTTCGACAATAACCAAGCCAGCACTGTCTTACAGTGCTTTTATGACGGTACTCGGGAATATGGATTTCCATCTCGGGTTAGATCTGACAGGGGTGGAGAGAATTACTTAGTTTCCGTTTTAATGTGCATGGTTCGCGGAGCTAATAGGGGAAGCCATATTGCTGGGAGATCAGTCCATAATCAGCGAATAGAAAGATTGTGGAGGGATGTGTTTTGGTTTTGTATATCAACTTTTTACTTTTTGTTTTATTTTATGGAGGAACTAGGCGTGCTTGATCCAACAGACGAGCTTCACTTGTTTACTTTACATTTCGTGTTCCTTCCCCGAATTAACGATTTATTACACCGCTGGGCTCAAGCATATAATAGGCATCCTCTGGAAACCGAGCACAGTAGTTCTCCTCGACAATTATGGATTGAAAGTATGCTGCGCTTGCAGAATTCTAATCACGCCGCGGCACAGGGTGTGTTTGATAGAGGAACTGTTGAGAGTACTTTAGAACAGTACGGTATAGATTGGGAAGGGCCATGCCCTGACAATGAAACAGATAGTGATTGTGTTACGGTGCCAAGGATTGATTTACATTTACCTTCAAATATTTTGCAAAATCTTTATAATTCAGTGGATCCACTCGCTCCTTCCGAACTTTATGGAATGGACATTTATCTTATTTGTTTACGATTACTTCAAGACGTGCTACAAGAACATACAGCCAATCAACATTGAATCGCCATAATTTTTTGAGATGACAAGAAGTGAGCAAGTACATCACAAACTCGAGATTTCTCTCTAACGTTAACGTTTATTTATGTTTTTTTGGGCGCAATAAAACGTTTGCTATAACAAAGGATAATGACTCGATTTGCTTATCACATCGGATTCATTTAACTTCTACCGAAGCTTAAGAACGGTGCCCCCTAATACAGTGGTATTTTTGCACAGGTTATGACTATGGGGAAAATGGATCATATCAAGGGTTATTTGAATCGGAAAAGAAAACTGTGGGTAACCACGCTTTTTTCAGAGATAATTTAGCAACCGTAATTCTTAAAAAGTGTAAAAATACAATTTCTTTCAACATTAAAGCTCAATTTTCTCTGAAAAATACGTGGTTACCCCAATTTTCTTTTTCTATTCTGATAGCCCCTGCTAAGATTTTTCCACACAGTCACATGCTGCGCAAATATTTTTGTTTTAAGTAACCCGAATATGCCGAGATGCGCAGAACGTATGCGCAGAAACAAAAGGAGGCACCGTCCTTAATTAAATATAGGTACGAATTATTTTAAAAAAGGAATTTAAAAATTCATTAAACCTTACAGTACCACATCTTTTTTGCTTCAACAGCAACAAAATATTACCAAAACTAAATTTATAACTACCAATCTCTATTCTACGTGGCTAGTCGATGGAGTCAGTAAACTGCTGAGCATTTTCCGGCGCAAGACGCTAGAGTGATTTACGTGTAATTTAGGAAAAATTTGTCCTGTTTTGCCTCCACTCAGAACTGTGTAATTAGTAAGTAGTTTTTCACATTTTGAACGAGTTCAAAACTCCTGATAAACATTATGTACTACCACGTTTTATAATTTCTTGGTTTGTGTCTTCCTTATACGGTCGCTAGCGTTTCAATCATTATACCTTGCCGCTCAACGCTTTGGACCACTTACTCTGTGAAATAGAGACAAAACATTAAAAATATATAGTGTCAGTAAATATAGACTAGTAAGCCACCTTATAGAGTTAAAGCATAAAAGAGCACGCGATGGTATCATGTTGAAAGGCCTACTACTCTCGAGTTCGTTGAAACGTTTGGACAATGGTAACAGATCAAGGGACAATAATTTCAATACAAGTAGCGTATAAAATAATGAACTACCTTTCTCTCATTGTGTTTAAAAACTTCAACCCAAATGTTCTCTAAAACGGTAAGATTTTGTGACCGTTTAAGTGACAAAAAGATATTTGGTTATAGCTATTCACAGTCTCAGGCCAAAATAGTGAACCACAACCACAACAACAAAAACATTTTGATAACTTTACAGGATTGTCAAAACCGGGCTATTCTAATTCCCTTGTTGGGTATGGGAAGTGGACTCCCGGTGGATTCCCCGATAAAAGTGGTGGTTCTCGTCGTACCCGTTTAGATCTAAGAATTTGTGTATTGATGCCGATTATGGCGATAACATCGAAAATGAACACCCTGGGATACCTCTTCGGGCTCCCAAATGTTATAGCCACGTCCAAAAAGGAAATAGGCCATTGACGAGTTGCGTTTAGCCTCCTTACCAAAGCGAGGGTAAGTGCACAGTCTTTCACAAGAAAATGTGTTTTTATTCACATCTTATTCAGTTCCATAAAAAAAGACTGAGCACCTAGCCCATGTTCTATTCTGGTTCGTTTTAACATGTCTGACAAGTACCATCGTCACTTTTATATGGAAGCTCCACTTTCCCCTTTGCCCCCTACTGGGCAGAGTGGCCATTTAATAACAGGTATTATGAATAGTACAACGCTAGTTTTTGGCGTGCTCCAATTGGTCGGAATCGATCATGTGACGCGATAGTGTCTTTCCTCAGCGGCGCCTATCAGCGCATAGTGCCCGTTTTTTCTCAATTTTCGCTAAAAATTTAGCGTTGCACAATAAAAACAATAGAGTCCTTCTGTCCCAGGCCCTACATGTAATAAGTTCCCTCGGAAATTTGATGTTCAAACTTCATATAAGCCCTCGAAATACGTTCTAGGGCTAATATTTGTTGTGAACGTCAAATTTCCTCGGGCACCCTATCACACGATAGTGCCTTCGACAGAAGAACTCTACTGTTTAATCATTATATAGACAAAAGTGTTTTAGTGACAAAATAGAACACTAGTTAAGTTCTTACGAAACTACTCCCGGTATTCGAGTGGCGCATTTTCTATATAGAGGGTATCGATGACGTCATTTGTCGTTTTTGGACGTGTGTTTGTGAAGAAATACTCTTGTCTACATTATAAACAGAAAATTACCAGGTGGCTTGAATATACAAGTTTTTTAAAACTCGTATATTTAACTCCTCGTGGTACTCTACCCACTACCCTCTATTAAATGACCACTCTGCGCTGTTATCTAGCTCCGCCTGAAGCTGAAGAAGAAAAACAGCCTCCGCCTCCCTTGTGTCTTCAATCATTGGAAGTGTGATAGTAGAAAAACAGGTGGCATGCGTGATGGCACGTGTATCGTCGCTAACTTGCACTCTGATGTCATCCCCAAGAAAGTTCGTGGATCCAGTAGTGTATCGAAGAAATCTTCTGAGTAGATCGTCATTTTCCCGGTTTTCCCTCAAAAAGTTCATCAGCAGATTAGACACTCGCTGCCTTGCAGCGTCGCTTTCGTCAAGTTGTATACGCGCAAGTATCGCGTTGAAAATCGGTTGGCGTTGTTGGTTGTACCAGGCGGAGACCATCTGCGTATTTACTCCCGTAAAATATCCACCAGCGATGCAATGAAATCCCAACTGCATTGATGCAATTGCAGCCCTGGGGACTTCCAGCAGGTTGTACCGAGCTAGACTGATCATAAACGACCGCATTCCGTGGGCAGGTGGACAGGACTGGACGTTAAACTCACGTAAAATGTCCAACAATGCCTGCCTCCTGCTATTCATATATGCAGTTAACTCTCTTTGGCCTAGCTGGAATAAGGGCTCTAGCAGTGTCCTTTGTCTTTCGGCCAAGGTGCTGAGGAAGTTATGTATGAGTAGTTCTTCATCTCCGTCTGGTGAAAGTCCCAATATCGCCAGGCACATAACTTCTGGGATACATTGTATTGGGAACTGGCCAAGTACGGCAACCGTAAAGGCCAGTATCTGTCCGATGATTTCCCAGACTTGGGCGTTGTATATGGGACTAAGAGATGGCAACGCCACATCCCCACCTTGGGTTTGGAAGAGGCGCCCAATTGCTGCGTTCCAAAAGAGCGTGAACGCCTCGCGTGTAACCCCGTCTCCGACAACTGCATCATTATCGAAATAGACTCGTGTCCAGAATGCTGGACCAGACCTCTGAGTGAAATGCTCGATAAATAAGGCCACTACGTCATCTGGAGAACGCGTACTAAGACGTAGTGTGTGTCCATCGTCCATTGACCTTCGAGAATCTAAATCCGCACTCCACCTATTAATCATTGATGATAGACTGTCGAAAAGAAAAAGGAAAGTTACTTTTCTGCTCGAGACAGCGCGTGCTCAAGAAGTGACAAGGAAAAAAATGGCGCCGATGAAATGATCGTCTTATTCGTTCATAGGAGCAGTCGCATGGCAATTTTTCTATCTTCTTTGTCACAGACTTGGTTTATTTAATAAAAGTTCCTTGCTCATACATAACTTGCTATTAGATCACTAAGGGACCAATATAAGAAGATTTTTAAAACGAAAAAAAATCCAAAATTGGGTTTGAAAGATTTTTTTCTGAGACACAAGGGTAGAAACTTGAAAAATTCTGACACGCGTTTTTAAGTTGTACGCCATTGTCTTCCTGGCCGTGGCTATTCAGACAAGTCATACACATATGTTATTCACTGGCCGGGAGGTCCGTATAGGGAAAAACTGTGCCCGAGGTCTTGAGTACGGCCCAAGGCCGCAGGCCGAGGGCCGTACTCAAGACTAAGGGCACAGTTTTTCCCTATACGGACCGACCTTGGCCGGTGAATAACGTGTTCATTTTTTTCTACTTTTTTTAGAGGTGGAACGAGGCGAATTGGTTTGAGAACTGTTTGTAAACAGTCCTTCTACGTGCGCTAGTTCCCACGATCAAAATTATTAAACTTATGAGAAAGAGCGGCTAGCAAACCGTAGAGATAAAGGATAGATTAACGATAAAACAGAACTTAAAATATATCATTAAAAAATAAGCGTTAAGAACAAACCCGGACGTCTCATAGCAAGAATAAAGAAATAAGCTTTGTCTTGCTCAATGAAATCAAAAGAGAAATCAAATTTCTGAAAAAAAATCAGAAAAACAAAAACAGCCTTCAGGTATCTTTCTTTGCCCTAAAAACCATGTAAAATCCCGCGCGTGGGCAATAACCGAAAAAACTGAGAGTGGCCGTTTTTACTTTTTTTTGGAGGGGGGGGGGCAGGGGGGGAATGCACGGGTTAGTTTAGGCCTTACGTTCAGCATTTTCTCACAGGCAAAATAAAAAGATAAGTTTGAGATCAAATTTAATGACTGATGGGTAAATCAAAACTAGTTACGTTACCATGGCAGCAGAGCTCAAGATATCTACCAAAATTATAATACTTTTAAGTCACCTAATAAAAATCTGTACGTGCGTTCATTTTTTCAAGTACCCCAGTTATGTATAAACAGCTTACTCATTGACTTGTCGTGGTTGTGATCCAGCAAATTCATCTACACTGTCTCTTACTTCTGTTAGAACAGAAAAGTTATAATATGTAAGTTTATCATTTGCAAATAGTTCGTCGTGTTAGGCTTTGCAAGTGGTAAAAAGTGGTCATCCTATTTTCATATTGTACTATATGCAATCGCTGAGACTATAGGGCACTTGTAATTGCTTGAGTGTCAATAAGGCATTAAACGTTGAGCTAAGCCCCTTTTTTTCAGTCGCTCGGAATCAGGAAAAGTCATACAGTACAAGAAAGCGAACGTTAGCAGCAGACACTATCACCAACTGAATGTTGCTAAATGAAGTTGTAACATAATTTTTTCTACATCTTACCACCACAAATCTCGCATACTGCTCGTCGTCGACGGTTAAGATACGTGCATCGTCCGCATGGCCACTCTAGAATTTAAGAATGAGAATTTGATTCGATTCTCTCGTAATGGAAGGGATTTCCCAAACTGTCTTGTAAAACATATTATATGCAACAAATATATCTTTCGGCCGGTTTCAGTGAGAGAGAGTAAACGGTTTGGGTTCTGTTTGGGTGAGCATGACCCCTACCTTACCGAACGGATAGTGCTTTGGGCTTCAAAATCAAGCCGTGTTGCCACGGTAACGTTTCCATGACAACACCATTTCTGAACACGAGAAACAAGGGAAAACTTCTAGCGCAAGAAAAAGAAAAAAGTCTGAGACTTCTAGGTTGAAGAGGGAGGGCGCAAAAATCCCCTAATTTACCTGTTCACCTCTTTCTTTAAATTTGTTCGAGTCATTGATTGAGTGAGTGTGTGGGTATGGTTGACTGGAATGCTCCCATCACCTTGTTCAACGATGTTTCACGGTATAAAAATGCTTCTTGTTTCCAAAATGGCTCTAGATATTTCGTTAGTAAATACCCACTTGCTTCACTACTTTGGTAGTTAACAATAAACTCGCCTTTACCTGTTGTTGTTAAAACAGCCAACCGCCTCATAGTTAAATCGTTATTGCCGTTATCCTCGTCGGACATCTAAAAAGACAGTAAGTCGATAAAGAGAGTACTTACTTAGGGGCAAATGATCAATAATACAAATAATGTATTGACACATCCTGGAGAGATACCTGCATGCTGTCTTCAAGGGTGTCGTCGAGATTTGCGGGTCCTGGATGAGTACGCCTTATAGACACCTACCATAAAATAAAGGAAATTAATTTATCTTACGAGGCTTCAAAAATGTGCAATTCTAACAGGGTCACTTAAGTTCAACAAGAAGAAGAAAATATACTCTGCCTAAATCGAGCAAATGAATTCCAAATTTCTGGAATAGTCAGACTGGTTTTACAATATGCGCAAGCTACGTGAGATATCATGTGTACTGTTTTCTCGATAAGCCACCGAGAGCGAGCGCATCTCGGAATTTTGTTGTACTAGACATCAAATGAATTGTTTTCTGATTTTTCATTTACAACGCAACTAAAGGCAAACGCAAGCAGAGGTTTCCATAACAAGAAGCAAAATGTTTTGTTTCTTATAATTCCGCTGGTGATGCTGAGTGTTTGATGAAGTCTTACTGGTTGGCCCTCGTGCTTGCGAATAAATCAAAACCTTCTCATGCTCAAAAAAAATCGACACGGTTTCTGTAGAGCGTTTCTTTACACTAGAAATACTCTAATAGGAGCGGAAAACACTGCTTACCTCAGAATCTACAGTTTCGTGTCCCTCTGCATCCCGTTGTTCAACGCGGGCCTGTTACACAAAGTAAAAAGCGTCCGGAAATAAATTTAAACCCACCAATATTTCGCCAGGCCAAAGCGATATCCTGAACTGGATTGAAACAAAGAAAACCTCTGCTGGATTTTGATGCCTTTTAAGAACGCAAGAGAATTAAATGACAACATCGAAGAACAGCAGTAATTCGCATTTATTAATTTGTCCCCCCCCCAAAAAAAATAGATTAATAATACCCCCAAATTTCTTATTGAAGAAAATCCCGATATTGTGCATTTCAGCACCAAAAAAAGTCCCTCGCATCTCCCTATGATTTGTAATCAGGAGTACCCCCCTCCCAACGTTTCAATAAATAAATTAATGTTCCACTTGCACTCACATGAAACGGAAGTTTTGGAGGAGGGGAACACAAAACACTTAATTTTCCCTTTTTCTGAACTAGACAGCCCTTCATAAGTTTTCCCATGTTCATGTTACACCAAAGGATTGTTGTTAGTGTTGTAACTAAAGCTGCCTTTATGTAGTATAGTAGTGTTATGCATACTCACCCGGGAGGATGATCCAGCATTATGGTTTTGACGTCCGTTCTCAGGTCTAAACTCCCGTAAAATTTCCCTATGTTCTCTTAAAATCTGCATGAGTTGTACATGCCTTTCGGACTGTTCCTCAGCTTGTCTTCTGAAGAAAAATTCCAGTGCTGTCATAGCAGCGGAAAACACAGGAATGGTAATGTTTCTGCATGCCCCAATGCTGGCAATAGCCGTAGAGTTAGGTGTAGACGTATGCATTGCTTCAGGTACAGATACAGACGCAGAGCCAGGTACAGAGCTAGGTGCAGAGGCAGTTACAGAGCCAGGTACAGAGCTAGATACAGAGCTAGGTGCAGAGCTAGGTGCAGAGCCAGTTACAGAGCTAGGAGCAGAGCCAGATACAGAGCTAGGTACAGAACCAGGTACAGAGTTAGGTACAGAGCCAGGTACAGAGCCAGGTACAGAGCCAGGTACAGAGCCAGGTGCAGAGCCAGGTACAGAGCCATGTGCAGAGACAGTTACAGAGCCAGGTACAGAGCTAGGTGCAGAGCCAGTTACAGAGCTAGGTACAGAGCCAGGTACAGAGCCAGGTGCAGAGCCAGTTACAGAGCCAGGTACAGAGCCAGGTACAGAGCAAGGTACAGAGCTAGGTGCAGAGCCAGGTGCAGAGCCAGGGGCAGACCCAGATGCAGTTGAAGGTGCGACTGGAACATGGTAGGAATGATGCCATGGAGTGTTAACAGGATAGGAATGGTGGACGTTTTGATTTAGTGGGGCAGTTTGGTGTTGCATTGTAGAATGCCATGAAATGTTGACTGGAAACGGAACAGCTGTACCATTATTCCACTCACCGTTGAACGTTGATTGCGGATGCGGTTGTGGCTGGAGGTGTGTCTGGGGTTGTGGCTGTGTATGTGGCTGAAGGTGTGTCTGTGGTTGTGGCTGTGTATGTGGCTGGGGGTGTGTCTGTGGTTGTGACTGTGTATGTGGCTGAAGGTGTGTCTGTCGTTGGGGCTGTGTATGTGGCTGGAAGTGTGTTTGTGGTTGTGGCTGTGTATGTGGCTGGAGGTGTGTCTGTGATTGTGACTGTGTGTGTTGCTGGGGGTGTGTCTGTGGTTGGGGCTGTGTATGTGGCTGGAAGTGTGTCTGTGGTTGTGGCTGTGTATGTGGCTGGAGGTGTGTCTGCGATTGTGACTGTGTGTGTGGCTGGAAGTGTGTCTGTGGTTGTGGCTGTGTATGTGGCTGAAGGTGTGTCTGTGGTTGTGGCTGTGTGTGTGGCTGGAAGTGTGTCTGTGGTTGTGGCTGTGTATGTGGATGGTAGTGTGTCTGTGGTTGTAGCTGTGTGTGTGGCTGGAGGTGTGTCTGTGGTTGTGGCTGTGTGTGTGGCTGGAGGTGTATCTGTGTATGTGGCTGGGGGTGTGTCTGCGGTTGTGGAAGAAACTGTGAATGTTGCTGTGTTTGTAGATTTGGAGCATCGTCGACTTCTGGAACTACTACCAGTGATCCCCGTCCGATGGCGTTTCTTAGCTCGCTGTAATTTGAGAAGGTTATTCTTCTCATCCCGTGTCCTTGAGTCCTTTTATAAAAAGAACATGACCTTAAATCACCTCTTAGAATTGCAAAAAACTGCCCTAAATGGTGTAGCAACTCGTCTTCGGATCGAAAAGTACTTGGGAACGGAATGGCATCTGCCGCATCGGAACCTGTGGCGTAACCGAAACCAGAGCCAGAATCCCGCATAGTAATTAACTGGGGGTGAGACGGTACAGCTCTTGTTCCTGGTGGTAAGCAAATTACCGTTAAATGGGCTTGAGGAGATCTTAATCTTGCCCTTGAGTTTCCTCTCGGAAAGTTCCGACTTAGTTCGTCGGAAAACGAGCTCCTGGCAGACTGCAATACGTCCACCAACCTCTGTCCAGCTTGCCTTATGCTAGATAGGTGGGGTTGAGACAGAGGCTGGTGTGGGCTTTGTGCAGTCTGAGTCCAGTTTGGTTGCTGGTTAGAAGACGCCAAAGGAAGACTTTGGATGTTTGCAGGCGGTAGGCCGCACTGAAAAGGGTTGGATGAAGCACCAGGAAATCCACCGAATAATTGCGACTGCATCGGCGTAGGCAGCTGTGGAGGCAGCTGTAGATACGGATGCGTCTGCGTCTGCGTCTGCGGCTGGAGCTGCGGCTGCGGCTGCGATTGCGGCTGCGACTGCGACTGGATATGCTGCCGCGGCTGATACTGCAGCTGAAGATTCGACTGCGGATGCGACTGTGGCTGCAACTGCCACGACTGCGACTGTGACTGCCACTGGAGATGCACCTGTGACTGCGGGTGTGGTTGTGGCTGCCCATGCGGGTGTGGTTGTGGTTGTGGTTGTGGTTGTGGATGCGGTTGCGGTTGCGGTTGCGGTTGCGGTTGGGGCGGCAGTTGTGGATCATTTGATAGATTTCCATTATTAGAAAGCCAACGACTCAGATCTTGTTGGTTTCCATGCTGGTCCCTATCACGGGTGCTGTGTCGATTTTTAAATTAATATCAGTACATGGACATAAAATGTTATCGAAAGTTTAATTACATAGTTCACATCTCACAGGTGAAACGCGGTATATGAAGTAAATTCTCAATTGGTAATTAAAAAAAACATACCATGCTTAAAATTCGACAACGTTAATTGAAATAGCTTTATAACATAGCTAGTAAATCCGCGCAATCAAATTCACCTTACGCAATCGTGCTAGAGTTGCTCTCGGCTGCACGTCGAGCAACTCTTACGCTTCTCTCATGCTCTCCAAACTTCCCGCGTGCATCCATGACTCGATGTACGCACGCTAAAGCATGAACCAACCGTTAAATATCGACAATTTAAATTAACAAGCAGTCCAGGTCAATTCTCGCGAGTCAAGTCAAGTCAAAATCTTAGTAAACAAAATCTTAGCTGCTACGACAGGTAGCTAAGATATGACAACGGAACTTTGTGGGCAGATTTCGTTTGAGGTCAGCAACATAAGCTGGTGACGTCACAATTATGTCAGTTTCTGAAACGGTGGCCATCTTGTATCCGCCATCTTGGATTTCTAGATTTTTCCAGGTCCCTTGAAAATTGCCAAAATTTACCAAAAATTAACTTAATCCAATAAAAGAACACGAAAGTGGTGGAAAAATGTAAGACGTACTTAAAAAAAACTACAAACTACAATTTTTCAATAAAAAGTGATAATTTACAAAATAACAAAAATGGTCTGTCAAAAAGTGTTTGCCATGGTAACGTGAAATTTGATGGACAAGCAGTTGATACGTTAAATTATTGCAAGTGCAAACCGACCTTTATCTCAAAACCGACTTTAATTCCACAACAGTTTTTATAGTTTATAATTAGTAGAGGTTGAAGAAATGTACAAAATTTAGCCGAAGGGCAAGCGTGATACATAGTGTCCTGAAGCTTTTAATTATTTTCCTCGGTTCCATAAACAAATGGCAACTTGACAGAAAAGGAAATCTACCAGGGGAATCTCTTGACATACAGTAGCGTATACCTTTAGACCAGACAAAAAGGCAAGAAACACACGCGACCATATAGATTCTTGCGCCAAAAACTCGCCTTATTTTAGTGAATATCCACAGTCCTTCAGTTTACTTTACTTGCATGTAATGAGCTTCTTTTTTTGTCTTTGTGGGAGAACTAGCAATAGATCGCCCTTGGACTAATCTCTACACGTGTTGTCTAGTCTGTTTAGCGAGCAAAGATCTCGGCTCAATATATGGTGCACTTGCTACGATACGTTAAAGAACTTCTATGTGACTGAGGGGAGCATATTTTCCGTGCTTTCTCTTCTGCTAATGGGATAAATCTTCAGAAATTCTTCTCGTTTTTGTAGTTAAGATTATTCGCATTTACCTTTTTAAACCAACAGTTTCATGATCATATTCTTTTTAAGATAAAATAACTTGATCTATGCAAAATAAGTATAAACATTGCACAGTCAGGGCTAATTTTTTGGCGCTAAAACGTAACAGCCGGGAATATTTTCCCGCCTTTTTCCTGTCTCATTGTTAACATTGAGGAATTTTCCAAATTTTCAATCTTTTAAATTTCCTTCGCAATTTTGTTGCTGATTTTTATGGAATTTACGTATAACAATTAAAAGCAACAATCATGTAAACTAATCCTTAAATGTTCTGCACAGGGTACTATGAGATCACTTACGTTCGCTGCGATTAGGTAATCTTGGCGAACATATGGGAACCTTACTACAGGTATGGAAATGTCTCTGTTCTACTCTATAGCACACTACCGCGCACGATCGCAGAACCCCTTCACCTATAACTGTTTCCCACAATCGTGCGAATTTAATGTATGGCAATGTTTCCGCACGATCGTCAACATTGCTGAATTGTAATGATCATTGACGCTCGTGGACATCAGGCTTGAATCGCAACATCGATGAAAGATACTACAATAGATTACTGAGGCACGAATTTTGTTGAAGTTAATCAGACAACAAGTAGATCTAGACTCGCAATCGTAGATATTTGTGCCGTAGATGCATCAATGTACAACATACTGCAACTTTTGTCGAGTAGAAAAAACGATCGTATCTTGTCCAACAAGCGCCCTTCTTTTACATTGATATAAAATAAGAAGGTATTAATTCTTACCCAAGCACTCCAGTGCGTTGCAAGGACAACAGGGCAAACAAGACATACAGATACATTGCACGTAGACACCAGAAATTACTAGAGCGAATTTTGACACAGCTAGTAAAGCAATGCGTTATGAATGCTGTAACTGGGCGAATCTTCCCTTTGTTATACTTTAGGCGATGCCGACCGGGGGATGCCGCCATGTGTGAAAAAACTGAGGGGTCCAAACTATTGAAATGGGCAACGGTAAAGTTGTGATAACACGTACACAGGAAGACGCAGAAATTCTTTAATCAGGTCTCTCGCTTTGCAAACAGTTTACGCCGGTAACTTTTACTGTCCTATGAAATGCGCGCAAACGTGGGATTTTCTTGCTTTATTGATGGTGAGATGGTCGAGCCGCGGAGACACGCTAGCGCCCACGAAATTCGCCTCCCGCAATTGTCGAGTGCGCGCCGTGTTCTCGAGTGTCCCCACTTTGACTAGGCAGCCAAAGAGATCGATCGCGGTCAATACTAGCGCGTTCGAATTTTACTCAAAAGTGCACAATATTTTAACTATTACAAGACAAAGCCTTGGGGTCGAGAGTTAATTGCCAGGTTAATGACACGAATTAAAACCTTATTAAACGAAATGAAAGCATTAATTAGTGGCTCTTTTTGCGTCAAGATATCTCTGGATGATCAATAGGTGTCAAGATAACTCTTAGCAAAGGATTATGTAAGGCGGAAGTTTCTTTTCGTGTCAAGATATCTTTAAAAACAAAAGATTAATAAGGCAGGCACTTTCTTTTCGTGTTAAGATATCTCTCCGGAAGTTTCTTTTCGCGTTAAGATATCTCTCCGGAAGTTTCTTTTTGTGTTAATATATTTCGAAATAATTTGAGATATCTTGACACCTTTTAATCCTTTTTTGTCGGATATTTTATTACGAAAAAGAAACTTCCGGTTCTGGTGTCGCTTGTCATTTCTTAGTGAATTTAGCCAGATAGACAGGTATTTGGCCTTGTACTCGACTGGTAACTAGTGTGCAAAGGAATTTTTAAAACTTGAAGCGCAGACGTATCAGTTGGGAAAATATTAAATTAGACTGCATTGAGTTAATTTAAGAATTTGCTGCTGATCCTGCTGAACACCACTACGAGCAATCTCCCTTTTAGGCGAGAAAACGAGCGAGGGAGTGAGCGTGAAATACGCCTGCATGCGCGCGTGGCGCGCGTGTCGAGCAGTTAGTTTTGGTGAATCGATTCACTAAACAAACGACACGCGCGGCAGATTTTCGTTTCCCTCAAACCCTGATCCCTGAGCAGAAAGAGAGACTGTGAATTTAGAATTTAGAAGTTCTGGAATTCCCCTGTAGCAGTAAAAAAATGACCATGCTTTCTCGGTTGATGGATAGATTTTGGACCGTCCACAACTGAAGATTTTAAAAACCCCATTGATCCGAGGCCTTGCCGTAACATACACTGGGTATACGTACGAGTTTAATGTCTAAATGAGTGAACCTTGTCCGGAAAATATTTCGTGCCAGGTTATATGGTACAGGACTAAACGCAAAGAACAGTCAATCAGATGTTGAGTTTATGACAAATAACGCTGGTTTTCTAAACTGGGTCGGGTCGTGGGTCTTGCCCATCTCTAGCACGTGCCGGTCATTCCCGCTTACGACCCTCATCTTTCTCGCTCTACTCTCCATGGCCGAAAATTTGACTAAACTGCATCAGCGCAAGCAGATGTCTGCCTGGCAATTTTTTTATGAACCAGCTGTTGAAGGGACGAGGTGATTTAAAGTCAGAGTGGCGTTTAATTAAGGTAGGTGTCAAGATATCTCTGTGCGCAAAAGTCAATTAGGTGTCAAGAACAAGGATTATCTCAAAAGAAAAAACCAAAAAGAAAATCGGATTACAAAACGAATAGAAAGGTGTGAATGCAAATGGATTTTGCAAAACGTTTTGCAAAACGTTTATCTCAAAATGATATCCCGAAAATATGAGATATCTAAGAGATATCTGTATATCTACTTTTGACTACGATGGCCCGCTATACTGTAACGTGTATTGTAAGTAAGTTACTGTACGTAATGTATTGTAAGTACTGTAACGCTTTTTGCAAGTTAAGTGACTGTAGGTAATGTATCCTAAGTACTGTATTGTGTTGTTGTAAAAAAAAAACATAAACAAATTACAAAAAAAAGTGATATAATTATTATTTGAAGGCCTCCGTTGGACGACATTAACATTGTTAATTAATTAGAGACAAAAGATAAAAGAGATAACCTCATTAAACACTCCCCCTCGGGGTTTTTTGGTATTCAATTACAACTAAATAATTCATAAATAATTAGTAATTACGAAACTAAAACTAAGTAAACTGACTTGCTTCGTTGTTAACAAAATAAAGAAAGAAAAGACGGAACATATCGCATTTCCTCTATTTGAACCCTCATTCCATTCAGCTCCGCCCTCTGAAAAGGTAAAAAAAAATTGTTTTGCAATAACTGAGCGAATTCTCGCGCGTTGATTGGCTAGTTTTTATTGTCAATAAGAGTGCAGACGTTTGAAACACGTAAAGCTGACGCAACCAGCCAAAGTTTTGTCAAACTTTGTCAAACTTTTCAGCACAAATATATGCAAGTATGCTAAATAATTCGTACAAGACAAAATCTACTGTGTCGGGGAGGCGTGCACGGTGAGCAAGAACAAACTGCCACGCTTCAAACATAAAACGTCGCACCCCAACACAGTAGCTTTTGCCATGTCCACGCCATTGTGCGAATTGTCCAGTGAGAAGAGCACAGCGAGATGAGATTAGCATATTTGCATATATTTGTGCGCAGAGGTCGGCGGTCGAATACCGACATTTGATTTCTTATACCAGAAGCTCAAAATATTTCCGTTTATGGTGACAAAATGTTGGGAAAGATGGAACTTTTCCGGCGTATAGTTGTTTTTTACGGTGGCCAATTTACATTATCAACTCAGTTGATAAATCCAAAGTTTTATGTTAAAAGAAAGACCGAGAAAAAAATTCACTACTTTTTCAAATTGTTCATAGAAAAGTTTTTAAGTCTCTGTTTGGAATTAGAAACGGAGTCTTACAAAATTCGATCATTTTCACGCTGCCGTCGCATAATCTGAATGCGGAGCATACAATTTACGTGCTGCATCATTTGACTGAACAACTATTTGCGCACTCGCTTGGCAATGTTTCTCGTTTCCAGAGCCGCTAAATTAAATTCATCATTTATACCCAGTCCCCCGAGAGAATTCAATGAACTCAAAAAGGGTTGCATCACTCAAAAAATTTATTTAAAAATGTAACGAATAACAAAACATTTGTTAAACAGGAAAAACCTCTTCACCCCTTTTAGTCCACAGTGAGCAGCATACCATGCCGCTTAGCCATGACCATAGATTTCATCAAGGGATTATACTGAATTATACTGGATTATACTGAATCTCTTGATCTCATACGGTGCTAGTTATGGAAACTTATTACAAAATTAATTAAGACAATTGCGCCAGGGGGCGTTCACAAAAGGGAAAGTTTTTTTTTGTTTTTGTTTTTTTTTTTCATTTTTGAACGAAGTAGTTTTTGAGGTTTCGCCAATAAAACTTTTGCACGAAATAGATAAACGAGAAAATTATTAGACTGGTGTCTATTTTTATTGAGGAGAATTCAGATGCTGATCATTGTCGAGCTCAAAGAACTTTGGTTTCTGGTCAAATTGGTCTGTCCGCCTTAGATCTAAGATCGATTAGTTTAAACGAACTCCAAGTAAGATATGGTTTCAGAACAGACTAAACAGTCAAAGTAGCAAGACTGTGTCATACCTTTTCTAGGCATAGTTTACGCTTACTAATAATTCAAAACAACGTTTTTTTGATGTTAGGTTTACTTGACTTAAAGTTACAACTTTCTTTGTGTTATTAAAAGACTCGCCATCAACTGAGAGGAAATTATACGATCCGCCAAAAGCGGTGAAAATTGTAAAAAGCGTCCTAAACCTTCTTCTTCCTAAGTTCTTCTAAATGAACAATTTAAAAGGGAGGATTCAACTTTGATATTTCGTTCCGTATGTCTTGTGGCCCAGTTCCCCACTTGGGGACACACGGACCATGATGATGATGATGACGACGACGATGACGACTACCATATGTCCTGAGAAAGTTGCTATATTGTTTTAACACCGAACTCTGTGCATGGCGACCTTTTGGGTGAATTGCGCCTGGGCCTTTTTCCAATAGCCTATCGTTAATCCCTCCATACACGCACTTTTTTAAATTTTTAAACAGAGTTATGTCCAAAACAGAACTATCGGAAAGTAACAAGGTTTCAAGTTATACTGCAGGTTTGCGTTAAATTAAAGAGTGGTAAACACTGCAATGAGCATCTTTTTCTCGAGCAGGAAAAAATAAGTATATTACCTAATTATAAGGAAGACAAATGAGAGAACGGTAATGTACTCACAGACTGCATGGTCGTGAAAACGGATAGGTTTACGAAGTGCGACAAGCAAACGCATGTGTTGCAAGTGAATCCACCCTTAAAGTGCATTTCTGCGTGGGCATCTCCAAGTCCCAGGGTAAGCCGATGACTAGATGAGGAGGGCAGGAGGCCCGGAGGCTTTTTAGTTTAAAAATTACTATTTTCTTAGGCGAATATGGTTTGGTTTTAACTGCCTGGACGGCATTGGTACAAAGCAGCCTTTTCTCGGCACGAAGTGGCAAATGTAGATCTAAAGTGAATTAACCCTGGGGACGACTGTGATATCGTTATTACAATAAAACAACTCTTGCTCATTTCACAGACGTCAAGTTTCCGTTTCCGAAAACTTTCACTATGTACAAAACCTCTTTCAACACTGTACAATTCCGTATTGGATTACAATTGCAAATGGTTTTCTATCACAATAAAATGATACACTGGCTGGTAGCAGTCCACAAGATGAGTTCTTGCAGGCAACGAAAACAAAGTTTAATGTTAGCTTTATGTCATTCTTTACCACTGACAAGACCATCCCATGTCGTGACGCGCATCACTTCTTACTTGAGAGCCCTGCTAATCAGCTCTGTTCTTAAACTCCTACAAGAAAAAATGAATTATAAGAAAAGATTATCTGATCTGCTTCTGAAACAATTTCACTTAATTCAAGGCAATATGAAGGGGCATTGTTAGCGATTAAGAGCGTACGTAAAACAGGTTCTCACCTAACCTACGCGAAGGATGACGGAAAACTATTCCGCTCAAATATCCTCTACTGTTAGCTTCGCTGATAGTTTTTTTTTTTGCACGTCTTTGGCAATTGCAAGAGATGGATTAAGTTCGGTTCCTTAATGTCCCACCCTATAGAGTATCTGAATTCGCGATTACTGTCTCTTTTCGATTGAACGCCGTGCCCCAAGTAGACGCTTAGTTCAAATTAACGCCGGGTCTATCAGGTCTAGTAGGTTTATGTAAACTCCACCGGCGTTTAAAAAATGTACCAGATTTTATTTTAGGGTCAGCGTTCACCTGTCGACATCTGGATCCGACCTTATGTGACTGATTCCCATAAAACACTTGATCAATAGCTGCATCGTCTCACTGTGCGTTCATGAATATCCTGGTACACCAGCAAGAATTTATTAGTTTCCCTCTCTCCACAATCTTAATGGCGGGCTCCCAAGACAAACATATGTATGACAGACATAGCAACTAACAAAATGTGGCGTACCATGGGCTTCTTAAATTACAGACGAAGTTAATGAAATTTTGGTCTGTTTTATTGATGAAAAAATGAACGCTGTGAAAAAACACTAAAATTACCACATTGTAATAAAAGCCGGGTCCAAACAAACGCCAGGTCAACAAGGTCGAGTTTTTATCAAACGCCTCCGGCGTTTCATCCAGGAAATACGGTACTTGTGTTAATCGTTTGCAACGGTAGCCTAAAAAAATCTGTGGTGTTCATTAACTACAACCTGCATTTGAAATACAGTCTACACCTGCTTGCACTTTTAACAAGGGGAACTTAATCCACATAGTGAGCAATTCTAAACTTCTAAATCTTCTTGGATCAGGCGGGTCGGTATTGATTAATTCGACGTGTTGTATGGGATTGTTTAAATTGTACAAAGCGCACGACGTTAAATAATACACTGCTATCAATTATAGCTAATTATCCCAGCGGACGTCTCAGGGAGCGAAAAAGGTTAAGGTCAATGGGTTTAACAGGTCATAACGGTAGATTGTCATTAATGGATGGTGGTTTATTTCGTTTTCTTTTGTGTCGCCTTTTGTTGGGTTTGTTGCTTGTTTGTCTTGTTCCTTTGTTTCACTTTTTCTTTGTATTTGCTGTTTTTTACAATTGTCGTTAGTTTTCGTCGTATATATTATCAGCAGCATTGTGAAATGACTAAACGACAAGTTTGGTCTTGAAAAGGGCGAACGGTGCAGTGATGCTTTGTACTTTAAAATTCATCTTACCTGTGTTTCCAAAATCGAATGTGACGTCATCTCCAATCAGCATAAATGGTGCCCAGTCCCTCACTTTAGAATAGCCGTTTCCTCTCATCCACTTCATTGCCTGTTGAAGAGATGCACTGGCGCTTTCCCCTTGAACAAGGTGCTCGTAGAAATGAGTCATAAACCGCTCTGTTGCCCTGTCTTCTAGAGCCCAAAGTGCTACCAATACTGAGCGTGCACCGGATCCTAAGAATGCGCGAGCGATTCCAACAACTCCCTCGGCTCTAACCTGTCCACTGGCACTGTGACAACAGCTAAGTACTACTAGTTTGGCGCGCAATTGAACTTTTGAGATGTCAGACATTGTCAGCAAGTAGTCTTCTTCTTGTGGATAACCATTATTGGGACGCAGAGGGGCAAGGGCAATTTCTCCTCTCTCAGCATTACCATGAGCAGCAAAATGAATCAGGGTCACTGAATTTATCCGCTGAAGTATCGCCTGCTTAGTTGCCTGTTCTCCTAACAAGGGTGGGGTGTCCAGCAGGCGTCCAATCATCTCGGCTTCCTTTCTTGCACATGGTAATGGGGGTAGCCTGTCAAGACGCCCTTTGTAAATAACATGATCAATCTTGGGCTCCCCTACTATCAGTGCACCAGTCTGACTGTGATAATCTGCTGGACTGTCCTGAATAAGCTTCAGAGTCGTCAACGAAGGAACGATGCGGATCCTGAAAGACTCTGATAAATACTTTCCTGTTTCATCACTCAACGCAGCAAATGGAACGTGGTACAAAGAGGGATCAGGAACAACGATGATTTCGGGTTCCTCGAGGAAGTCAACCACAGGAGTTATAATTAGTTTGAAATACAGAGAAAGACTCGGTTCGGGTGCTTTGTTTTCTTCCTCCTCTTCCTCAACATTTCGAGGATCTGCAATATATATATCTTCCTCAGAAAACTTCGATTGAAAAGCCCCCAACGATCGATCTTCACAATGTTTTTCTACTAAAGCCATGAGGCCTCTCAAGCCTTTAGAAAATAAATCATTCCAATTTTTGACTAATCCTCCGTAAACATCATCAACATTTACTTCTCGAAAATAGACCGCCCCGCTTGCCTTAAGAATCCACAAAAAAATGCTTCGAGAGGAATATGAAATGTATAAACAAGTACAGTCAATTTCTTGCCTCATGATCTTTTCAATTCCAACCCATGACTGCGGATTGGGAGTGATTTCGGTTTCCACAGAATACTGAGCTGACATCAAGTCTGCCAGGGCTCTTGCTCTTCCAAGCTCTAAGACATAAAGAGCTTCATTGATATTCCCAGCTGCACAAAACAATGTACTGAGCCACGAATATGAGAAGCTGTGCACATCTGAAAACGATATCTTGAACTGGTCGTTGTCCGCAAGAAACCCTCGCAATTCCTCGCTTTTGTGAATACCTTGAAACAGATAGTTCAAGGCTTCTTCAAAGTTTCCTTTGGAAGCATTTCCCCAGGCAAGGTTACAAAGGCATTGAAACTCTTTTTCAATCTCTCCAATATCCTGACTTATTGAGAGGGCCTTCTTAAGACAACTGTCCGCCTGATCATATTCACGAAGACGGAGAAACAGAGCTCCTAAGTTGCCATAGTCTGCTGCTTCACCTGTTTTGTCTCCAATTTCTATTCTGACCGCAAGTGCTTTCTCAAGAAATACTTTCGCCTTGGCATAATCACCACGAAGTTGAAGCACAGTCCCTAGGTTTCCATACGATGATGCTTCTCCATGTTTGTCTCCTATTTGTATTCTGATTGCAAGCGCTTTTTCTTGGTATTCTTTAGCCTTTTCATATTCACAAAGGGATTGAGACACAATTCCTAGGTTTTCATACGAGAAGGCTTCTCCATGCTTGTCGCCAATTTGTCTTGTGATTGCAAGAGCTTTCTCGATATGTTCTTTAGCGTTGTCACTTTCACCGATAGATAGAAACAAAGTTCCTAGTGTTCCATATGAAGAGGCTTCTCCTCGTCTGTCGCCAATTTTTACGCTGATCGCAAGAGCTTTCTCCAGATATTCTTTGGATATAACATGTTCGCCAGTTTTACAAAACACAGTTCCTAGGTTTCTGTAAATCGAACTTTCTCCTTTTCGGTCAGCAATGTCTTTTGTAATCGCTAATGCTTTCTGGAGATGTTCTTGAGCTTTGCGATATTCGCCTTGTGATAATAAGACATGTCCTAGATTTCCAGAGCAGGAGGCCTGACCTTCTCTGTCACCAGTTTCTAATTTGATGGCAAGTGCTTTATCGAGATATACTTTGGCTTTTCCATGTTCACCAAGACATTGAAATACAGCCGCTAGGTTGATGTAAGAAGATCCTTCCCCATTTCTGTCACCAATTTCTTTTTTAATAGCAAGTGCTTTCTCGTGATATTCCTGAGCCTTCACATAATTACCAAGACAACAAAACACACTCCCTAGGTTTCCGTAATCTGTGGCTTCTCCATTTCGGTCACCAATTTCTTGTGCGATTGCAAGTGCGTTCTCCAGATATCTTTTTGCGCCGTCATAAACACCAAGACATTGAAACAGAGTTCCTAGGTTTCCGTAAGATGAGCCTTGACCTTGCACGTCACCAATTTCTTTTCTGATCGCAAGTGCTTTCTCATGATATTCCTGAGCCATGGCATATTTACCAAGAGAAGCAAACAATATACCTAGGTTTCCGTAATCTGTCGCTTGTCCACATCTGTCACCAATTTCCTCTCTGATCCCTAGTGCCCTCACAAGATACTCTTCGGCTTTGGCATATTCACTAAGAGAAATGTACACACTTCCCAGGCTTCCATAGGATGAGGCTACCCCTTGTTTGTCAGCAATTTTTTTCCTGAGGGTTAGAGCTTTCTCGTGGAATTCTTGAGCCTTGGCATATTCACCAAGTGAGCGAAACACAGATCCTAGATTTCCATAACATGAAGCTACTCCTTGTTTGTCACCAACTTGCAGTTTCGTATCAAGTGCTTTCTCAATATATTTTTTGGCCCTGGTAAATTCACCAAGAGAAAGAAGCACAGTTCCTAGGTTTTCGTAAGATGACCCTTCTCCTTTTCTGTCGCCAACATCTATTCTGATTACAAGTGCTCTCTCGTGACATTCTTGGGCTTTGGCATATTCACCAAGAGACTGAAGTACGGTTCCAAGGTTTTCGTAATCTTCAGCTTCTCCATTCCTGTCACCAATACTTTTCCTGATCATAAGTGCCTTCTCAAGATATTCCTCAGCTTTGACATAATTACCAAGACATCTATGCACAATTCCAAGGGTTTGAAAACTTGTCGCCTCGCACTCTCTGTCTCCGACTTCTTTAGCGATCACAAGTGCTTTATTAAGATAGTCTTCAGCCTTTAAATAATCACTAAGATATTTAAAGACATTACCTAGGTTTAGGTACACCACTGCTTCCCCTCTTCTGTGGCCAGTTTTAATTTTGAAGGCAAGTGCTTTCTCTAGATATTCTTTAGCTTTGATATATTCACCAAGATAACAAAAAACGGTTGCTAGGTTTCCATAACATGATCCCTCTCCTTGTCTGTCTCCAATTTCTTTTCTGATGGCAAGTGCTTTCTCAAGGTACTCCTTAGCCACGACATACTCTCCAATGTAACTAAATAGTGTTCCTAAGTTACTATAACACGAGGCCTCTCCTCGTCTGTCACCAATTTCTTTTCTAATCACAAGTGCTTTCTTTAAAACAATTTCAGCTTTAGCAAATTCACCAAGAGATTGCAACAAAGTTCCTTGGTTTCCGTAACCCGCTGCTTCTCCTTCCCTGTCGCCAATTTCTAATGCAATCGCAATTGCTTTCTCAAGATATTTTTCGGCGTTGGTATATTGACCAAGAGCCCGAAACAAAGTGCCCATGTTTACGTAACAGGCTGATTCTCCTTTTCTGTCGCCAGTTTCTCTCGTAATGTTGATTGCTTTCTCATAACATTCTTTTGCTTCTACGTATTTACTCTGACGTTGATAGAACGTTGCTAGTTTTATGCTCAGCCTGCTTTCTTTGGCTCTTTCACCGCATTCGTGTAGAAGATCAAGAAGACTTCTGCCGCATGTCACTGCGCAGGTGTAATTGTTGGTGAGGCAATAAGCTTGAAACATCATAAAATATATTTGTCTTAGGCACCACTTAGTAACTCTCTCCTCTGCGTTCACTGCTTTGCTGTTCAGAAGGATCAAGCATTCTTGACATAGCTCGATGGCCTTTAATAGACGACGGGTGTTGACAAGAAAAGTGGCAACAACCATGCCGATAGAGATGGCTTGTATAACCACGTCTGCGCTGCCCATGACAAAGACTTTTGTTAGAAGAGGATTCCAATAAACAATTATTAGCCTCTATTAGGTTATAGTTGCTTTAGTATCGTTTGTGCGATATGTTGCTTTGGTAGTCGAGGTCTCTAAAAGATGGAGAGAAAAGAGCATTTTACCATCCGTCAATAAATTAATGTAAAGTATTCCTAAAGTAGAAGCCCTCTTACAAACAACAAGGCGTATAATAAGGTCACGACAACTCGATGACGAACGTTTCTAACTCACCGTCTGTTTATGTTGTCTTAACTTTGGCACTGGATAAATATGGCGTTAGCTATCGGTTGGAATTGTGTGCATGTAGGATTCTAAAAATGCAGTTTATGAAAACACAGTTTGCAGCACTGATAGCCCTTAAAGAATGACAATCCCAGTCAGGAACGACATCCTGAAAATCGCTAAAATTAATCCCGGGCAAGAAAAAGGAGTTTTTCCTAATCACAAAAATTACTTCCCGCAAAACAGAAAATAATCGCCCATCTGCAAAATTGAACTCCCGCAAAAAATTTCAGTAATATTGTGCGCTTTGGTGTTTATATAATAAACACAATAATACTAATTTCTCTTCTCGTGTTCAATTCGATATCTCACTCCTTCACTTCGCTCACTCGTGAGATATCGCATTGAACTCTCGAAGAGAAATTCCACATCTCCGCGCGCCCATGTACTATTCTCTTTTTAAGAAAAGCTAATATAGGGCCGGAGAAGGCTTTGATTTAATGTAGAATATTGATTAACTGGTTACACTGTATCCTAGTTTGCCACCTCAATAAACCGCTCAATCATGCCGATGTAATCGCCTCGAACCACATGTAGTTTAGTGCAAGATAAAGCAAGAACATTCACATCCCTTTGAGCTGAAAGAGACCCTTTTATTAATAGGTTGTGTATGTCAACACAATTGCACAGGATGAATATTCATCTTAATTAGATACGCAAACTCGTTGTCGTGGCAGAACGACAACAAAACGTGCATCGAAGGTTTGTCACAAATTTCCTGTTCGCAAGACCTTTGAACTTAAATCTTCCTTTTTTCTGTAATTCCAGGGAACAGTTTCTGGGAAGAGTTTAAGCCTTGTTCCCACCAAAAGCCCTGATGCCTTTCCATTTGCGTCCCTAGCCGCCTTGGAGTGCTATACCATCAATCACTGAGTCACATTTGAAGAGAGATACATAACGAAATGCAATGGACAGCGATGCGTCGATTAGAATCCTGGCTTTGTCTTTATTCTCTATTTCCCACGAAAAATAAAAAATGACGCAAATTATCCCTCAGATATAACCGCAAAAAGACCAAAAAGACCATGAGCTGGAATTCGAAAAAGGCTCTAGGTAACGAGTTCGTTCAACCCACTCCACAATGAAGGTTTCACAACGGATTCTACTAGATTAAACCCCTTCTGATTAACACTAAGTACGTTTTAGAGTCGATTTGTGTTACCAGTTTCGAGTCAATGGTAGGGTTTTGTAGGCGACCTGAAGTGCAGCATCAAAACGAGGCTAAACGCAAAGCTTGAAAATGCAGCTCTGAACGCAATCAAAATGACAGAGAAATGAATGCTTATATATCAAATTTCTACTGATTTGTAGTTTTTATTTTGGAAAAAATGTTTTAAAAAGTGCTTCATTTGTTAGTCTAGAATTACCGCTCTCTCTTGATAGTTTTTAGGTGTTAAACTAATGTATATATATATCATATAAGGCTTAGAAAATTGCAGCAAAGATTCAAGCATTGAAAGAAGGTAAATTGTGGTGTGGTTTGTTTTAAAGAGTAAGAGAAAAAGTAAAATACAAAACAAGCTTGTAAAACTGAGTTTGAAACTGAGTTTCGTTAAGAGATCAAACAAGCAAGTACTGTACACCCGTTTTCCTTGGTTACTAGTGTGTGTACACGTGCTATTCTAAAAGTTGAAATGACGGCTCCGCAATTATGTTAAATTACGCCACAGTGAGATAAAACACCTTTTTTGCGTTGTTATGTGCGGTATAAACTACCTGTACCTGTAGTTACCAGCGATGTGGCTCAATGATATTCATGCCTTAGTTCCGGTTGTAAGTCTATCGTAACTGACAGTCTAAGGTTAAAAAAATATAGGATAATACCTACGCATAAACGTCGTTCTCAATTGCAGCCATTATGGCAGATGACGAAAGTGGTAGTGATGATAGTGAGCTGCATGACCTTCAGGTGCATCTTCTGCCTTTACCAAAAAAAAAAAGCCAAACAACAAGTTTTGCTAAGGATATCACACGTCAGTTAGACTCAGAAGATAAACTGAGAAAAGGCAAAGAATCTTTTGTTGCTAACTTGATATCTAAAGTAAAAATTCGACAACATGATGTTTATCAAAGGCTTCCTCCTGATTTGGATTTGTCACACGAAAACGAAGTTCTATACGAAGTACACGAGTATTCAAAATATCAAATATGCTTCAAACAAAGCTTCAGCAGTGGTGGGGGCAGGTATCAAAGAGGAGTCAACGAAACATTCTCCTAAATGCCTGTTTTATAAAACACGAGCTTATAAGAAAGAAAGGTCAATGCAAAACGTGCCTAAGTCTGAAGCAGCTAACACCATAAGGGAGTGTGCAGAAGCCAAAGGTGACCAGGACATGCTCCGTGTGCTGCTTGGTGTCAATAACGACTTATCAGAGGCTAGATACCATAAAACACGCTTTGCATCTTACGTGAGTAGATCTTATTTGAAATCCCGAGCTTTTAAAGAAGAGCCAGGGAAAGAACCAGCATACGATAAACCATTTCTTGAAATGGCTACTGGCATCGGGAAAGGGCTAGAATCTGGAAAAGCTTACTGTATGTCTTCTCTTCTTAAGAAATATGCTGATTTTCTAGAAAGAAAGGGAATCGATGGTCAAAACTACACCAAGCAGAAATTGAAGTTTCGTGTGAAACTTCATTTTGGAGATGCTGTAGTTTTTCAGCAGTGTTATCGGGAGAACAGTCCAGAGCTTGTGTACTCGAGTTGTATTTCATTAAAAGATGTTATCAACGCCTCCACAATTCGGAACAACGAACAACTATTACCCTCGCAAGCAGAAAACCAAAACCATTCCACGCAAGATCCTTCTGCGACACTTCTGCTGTATCGAGCAGCAAAGTTGTTAAAATATCAAACAAGACAGTATAAAGGCCTATCCATATACCCAGCTAGTGTCAGCGACACTGACTTGACAACAGCGAAAAATATAGTGCCTAGAGATCAATACTTGTTTCTGCGCTGGATGGTCACGAATGACGAAGTGGAAGTGGACTTTGAATCAAGTTGTAGTAATGAAGCGGATGAGAGAAAAGTCCTTTGTCTGGCCCAAGATACAATTCACTGTGCCCTGTCTAGAATAGGCAAGAAGAAGGCATGGAAGAGTATTATAAAGAACAAAGTGCACCAGGAAAGCTTAGCTCGTGTGGGTCAATCCCCTGATGTCAATGCGGAGACAGCAAAGAAAGCTGAAGCTGTCATCACCATTTCGAATAGGATCCCAGCTTCCTTTGATGAGGCTCGTTATCTTCTGTTTTGTCAAAAAGCACAGAGTAACCTGCTGCTACCACCAACGTCTGACAGCCTTCTGCTGCACATCACACGAGCAAACTGCCAAGCGTGGATGTGGCGAAAGGCAGTGGTGTCAAGACAAAATCTACCCTCTCCCTCAGGTCACAGCTGGAATTTAGAAGAAGTGCCCCCATTTGATGACAAAGCCACCAGCCCCAGGCGAGTCTCTTAGAGTTTACTTACTGCCAGTGTTCTAGGTCTCCATGTTCACAGAACTGCTTATGCAGTAGCATTGGACTGGCCTACACTGAGGCGTGTAGGTGCATGGGTGATGATAACTGTCATAACCCCAATAAGAGCTGTGGTAATTTATGATTCAGATAACTACGATGATCTACCTTAGACGGACATCGATAATTAGAGACGTGTTTAGAGAAGACAAGACGAAAACAAATAGTTTTCTTTGGTTTTGATCACGAGATTTTAGCTAGCCCGTAGTGCAAAAGAAACAGACAGAATAGTCAAAGAAAAGTGGTTTTAGATGAAATGTTTTGATAAAAACAAGTTGATTGCCGGTTTTCATGCTCCTAGTAGCAGTAACGGCTTAAATCATAGAGCTAGTGATAAAAGCTACAAAACCGGAAGTGGCCGTACAGGTATAATCACGTCATCATTTTGACACTTTCAGTTTGTATTCTAATGGAATGAAAACCTCAAAACAACGGTTATTTCAATACATACTTCTGGTCAGCCTTGTGTTGACGCTGCATTTCCAAAAGTCTACAAAACCATACCCTTACCTTGAAACTGACACCACAAACTGACTCTACAACGTACCTAGTGTTAATCAGTAGATTTTGATCTATCAGAATCCATTGTAAGACCTTTCCTGTGGAGTGGGTTGAACGAGGCAATTTTTCTCGGGCCCTAGCTTCCCGACTGTTGCTTAAGACCCGAACTGGCCGTAGTTTAGAGGATGTAGCAGAATTTCAAATCACCATGGTAAAATCCTGATTTTCGGTGGCACCTGAGAAAGTGTCGGATATCGCATTCGATGCTGAAAAAGACCGTAGTTGACTAAGATTCTTTAAAACGCGACTAGCTACTATTTGATCGAAAATTAAAGTGGTGTACGATCCCCAAACTTTGAAAACCTGCCCACAGTCATCTTTGGAAATTCTGAGCCATAATCCAGAAATTAAAAACACACCTTGATCAAGTTATCACGGTTCATTTAAAAGCCGACCCAATTTTGCTCATTTCCGCTTCTTGTGCAATCAATATCGACGAAATCGAAAGCAGTATTCCCTCCAGAACGAATGCAAATTGCAAATAAATCTACAGCTGGCCCCTTTTTTGTCGGAAATCTTCAAAACGTCGCCTTACCAGCGGTTCCTGAATAACCATGCAAAATACATGCAAGCAACATGAAATGTCCTTCAATAATAGGTTGTAATTAGTACTGGACATTCTCTATAACTCGAATCCTCGTTAACTCAAAGTTTACTAGTTATGTTTGTCCTTTACTAACTAGATTCCACGTAAGATGAAACGTTTATTCGTTTGTCTCACGATGGAATCGCTTAGAGTTGTTGCTCGCGACGTTTCGACTGCAACACTGCTAGTCTTCATCAGGCGATGAGGTCGATTGTTTACGTGTCGCTATTTGTAGCATGACGGTTCGCTGCTATTGGTGCATTTCGATCCTCATTATTATTCCGGCTATATAATGAAAGCATTTCTAAACTGCTTAAGATGCAAGCTACATAATACAAAGTAAGTTTTCATGCACTTACCACCACGATCCACCAAGCCGAAAGGGTTTGTTAATTCTACTAAATAAAGAAACGTTTCTCGGTATTTAGGAGGGGAACCACCGAGAGCAGCATATCATATGACGTCGTATAAGCAACGAATATTATTTTGCGTCTCAATAGCCCTTTTCACAGTTAACTTTTCTCATTTGCATTACAATGTGTTTGAACGTGGATGTGACGCAATTTAGGGCAATTTTGGAGTTTCTGCCCGAAATTGTCTCACATCCACGTTTTAATACATTGTGATGCAAATGAGTAAAGGTAACTGTGAAAAGGGTTATTGTGGCGGCATAACAACGACCAAAGTGCCTAGAGAGCGTTCTGTCAGGGGCACCCAACGGAGGTAATATCTGTTCGGCAGACCTAAATCGCCTGAGATATTCGGAGTTTAAAATTGCAGTGAAAACTAGAGACTTCTTTGGCGAGAAATCGTCTCGAACTTTCGTAAAAAGGTGACTGATTATATCCTATTATTTTTGGAGGGATAAACATGTCGTTTGGCGTGTAAAATAAGGTCAGGTAGCATTTTCGGAAAGGCATTAGTAACTCGGAAATTCGGCGGATAGGATTCCGTTTCCTAAAATTTTCTGCGCCTTAAATTTTCAGCTAAAAATGCTGAACAGATCAACCCGAATTAGCTTACACAAATATGTCTTTAAAAAGCTTGGAAGCAATCTAAAAAACCATACGATGACAATATTTTGCTAAAAGTATCTTGTTGGATGCCCCTGTTCTATGGAGCGAGAGAAATCAGAGGTTCAAAAACGGATTTTTTTAACGAAATACCGTTCGCACAATCTTTACTGACTGACGATCTGCCTCTTCAACAGGACTCTTTCTTCATGATAACAAAGACGGAAGTAACTTTAACTGATATTTTGAGGTATCTTTATAAACACTCGCGACGGGACTACTTACCAGCTTTCTTGATGCTGTGGCTGTGCATGTGAAGGTTTGAGATCCTTTTAATCTTAAATTCGCAACCAATCCTGTCAATGGGGAAGTTCCAGTCTCCTTTCTAGAGTCTGTATGTTCCTTGTGCCAACGGAAGGTCGCCAGACCAGACTCTAGCATTTCTCTTTCTTTATGTTATTTTTCAGTTGACTTTTTATATTATTACGATCATAAGAAAGAAACTGAAAGTCAGAATTGTGGGAAAACTAATCAAAATTCCCAGAACTGTACCGACAACTTGTATTTGCTAACAAAACAACCTTTGTGGGTAACGAAATCGATCCAATCACCATTTGTTTGGGGGGGGGGGGGATCTTTCAACACTTCCGCGCTTTTCTTTTTTGACCGCCAAATTCGATTTATTATTCCTGGAGCGACTCCGAAGCGACATGCAGCTTACATTAGGATATAGCTGTTGTGTACGCGCCATTGTAACCGAGCGTGCATAATTTTTTTAATACATGCACGGCTGGAAATTATGGAGCATGTGTGTCCCGGATGTTGCTTGGCATCGGGTTCAACTTCATCCAAAAGCGCGCGAAAATACTGACTTCAAAGACATGCTTTGGGTCAGTTTAAGTTCTCCTGTATTTCTGTTTTGTTTTGCTGAATTTACTGGGCTTTGTACCTATGTTAAACATGTTTAAGGAAGGAGCAATTAACCGCGTTTACAAAGCGAAGAGCAGAAAAAAACGAGTCTGGCTACAAAAGAGCTGTAAACAGAGCAAACCAGTGGCTTTGTCAACAAATAGCGACGGCGATTTAAAGCAAACCATGATGCAATAAATAAGCATAGACATCTGAATTTGATCTCACTTGAGGGTATAACACAATTCATGTGAACTCTGTTGAATCAGTACTAAAGCTTGGATGGTTACCAATGCGTGAACGAAGAGATTTTAATTTATTGAAAGCCACCCACACAGCCATTTACTCTCAGCATTGGCCAGAATATGCTAAATTGGAAGTACACAAACCAACCAAAACTTTGCGCTAAAATTCTTCTTTAAACTTGGTTAGACCTCAGGAGAGGGGAACTTTTCAAGACATTTTTTCAGACCTGTTTAATACCTTTAATACCTTACCCAACAAGTGATGTCAAATTACAGTCAATTTTGTTCAGCGGCAAAAGATGTTCTAAAGAAGCAATACAGATTACCGTCCCACGTTTTAACTCATACTTGTTAAAAAAGCTTAATCAGCCACAGAGGTGCCATTCTATGGAATGCTGTTTCTACATATTTTACGGGCTCCCGATTTACGTTACGATTTACCGTAACGTAAAGAAGGACAAATACGTTAAGGCACTTGATTTTATATTGGTGCACAGTCAGTTCAGTCGCTTTCCAGACAATACCATGATTTTAAGTGCTAATAGCCATTTATTCATTGTGCTCAATTTCTTATCGAATAATATTCTTAGTAGAAGTATCGTAGTTAAGTACTATACCTAATTAGTTACACGACCCCACAAGCATTATGCTTTAGTTTTTTTATCGTGTTTAAATAAAGGATGTATGATGATGATGATGATGATGATGATGATGATACAGTGACATTATCTAATAATTTTTTTCAAGACGTTTTTAAATACGTTCTTAATTTTTGTCATTTTCTGTTTTATTTTATTTATCTTTTTTTCTGTAGCTAGTTTCAATAGAAGAAGAGCCACCTCGTGGCATCTATTGAATAAATCATTACAAGAGAGGATGAAGGGAGAAAGCGAATCCCCCATACATGAACCTCTTCCGATGAAAATAATTTGAAATCTATTTTGGTTCTGTGTCATACAGCGTGGTTATTTTAAGGAAGACACCCTATTGGTTAGTTAGAATGACCTCATGTAATTTTAGATTGTTGATGTGGGAGCAACAGAGAAAATAACCGTCGCAGCATGGTTGCGAACTAATATTTTTCAAATAATTATCATGGGGCACGGGGATTTACTCTCTTACTTTATCCTCTTTTGACCATTATTATTATTGTTATTATTCAAAGTGGAACAGTGTTTCAACAAGTGCTGTAAAAATGCAGTTAATTGTTTAACCAAATATTGTTTCATAGCAATAATCATTGTGATTTTTTCTTACTGTAACCTGATAAACTCTGGCCATCAATATTGCAAAATTTGAAACCCGCAAAATTCCATACCATTGGGTGATTAAAATCTATCTGCAATCATCGTTCTTGTTACATGAATGGAATGAAACATTTTACTGTGAGTGTCTTTGCTACAAAAAATATTTTTTAATTAAAAAAAAATCAAACAGGGTCTTTTTTCCGAGTCCGGATGCAAGCTTCTAGCCTCCGAACTTTAATGTGCTTGACCAGCGCTATCAATCCACACCCAACAGAAAATTTGTCACGCGAGTCACTCCGGGTTTAGTTTAGGTTCTAAACCTTTTACAATCACCCTTGCGCCACCACTACGACAAAAACTAAAGACAGATGTTTCTCGTCTCCAATTGTAGTTTACATAATCAAAGAAAGTTAACTAAATTACGCCGGTATTTTTATATGCCGATTGCAAACAATTACTAATGTTGAAATTCACAGACCTCTGCCGTCGAACTGAATCAAGTATTCAAACTGAACCACAAGCCGTTAAAAATATTTCGTTCTAAATAATAACCTTGGATGGAGGAAATAGAATTTTATAAGACAATTCACGGCAGTTTGAATGTTTTTTATTGTCTACGGTCCTTTCATCTAAGTACAATACACTATAACATTTTAGACAGCACTAGAGTGGTAATAACCAACAATATAAGGAGCAAATGTCTAGTGCTGTAATTAACACAGTCACAGCAAACTGCCCTTGAAATACCGGATATAGAAACAAACTTACCGTGTGAAGAAAACAAAACCAAAAGCGATATAACAGCGAACACAGCAGGGATTTTCCCTTCAAAGAAACACAGCAAAATGCAAATTAAGCTTCAACTATTACAACTTCCTGTCTTTCTGTATGATTGTTTACAGTTGAATATTCACCCTCTTCTGTAAAGAAATAAAATACAACAGTTACTAAGGGTTTCCTTGCACTTGCTCAGACTTTGCCTAATCGTAGATTACTAGTCTCTCTTCGTCCTCTTCGATATCAACATATGCAAAGGCATACAGTAACCACCACAGGATCGAACGGTCCACTGATCGACTAAAAATTCATCGAGTTTACTTTAAACAGAACTACGTTATTTTGCCTGTTGGCAACAATTAAAAAAGCTGTGCGTTATTGGTTAAGAGAGAAGCCACAAGATCACCCTTACTTATACTTACCACTGTTACCAGATGGACATCGATTCCCGTTTGAAAAGGTGAAACACGAAACCAAACTCTTCTTTGCAATTTGGGAAAACACCGACCAAATTGTCCTATTACGTCATACTAGAAATAGTTCTCACTATATCTGCCCCCGCCTTTTGATGATATTAATTCTTGTTCAGAGAGATTTTTCTAACATTTTTGAAGTAGATTTTGTGATGTAGCTTATAATGCTCACAACACATAAATTCTTAATCATGTTTCTCATTCACCAAAGTTTTTTTTTTTAAGTAATGAATTAAACAATTAAACTCAGTGATGGAATGTTATGTAAACGACTGTGTGCAACAACAAAAACAGTTTTTCAGGTGGTGGTGGGTTAAATTTTGGCAGCCATGTGATTGGTTCGCTTGGGAGCTTGTACAAACATCCAAAGCTGTCTTGCTCGTCTGCACAAAATTTGCAATTCATGGGTGAGTATCTTGCATTACAGTTGGTTTCTTTGAATACCAAGGCCATTCAACAGTACAGGGTAGAATCTAAATCAGTACAGAACTTGATTTGTCAGACACATATCAGCAAAGGGCTGGTTGAGATACTCGAACCAAAAATCTGCTACACGCAAACAGATCAGAGGCTCCAGTCAAAATAAATAAATAAATAAACCCAGTCAAAGGATCAGCATCTTTTCAACGAACTTTATTGTTTAGTATAAATAAACCCAGATCGTCTCTATTTTAGTATTAATCTGAATAACTGATTTTTTTCCCATTTTGTGTTATTTCAAGGATTGAATGACCAGCAAGTTGGAGGGGTACATTGCAAAACTGTTTGTCTTTCGAATTACAATTCAAACCTGAGTAACTTGAATCTCTTCAGTGAAGTGGGTTTGTTTCGATCTGAAATACTGATTTCGAGAGCTGTTGATGGAGAGTCCTACATTTGTATACAAATCTAAAAAAAACTTGTTGCACACAGTCTTTTTATTATATTGCACGTCGTTGAGTTTAATTTATTACTTAAAAAAAAATCTTCGGTGAATGAGAAACATAAATAGCAGTTAATTGTTGTGAGCATTCTAAGCTACATCACAAAAACTACTTTAATGTCAGAAATTTTTCTATAAACAAAAATTTATATCAAATGGCGGGGGTACATATAACTTTCGAACTATTGGTTTAAATTTGTGCACAATTGTAGGACTCTCAATTTGGAAAATACTGCTGGAGCTTTCTGGATCGCTTTGGCGGTTCTTTGTGTCTACAGCTGTGGACACAATCCTCGAAATAATCGGTATCTCGAATCCGGCATTTTGGAATCAAAACAAAGCTTCACTTCAAGAGGATCAAGTTACTCACCCTCACCTTTGGATATTTCACAAACAGTTTCGCAATGTACCTTTACCTCCAATTTACCGAGCGTCTAATCCTTGAAATAACACAAAATGGAACAAAACTCAGTTATTTCAGATAACAAATGATGATCTGCGTTTTCTTGGAGAAAAGATGCTGTTGTTTTTGACTGGGCATTGATCATGAGTTAAGTTTATTTGAGTGTTGAGTTGAGATTCTGTTCTGTTTGCGTCTGGTGTTTGTATTGAGTCTGTCGACCCCGTTGTCGATATGTGTCTAACAAACCAAGTTCTGTACCGAATAATTCTATCCAATATTGTTGAATGACTTTTGTATTCAAAGCTGAAATCACTGTAGTGAAAGATACCGTCGTAAATTCTCTGACCTGTCTGAGGTTGGAGCTGTGAAGCGCTTACCCATAACGCCTTGCGGCCCTGATGAAAAATTACCCGATACGACTAAGCGCGCCTAGTCTGTTCAAATTGAGATGATTTCCCCTACTATACCAATATATTTATTTTTCTTTATTTTTCTTCAATTCTATATCTATATACACGCGGGCACTACTAGGGTGCCTCCTCGGGTTTCTGGCTTCTGGGCCAGAAACCCTGCGGTTTGTGGCTTGATTGCACAATAGAGCCAGCGCGCGTCACGAGCGTGCACATATCTAACGAGAAACTCCTGTTTAAATCATTTGGAAAATACTTCGAAAATTCCACAATTAATTCCCTCATTTGAGAGCTGTCACTAGAATTCGCTACCACACAGAACAACAGACTTAACACTCACAAAGGAAAGTGGAAACTATTCCTTAATGACTTGTAATGCACTTGTTTTACATGTACTGGTGGAAGGTCATGTAATGAGGTATTTTGTTTAATTATGTCTTGCAGCATAGTAAGTAGGCAAGTAATGTAGTGTCTAATATCTGACACAATATTATGTAATGCAAGTAAGTACACTGTATTAAAGTGTAAAAATGTATGTAAAAATGGTCTAACGTTAGTGATTATAAAGTATTATATATTAGTAAAAACTGGGCTAGGGATATTGGATTTCTAGCATTTTGATTGGGTCAACGGAGACAGGTTATTGGCTAATTTACCTGCTTAGACAAATATGGTCAATAAAAAGCGTCAACATAAAGTGAATTAAAAGTTTTTCCTCTGTAAGTCACTCGGCACGAAAATGGCTGGAAATAATTGCTTTGCGCGGAGTTTGTCGCACTGCAATACAAATCGACACTGTTTTATTTCTTGGGACGGACAAGAGACTGTTTCAAAAGAATCTAAAGCTTATTTAGAGTTTGACGTTGTGTTAACAATTTCTTTCACCGTCACACTCAATAAATTTCACGAAAAGTAGGTTTTATACGTAAAGCTTTCGACACCAAAATGTCAAGACTGATGAGCAATATCACAAACGAAATGTGGCTTACAGACCATCTCTTAACGGAATTACGTTCTTCGGAACAAGCAAAAAGAGTCACTAACATTCTCAAACACATCCCATCCGCGATAGACGTATCTAGGCCTTTGAAGGGCACGACATCAAAGAGGCAGTATCGAGTTGTACGAGGACGTTTTTAGACCTTCACCAGTAGCTCTAGAGGCAGAACTTCACATGTGGCACTTGAAATGGAAAGAGAACTGTACTTTACTAGTGACATCGTGTGAATATGAAAGGTCAATCAGCGGTCTTAGGCACCAGATATGACTGAAGGAAGAATGAACAGACTGCTGTTAACTCATGTCCATTATGACATGGAGTTGAACATTGATGCCATCATAGACGGACTTTCCCTGACACCATCCTCGCCGAATAGAGCTGCCGGATATTTTTTTTCTTGACTGCTGCTAACATTTCAACCCTTCCAGAAGTCGATGCAATCGCAATAAAACATTTTGTGAAAAATAGACCCCCCCCCCCCCCACTGAAAATCCTAGATCCACCCCTGGATTCTTCCTGGTTTTTCAAACGGCCGGGATACGGTCAAGAAAAATAAACCTTGAATAATGCCCTTGTATTAGTTTCTGAACAATTCCGTCTCCCTTTGTCATGTCTGAGCTTTTATTTATTGCTGTGTGTGAGGTTAACGTAAACAAAATCTTTGTCCGAGATGACAAAGAAATTTAAAAATGAAGTCACAACAAATCTGATTTATTAAGGCTTGGCTTGACACATTGGTTTTAAATACGGGTGAATTGATTTTCCTTTGCCTGTGCTGAAATTAGACCATCTTATCTTGTCTTTCCGTCATTATCAACTGTCCAAGCCATACAGGACAACAAGAACATTTAGGCAGATAATTAATAAAACCTGACTTAATTAAATGAGAATTAGCATGAGCTGCGCATGCTCCCCCTAATCGTCGACCTTGAAAAAAATTAGGCGAACATTTTTCAAGTTGAATCGTGAAAACAAAATGGCGTCCCAAGCGGGGAATTCGGCAACTCCGGTCGAAAAAAGATAACTCCAGCCGATCCCAAAGATCGGAAGGAGTGGTTCAAGCGCCATAAAAGAATTTATTTATCGAACACCATTTTTTACTCTTGGATAGAGGCGAAATATTCGCCTGGTTGCGGTTCCTGTACCGACAGTGATTCCGCGGCACATCTGTTGTTGTTGGAATTATCGTCGACGGTAACTCGTGGTTTCTTCTTTGTTTTTTGTTCCAGTTGTAACATAAATGTTGAGGTCCATTTGTTTTCTTGCTCTTGTAGTTTTTTTTTAACGTGTTTCTGGCGCTGGGATCAAGCGATCGCGGGCACAACTCCTACAAACATACAACAGACATTATTTAACAAATTATACAACATTACAACATTCCATTGACATTCAAGGAGGATATTTTTTTCTGGTAACCAAACAAAACCTCCATTACCTTCACATCGTTATTTTCTTTTTGCCCTTGAGCTTCTTGCTTCACTCGCGTTCGTTTGGCAAGAGGCCTTGTTTCCGCCACATTCGCGGGTCCAGGATTTTCTTGTCCAGCGTACAAACACACATGCATATGCAGACCAGTTTAGCTTCATTCATTCTGATTACAAGTAGAATAATATTAAGAGAACATACCTTGCTACTGCATGGTTTACTTCTTATTCCACAACTACACTCGCTTCGGCACTCGACTCCACGTCCATTCGGCTACTACTGATTTTCTTTCCTTTTTGTCCTGCAAGCACTTTTGCACGAACACGACACAACCTGGAAAACGGGAAGAGACCCAAATCCTAAGCGTCACACTTTGCAGAATATTGATTACATGCAAAAATATCCAAATATATTCACTTACCGATGCATCCATTATGGCGACGAAACGTGCCTCCGTGACCTTATCCGTGACCAAATCCGTGACGAAAGGTGACCAACTCGCACACGCGCAGCTCATGATGCTTCTGCTTTAATCTTAATTAACACAGTAACTTGCGTAACTCGCGTAACATCGAATCGAAGTACATCGCTTGAATTCGCAGCATTTGGCAATGGTTCGGACATCAAACATGGCAGAGCTAGTGCCTTCCGTATTTTCTGTCTACAACCATGGTTTTTGCAGCGGACCGAACATATTTCCCAAAGAAAAACACCCGTGTCTATGTCAATCCAGCTGTGATCACTAAACAACTGTTTAAGTATTAAAATTATTCCGTGTTTGATAACCTCGCACAAGTTGTGTAGTGGCTAGCATTTTCCCTTTTCATTCCGTCGGTTTTGGGTAATTACTTTTAAAAAATGAATAACTTCCAGCAATTAAAAAGAAAGTGGGCCTCCGCTTTTAGGTTTGGCTAAATCTTTATATTATCCAGTGTCCCTAGTGTTTTCCAAATTCTCCCAATTGTCACGACTTTGGAAATCCCGCTTCCCGCCCTCTATTCTCCCACTCCCTTCACTCCCAGTCCCCCCCTCCCTGCTAAATTAAGTGAGGGTCTATTACCTTTAGTAAAACTGTTACCCTCGGTGGAGGTGGGGGTGGGCCCTCCCTTTACGGCACTGATGTGAATGCTGGCCTTTCTTTATTCTAGGTTGTTTACATGATACCGGTGCATCACTTTCAATCCAGCATGAGATGGAGACTTACTTCATAGTGTATGAGTTTCATTCTGGAACGAAATGGTTAAAACTGCAGTTCTCCTACTGGAAAGGGAATCTTGATCCATTACACAGGTGAATATGCAACCAGGTTTAAGGCTGATATAAGGATATCTCAGGGGTAGATGTGGTCCATTAGCAGTTGTCAAATTATTTGATCACATTTTAAACTTTGTAATAACAATATGGCCCTTACACAATGTGCTTCTGTGCCGGGAAATGCTCGCAGTAAATACCTTTAAAGCTAACCAGAAGACAGAGAACAAAGACGTGGGAAACCATTGTTTAACAGCTTGAACAGATTGACCAACCTGCTGTCAGGAGGTCAGTGTGATCTGTTCGGAACAGACATACACTTCCTTGCTCCTTGGTCCTTACACTAAAAATCGGAAGACTCAGGAACAGGATGAGGAACCCCCCAAAGAAGTCCATGCGACCTTCTGGGGACACTACTCACATCACATCACATCATCTTTATTTCACCTCGGATTTACAAGGGTAGCTGTATAGCTAATTTCTCCGAGAAAGAAAAGACGAAGAAATAAATAAATAAATAAATAAATAAAATAGTATTAATAATAAAAATAAAATTATATATTATATACAGTACATTAAACTACTATTGACATAGGTAACAATTGCATTGATGTTCGAAAGAAATTTCGCACATTTTAGTTTTGAACTCATTCAAGGACGTTAGTGACCTCAGGTCCTCTGTTAGTTTGTTCCACATGTTTGCAGTAGTGTATCTGAAGGACTGAAGACCATAAGTGGTTGTGTTAACGTATGGCATAACAAGTTTCCTTGAACCTCGTAAGTTGCGTTCAGTATTTCTCATTTGAAAGAGACCACGCATGTACTTTGGCATCGTTTCGAACTGGATTGTCTACTGAGTATCTAAAAGAGAGAAATGAAGTGGAGTTTGGCCTGAGGAAGCAGGAGCTGGATATGAGAAAAAAAAAACGAGGAACAAGAGCAAGAGGAAAGCTGAAGCAGCAAAAAGGCAAGAGGACATAATGAGGATGATGCTGCAGCAGAACCAGATGATGGTGGATTTAATTAGCAAGATTCTTCACAAATAACTGTTATACTATCATTTACTGTTGTGCTTACATGTCTACATCATAGAATAATTGTACAACGTTGTTCAGAACCAAAACAACATTTTTTATTACAATTTTACCAAGTGGCAGAACCTCATTCCGAAAGCATGCCACTGTTTTTGTTTTTCAGAAAACTTTTAACATTTGATCACTTACACGCCAATGGAACATGAGTGGATTATTGTTGCTTAATTCAATACGATACTATTCAAGAACATGTTCTGTAGAATGTGTAGTTCCAGTAAAAATCCATACCCACCCCATGGAAGGTTATCACAAATTTCTAGAGGACGAGGGTCTTGAAAGCCAAATTAAGAAGCAAAGTAAAGTATGAATCTTTACTGGATTTTCTTTGGGGGAAAGGGGGAGGAAGTTGCAAAACAAAAGACCTTCCATACAATACAATACAATACTTAACAAATAAAAAAGCCAAAACTGTGCTTTCTTCTGTGATAAAGCACGCAAGGAAGTGACGAGAGCACGAAAGAAGTGTAGGGCGAACACGAGCCGCAGGCGAGTGCTTCTCCCTACTTCTTGAGTGCTCTCGTCACTTCCTTGCGTGCTTTATCACAGAACAAAGCACGGTTTTGGGTTTTTTATTTGTTTTATAATATAGCTTTGCTCACATTTGTAAAGAAATTGACTTTAATTTGCAAGAAAACAGGTTTTATTCATAGCTTGCAAGCGTGCGCAAGAAAGGTTTTCAGCTTCCCAGCGCGCGCAGAATGGCGTCTCATTTGCGTCACGGGTTACTCCGTGCATCTGTACTCTGATAAAGCACGCTGTTTCAACCAATCAGTGCGCGCGTTATATCGAAACTTTATTATTAAATACAATACAATACAATACAATACAATACAATACAATACAATGCAATGCAATGCAATACAATACAATACAATGCAATACAATGCAATGCAATGCAATGCAATACAATACAATACAATGCAATGCAATGCAATGCAATACAATACAATACAATAGTATTTAATAGTATTTATATAGCGCTTATCCGTTTAAGTGCTAAGCGCTTTACAATGCTTTAAAAATAATAATAGTAAAATAAATACATTGTACATTGCTACAAAGAATAAGCTTGCTTAAAAAGGAAGGTCTGCAACTTAGATTTAAAAATATTTTTACTATCAATGGATCTAATTGCCATGGGCAGATCGTTCCACAGTCGGGGGGCAATGACTGAAAAAGCTCTGAGTCCATATGTCTTTAAGTTGTAGGGTTCAATAGCAAACCGCCACTTGTCAGAAGATGAGCAAAGGCGTCTGGCAGGTTCATAAATGCGCAACAGTTCTGTCAGATAGCTACAGTAGGAGCTAAATTGTATAGTACCTTAAAACATACGAGATTTATCTTGAAAATTATTCTCTGCTCTACAGGTAACCAGTGTAGCTCCTTACGAGTGTTGGTAACATGATCAAACTTACGCAAGCAAGCAATCACACGCGCTGCTGCGTTTAGAACACTTTGCAATTTGTTAATATCATACTTAGGTAGGCCGTATAAAAGCGAGTTGCAGAAATCCAACTTAGAACTTACAAAGGAGTGAACAAGGACTTCAGCCGTTGCAGTATTGATATACTTACGAATCTTAGCTATATTTCTAAGATGATAAAAGGCTCCCTTAACTATATTTTTGATATGACAAGACATTGTTAACGTATTATCAAAAACGACGCCGACGTTGCGCACTTTTTTCGTAGGCTTGATGAGATCAGTCCCCACTGTAATAGAAGAGAGCTGTGGGGGAAGTCTGAATTTAGAATGAAAGATATTTTCTGAAAGTACACAACAAGAAAAACATGGAATATGCAAGAAAAATGTTCAAAAAATAACAAAATACAAAAACTGTTCGTTAGGTCTTCTCTCGTCGACAAGATCACGGGGACGAGGTTGGATGAATTGAGAGTTAGCTGTTCATTCATATACGCTGGTTGAATTTAATTGAATATGACGAGACCCCTTAAAAGTGCTTTGTCGAGGCTCTTTTTATGTCCTGGGTCAGAATTCTGATTAAATCAAAACCTTGGCTATGTTCTCATACAATAAAATGGTCTTAGAACTCCAAGAGATAGATATGAAGTGAATGCTTGAAACGAGAATAAAATATAATCAATTTAGAATGGTTTTTGTTAAAGATGAGGAAACTTGGGAAAAAAGTGCTCTGATTTTTTTCAAGTTGCAATCCATTTCCATCCTGTAGTTTGGGTTTTCATCAATACAAACATGTCTTAAATTAATGCTAAAATTGGTGACATAGTCCCTTGAACTCGAGGAAGAGATCGCGTTTTTTAGGCTTGACCAAATTAGACGTGCATCATACTTAACTTTCTTTCCCCAATTTCTTTTGGACTCTCTTCCCACAAATTGCTTCTCGCTTTTCCTACTCTGGGTTCATGGTGCCTCCAGTACACGTTCAGTGTCTACAACTGTTTCTTTATTTTCTCCTTTCTTTCCCCTTCGAGGAGTTGGAGGGTCGAGGAGGGTAAAATGCTTCCTTTTGGAAGATATTAATAAAGGGGAAGTGGCGCATGTTGGTAAAAAATACCGTTTGACCCAAGCAATTTTTCTCGCACTCTCATGACAGACGGGTTACATCGCTCGTGCGCATCACTGAAGGTTCAACACCTTACTGTTACTAATATTTGCGGAAACTTAATTTCACGAAAATCGGAATGTCAAATTTCGCAAGTCTTTCGCGAAAACCTTCCAAGTGCTGATCCGCATAAACAAACTGTTAGTCCGATCTCAGAATCGGCGCTATGGACTAAAATTTTATGTGACATATTTTGCAGAAAGATTGAACATAACTTTACCAAAAAGACTTGAAACAGCTTGACGTGTTCGTTTACGACAAAACACAACGTTATTATAGACAGAACAGCATTTACCACATTATTTTCTCTATTGTAGTGGTTAACATCATAAATTTATAAATGTACTCAGGTTGAGATCATAAAATGTGAAATTAACGAGGCATAATTCTAACCTAAGAGTCCAGAATTATTCTTGTAGACTAATTTAGCGTCGTTAATTTCGCGATAACTTATATTCGCGAGTTTTGCCTAATCACGAAAATCGCAGAACTTACGTCCCGCAAAAATAAGTAACAGTGAAATACTCGTCACCTTTTCACCCTGTTGTGAGATTACAAAATCCGCTGAACGATGTCCAAACATTTAATAAAGCACTTGCATTAACTTTCTGGTTGTTTGTTTTTCTTTTCTTTTCGTGGCGATCATCGCTTGTTTTCCAGGTGTTTTTATGTTGATAGCCATTCATGTTCATGAATTTCCTGGAAGAGTCTTAAAGTTACAAACGTAGCATAACTTTTAGCATAGACTAGTAGTGTCTTCGAAACGGAACATCAATGTCTAGTGTTATGTACTTTGCCTCTTTCTTCAGTGTGTTATGCTACACAGATGGGCGGAAAACCATCAAATAAAAACCAAAAACCGGCAAAACATTTTGAATTCGTGGGACTTGCTATTTACACCGAATCTCAGAGGTGTTTTCAATTCCTCTAGATTTTCAGACTTTAGCTTTTTATTTGTTTGTACTATTTACGTTTTTCAAAACAACCTTACTTATTGCGTCACATTACATAGAAAATAATAAGTGAAATAAATTATAATGAAAAAAAAAATTCGCGCAGTGACCAAAGTAGCTTAAGGTTCCAAGTTGGTCATTGCCACTAAAAAGCAATTGGCGTAAGTATGTTATGAATACATTATATTCATTGTAAAACATCCTTTTAAGTCATTTTGTTCCAGAAAAACCGTATAGAATAATCGCATAACTGGAAAATGAACCTTGCGAATATTTCGGTCTTAAGTTGCCCTGAGGAAGGCTTTTAAATAAAACCGAAATATTGGCAAGGTTTGTTGATAACGTTTGATAACTTTATATGCTGGATAAATCACTATGCAGCGGAATAAATGTACTGGTTGCATTACATTTTATCCGCTGGATAGCAACTTACCCAGTGGATAAGGTTATCCGGCCTTTTAACAACGGGAGCCTGATGTTTAGCCAAAAGGGACAGCTTTAGTTTCGGAAGACGTCACAAGATGTCGTTAGTATTTTTGTTTCACCGTACTAAAACTGAGGACAAAGCCGAAGTATACCCGCAAATTGCTTCCCAGGAGAAAAAACAACCGGATCAAAAGCAACTCCAGAAACATGATTCATTTGTCGATGGTTACCCGCCGGTGGTGTGGGATGACGTTACTTCTACTCGTTGTTCTCTCAGAAAATCAAAGCATCCTCTTTTTCCTGCTGACCTCTCAGCTATTTTATAACACTCTAATCGTGCTTTGTTTCACCCCCAGACTTGTAAATACATAATAGGCAACTAGCTTGAAATTAAACTTGGACCATAAATTTGAGCCGGAACAGTAGACCATTTCTTGATACCAACAGACTTAACTATTGATAACACTCGTAATGATATGCGAAAATAAAACACGTGAAAATAACACATCCCAAACGACTCAATGCTTGCAGGCCAGCATGTACACGTGGGTGTAGAAAGGCTATAAATACCAAGTTGGAGCAGAACAACACTCCTTTCGTGTTTAGTTTTAGCCAGCGGAGCAGTGAAGGAAGGATCGGCCACCCATCCACCCTGGGAAAAAATTCGCGTGGGTCATGCAACACTGCTACCCTAAGCCAAGCTGTTCCAGTTTGGCTTAGACCGCTGAGCAATATTATTCCCACATCTTATTTTAACTGAGCATGAATGAGAGTGTTATGAAATTGATTATTATTTGCTCTTTGAGAAGTCAAAAAGATTAAGAAACATGGAAGTAATTCTTACATGCAGAAGCCACGGGCCAGGTTTCGATCTACACTGAAATTTTTACAATCTAATGCTGAGGTACGACTCAAAAAAGATCTACAAACGGAAATACTTACCAACTTTCTTAATACTGTGGCTGTACGTGTGACTGTTTAAGCTCCCTTCAAACTGCAAATACTCTTGTTGCTGAAGAGGTTGTGGTTATAATATTTGCCATAAGTATTTTTAACTCATGACACGTATCACCTTTCAGTTTCTGGACTTTTTTCCCCTCATTTAGTGCGGAGTGAGAACTCAAGTTTAATAATGTATTTATGACTATTTCTTGCAACTTTCGGTATTTGTCTATCTCGTATTACAAGTAAAATAACTAAAATTTCTAAAATCTTGATCTTCCTGTTAATTCCAGTTCTGCTCTGCTAAGATAATTTATGATGACTTTGTATTTCCTTATTTCATCTCATGGACATGGAGGTAACCAACATTAAAATTAAATACTTAAAATAACATTTTCTGCTTCTCAGATCGTTTTAAGGCTTTTTAGAGGAGTATTTGTCTTAGCTAACACGGTATGATTTGTTCAAATTGTTTAGCTGAAAATTTGGGAAAGGGAACCGAGCTGCTGTTGGCTTTCCAAAAATTCTAGCCTGCTTTATTTCGCACTGTAAAAAATTATTTTAATCCTCCAAAAACACAATCGAATTTAATTGTCATGTGCCTGTAAACGTTCGAGGTGACATTTCACCGACTGTCAAAATTCTAGTTTATGAATACAATTCATCCTGAATTTCGGAAGCAATTTCGGTTTACCGAAACGTTCCGTCGTCTGCCCGCCCTCAGAAGTAAAGGTCGCTCCCCTAGTTATTGAGGAACACGCGTGCAGTTTAGTGGATTTTACTAATCACGATTGTCCCGTTCCTTTTTCCTTAGAAAATAAACGAGAAATGACGGTGAAAGAAAAAAGAAACGAAACCAGAATCGACATCATCACGTTATTTTAATGAACACAAAGGTGGGAATCATAATCTATATTTGATACGTTCTCTTTATTCTCTACCTTTTACTCCCAGCCACCCCTTTCCTTTATTCTATAAATTTTTGTGCTGTTGGATGTGGAATTGAGTATCCAACAAAGAGATTTACTGACTAAAAGTTGGTGTAAGTTTGGCAACAATTAACTATTGAGAACGATGTACAGCAAACTCGACAAAAAATCACAGTTTATCCCAGAAGGAGTCGAATCTGTGACCTTCCGATACCAGTTTGTTCGGATTGTTTATTGCATCCGGGGGGGGGGGGGTGGAGGGGGTACAATTCCCAAAATTACTCGAAAGAGGCCTTAGATGACTCGTAAATCGCCTGTCAGGCAACCAACAAAGCATGCACTCATCCATCTGGCTAGAAGAAATTTAACTCTTCTGGCTGGCCTGACAAATTGTCACCTACTGTGGCTGGCAAACGACAAGATGTCACGCCGCATGTTCGTGTTTTGATTAATTAGTGAAATATTTAGTCGTTTTCTGATTAAAATCTGTTTTGGTGTCAACTTAAAAAGACGCAAAACAAACACCGATCAAGTGTAACAGTTGCAGTTTTTGAGCAGTTTGTCGGCGGTTGATCGTTAACAAGTACTCGATCTCCAAATTACTGGACACAGAATTGGAAAAATGATCGGTTTTTGTTATTTCTGCTGTTTTGGGAGGTAAGTGGGTAAGGTCTCAGTGGTAGAGGGGTGATTGTGCGGTTTTCCATTTAGAAGCTTTGAAAAAATGAATTCGATGCTGTCACATCGGTTTTCTACCTCGTGGAGTTTTTTTTTCTCTTCTTTCTCTGTTAATTATGGGTAGAACTCGTCGTTGTTCTGGCTGCAAGACGCCACTCTCGGAACATACATTTCGAAAGCCGGCAAAGGTTGCACTAGGCCAGAACAAAGTGCCGATGTCTCTGTTGTTAAAGCAGACACCGCGCCTCCTTCGTAGTCCAGGCCAGTTGAAGATGGACCAAAAGAGTCTATAGAAGCCACTCTCGCTTTTTTGGTAGGGGCGGTAACATCGCTTGCCACTGGACTAAAGGAAGTCCAGGCTGATAATCAGCAGCTGCGTCCCTACTTACTAACCCGTCGCCGATTATCGAGGTTCCCGTTCCAACTACAAGCGCTGGCGTTGCGACGGCTTCGGGAGTTACTTTGCCGGAGTTGCGCGTAATGCAAGACTTGTCACAACAAGCCGATCGACGTGTCGCTCAGCTTGGGTTGGTGGATTCCAGTGAGACTGACTCGGACCATGACGATGTTGAGGCGTCCGCGTGTGTCCGCGCTAAAGAAAAAAGTGCGTCAAATGGTGGTGCTAAGTCCTTTATCCCCAGTTATGGCCGCATAGCTTCCTTAGTCTCACGAATGCTCGCCGTGATATTAAATATGATGAGCTGACGTTAAAGGAGTTTGTTGCCGGTTACGGACAAATCCTCCAATCCCCCGACATTGTGGAGATCGAGCGTTCCGCTCGGCTTAAGCATTTAATGTCCCTCATGTATTTCACCCAGCAGTACGAGTGGCAAGCCGTACTCAGTTTTCACGGGGCTATTCTCCTGGAAATTGAGCGAGGTCTTCTCCAGTGGGGCGACTCGTTTCATTTAGAGAGCCGTATTCTCTACGGGCATCCTAAGGTACCACAATCGTCTACCAGTGGAGGATCTTCAGCGTCTTCAACCAAAGTCTTGTATTGTCGCGATTTTCAACGGCAACAATGTTCTTTTAATCAAGCCCATTACGGCTATCTTAGGGGCGAACGAAAGTGGCTGCGGCATATTTGCTCCGACTGCTGGGTGCAATCACGAAAACAAGAGCAACATCGCGCTGGTTCGTCCGAATGTACCTTTGCCACTGCACGTTCGGAGACAAAAAACTAACTAACTCGAACAATCTTCGTCTACCATGCGCAGTCTCGCCCCATGTAAGGGAATCCAGAATCCAACATTTTTTTGCCTTTGGAATCCAGAATCCAGACCATTGGAATCCGGAATCCAGCCTCTGGAATCTGAAATCCAGCCTCTGGAATCCGAAATCCAACCTTCTCTGTAATCTGGAATACTACAACGGACAAATCACAACCTACCCCCCTCCTCTCGGCCTACCCACACCCCACCGTCACCACAACTAAAAAATGTTTGGTGACTGGTCTGGTCTCTTGAAAGTATATCATATTTGTCAGTACAAAGGTCTTGATCACCGTTTTGACATGTTTTTGTGACCTCTCTGGAATCTTTTCAACTGCAGGTCACTGTCTCATATCACTCAGATGTGTCAACACTGTTCGCAGAGTTCGAAAAGGGTCATTTGGCCCCACGTGTCGACACGTGGGATTCACTCAAATTCTAGAGAATTTACTGTTCCTGTCAGTCTGAATCGGTCGTTTCGTGTAAAATGGTGTAAAGTTTTGAATTCTCTCAGTTCATGATGAATTCGATTGTGTTCAAAGAGTAGAAACGACCTGAAAGTTCAGTCGAGGCTAAACGTCGGTAAACGGCAAAAAATGTTTCTCCAGGAAATACCCCCAATGGGTAATACGTTTAGGAATTCGAGCTGTAGTTGTACACGTGTTTTAGTGTTTGTTCACTGTTTCCACCATTTCAACTGTTCGACATTGTTAAATTGTGAATCGCTTGTACCGACTTGTAAAGATGGGGAAGCACCCCAAAAAACATAAATCTGAGCTGCAAAGGTACGTTATACTTTTTCGTTAAATGTAGATAATTGTGTCAATTGTGCCGTGTGTCGTCGAGCCATGTACTGAAAGAGCACGTGTCAACATTATTTCGTTTACTTTTGGGTGGTTTATTTCGATCTACTTTTTATATGCTGATATCTACTCTAAATGTTGTATGTACTCTGAACATTTTCGCGAAATTAGCGCTCTCTTCATAAATTTTGTCTCCCTGAAATCACGCAAATTAAGCCTCGCGAAATATTAGCCTTGCAATTTGACGAATTTTACACCCAAAACACTATCACGTTCTTTAACGATCTTAAAAGCAAATATAATGCACTACATATCTGTGCGCAGTTATTACACTAAAACCTATAACTTTCATTATGACTTGATGCTTACCATAGATAACAATATGAATGATTAGTTAATTTCCGTCCTTTTCTTCCAGGGTACGTGAGCAAATTGAACGAACTCCGTCTCCAAGTTACTCGCAAAGGCGATCTCGATCACCAGTCTCAGAAGATCAAGGTAGGTCGAATACCGTATGGTTCGTTCAAAAATGTGTTGCTCGATTGTCTTAAGAAGTGTCGGAAAACTTATAACCAAAGTAGCCTATGGATGAAGGAAGAGTTGCATCTTGCAGAGGACACAACCCATTAGGCAATGTGGATAAATAGTACATCTTCAAACATTTTAGGTTCTGTGAAAGGAAACGTCTCTCTCTAATTATCTCAACGTAGCGATGTTAGTTGAAGGAAACCTTTTTTTCAAGATTTCAAAAGTTACGTTGGGTTTCTTTTGGGATGCGGGAACAAATTGAGCGATCACCGTCACCAACTTTCTCGCAAAGGCATTATCCAGTTGCACAGAGATCGAGGTGGGTTTAATACATAAATTTCTTGGACTAGTTTTTCGAAAGACTTTTTATGGGTTGAATGCGTGGTGTTTAAGGGAATAGAGTAAGTATTAGAAAACAAACTCCTGGGTGTAGCGATGTGCGTTGAAGGAAACTTTTTTCAAGATATAACTTTGTGCTTAGATTTCAAACGTTACGTTGGTTTTCTTTAAGGGTGCGGGAACAAATTGAGCGATCACCGTCACCCTACTTTCTCGCAAAGGCGTTCTTGTTCACCAATTGCACAGAGATCGAGGTGGGTTAAACACATAAATTTCTTGGACTAGTTTTTCGAAAGACTTTTTATGGGTTGAATGCGTGGTATTTCACCCTATTCAGACCGGGCTTTTCTTGGTCTTGTGGGACCGGGGGGGAGGCGGATTCCGCTCCTATTTCTTAACTCCGAGAATATTATAGTTATGATAACGAAACTTGAAGGACAAATAGAACGTCCAAAAATGTTTCCATTGAGGTCCGCAACCTCAGGTGATGAGGTCATATGACGTCACAATAACGATTTGTTCTCAAACGGCAGCCATATTGGATTTCTTAAATTTTCCAAAAACCTTCAAAAACCGCCAAAACTGATCAAGAAGTGACCAAAATCAATAAATTTACACGGAAATGATCCAAAAATGTAAAATTTACTTCAAACAAGAAAAGCCCCAGGGGCGTTGGACCCCGCCGTTTCCCCCCCCCCTCGGGGTGCAAATACATTACGGTCACTCAAGATATGTACCCAAGTGGTAAAAGTTTTGAAGTTGGTGATTTTTCTAACGTTTGACGTGTGTGCTGCCATCCCCCCCCCCCAACGTCTTCTCTGCACCCTTTTCCTTGTGATATCATGGATCCCTTACAGTTTGAATACCTTTCCCTTCCCTCATTCCTTGGTCATCCACCTGTTCTAGCACTCGCGAAGAAGAACATGACGAAATAGTTTTGACCATGGCGTGACTTAGTTACGTCAATTTTTTAACGAAATGACATCTCAGCATAATTCTAAATATTAAACAAAAGCACGGAAATTTAAATAGATTTAAATGTAAAGATCCTCGCAGTTATTAACGCAACTTATGCAGTTGCGAAAAGAAAGCCTGAAAAAATCAGGCTTGCTGGGATTCGAAGCCTGACCTCTGCGATACCGGTGCAGCGCTCTAACCAATTGAGCTATTAAGCCAACTGGGAGCTGGTCATTAAATTGGTTCGTAATATACCCGGGAAAGATGAAGATGAAATTATGAATATATGAAATTCATATATTTGAACTGCAGAATAAAGAAATAAATGTAAAGAAGATCCTCGCAGTTATTAACGCAACTTATGCAGTTGCGAAAAAGAAAGCCTGAAAAAATCAGGCTTGCTGGGATTCGAACCCTGACCTCTGCGATACCAGCTCCCAGTTGGCTTGATAGCTCAATTGGTTAGAGCGCTGCACCGGTATCGCAGAGGTCAGGGTTCGAATCCCAGCAAGCCTGATTTTTTCAGGCTTTCTTTTCGCAACTGCATAAGTTGCGTTAATAACTGCGAGGATCTTCTTTACATTTATTTCTTTATTCTGCAGTTCAAATATATGAATTTCATATATTCATAATTTCATCTTAAATAGATTTATTGATGAAGAAAAATTATCCTTAAATCGAAAGGGAACGGTTATCTACTGAAAAATGAAACGTAAATCTCTACTTTTAGGCCATGATTCGATAAATGCTTTAGCGAAAGCAAAACAATTCCCCGAATCGGCTTCTGTCTTTCAATGACGTAATGTTTACGCGTTACGGCAAGTTTAGATGAATTCATGCCAGCTTCAAAGCTCGCTAGCACCTTCTTCCTTGCTCTCATCGAAGAGAAGTCAACTCCATTGAATTTCTTGTACTTTTCTACACAACTTTCCCTAAAGATTTCGGTGAAGCAAAGCAAACTGCCAAAAAAATGCTTGCATTATACTGTTGAATTATTCAACTTGGCGAAAGCGAGGGACTTCCCCGAATCGCCTTTTGTGTTTCAGTGATGTAATGTTTACGTGCCAGGGCAAGTTTGGCAAATTCATGCCAGCTTCAAAGCTCGCTAGCACCTTCGTTCTTGCTTTCATCGAAGGGGTTTTCATGCCATTAAATCGCCAACTTTCAACTACACCAACTACACCAACTTTCATGAAAATTCTGGCGAAATAACGCTAAACGAACCAAGATTACCGGCAAGTATTGTTTTGACCGAGCGGAGGTCTGGGCCAAGTGACCACGACAAAAAAAAAAAACGAGAAAAGCCCCAGGGGGCGTTAACCCCGCCGTTGTTCTCTCTGCCCTTGGGGTCCAAAATATATTACGGCCAGGTAAAAGTTGGTGATTTATCGTATCTTTTACGTGCTTGCAATGATATTATAAATCAAGACACGACTTGCCTAATCACCCTGTTTTAGCGTGCGTGACGAAGAGGGTGACGAAATTATTATTTTGACCATAGCGTGACTCAGCCTGGCCTCGTAGCTCAGTTGGTTGAGTGACGGTGTGCTAATCCGGAGGTCGTGGGTTCGAATCCCGCCGGGGTCAAAGATTTTTCTTTTATCTTGGTTCTCATTTCTAATTTCTTACTTTTAAGGCCTGTGGTCGGGGGGAAATTGGCCGTTTTTATGCTAGAGACGTTAATATCGTCTAAGACGTTATTACCGTCTGACGATATTAACGTCTTCTGTTAAGTGCGACTAAACGTCGAACTTAACAGACGACTTTAACGTCTGAGACGTTAAAGTCGTCTAGTATAAAAACGAGACGACCTTATCTGGGACGAATTTAGCCCTAAAGCGCTTTATCGTTCCAATTTAGTCAGCCGTTTCTCCACCAAGAAGAATCCCTCCGTTCATCTCCACTTCTTTCTTTCTTTTCTCTCTTGTTGGCCACGACGCACAAGCCAAGTGCTTCTTCCAAAAACCGCTTTCTTGACTGATTAGCCTTTTTAAAAAACATTTGCGTTTCCATGCCTTTTATTTTTCGACGACGTCGAGAATCAAGCCTTCAGAAGCTGCGAAGCAGTTAAGCAAAGTCTCCGCCATGTTTACATGCAGATGGATTTGTTGTTTTGCACACTTTATTCGATTTGCCACCTAGTTTAGTCGCATCTAGTGTCTTCCAAGAATAGAAACCAGCCCTCTTCTTAGAAAACCTTGGGTTTTTTCTACTTGTTCGTCTACTTTAATACATCCCATTTTTATACCAGACGACATTAACCTCTGAGACGTTAAATACGTCTAGACGACTTTAATGTCTCTAGCATAAAAACGGCCATTATGGAGGGCAGTATTACTCACTTCTGGGCGCTCATACATACATACTTTACATCATAATTACTAAGTTCATAGCGATCGCGAGTTCATGCCAGCTTTCAAACTTAAGCTCCCTAGTACATTCGTCCTTGCTCTCGTCGAAGAAATGTTAACTCCATTGAATTCCTTGTACTTTTCTACACAACTTTCCCTAAAGATTTTGGCGAAGCAAAGCAAAACTGCCAAAAAAATGCTTGCATTTGACTGTTGAATTATTCAACTTGGCGAAAGCAAGGGACTTCCCTGAATCGGCTTCTGTGTTTCAGTGATGTAATGTTTACGTGCCACGGCAAGTTAGGCGAATTCATTCCAGCTTCAAAGCTCGCTAGCACCTTCGTTCCTACTTTCATTGGACCCTGCCGTTTTTCTCCTCCTCCCAGGGAGCAAAATATATTACGGTCACTCAAGATACGAGCTCAAGTGGTGTAAATTTTAAAGTTGATGATTTATCGTACCTGTGGTTGCTGCCATTTCCCCTTATGCGTCTGCTCCGCACCCTTCTCCCTGTGGTAACATGAATCCCTGATAGTATGAACCCCATCCCTCATTCCTTGGTCATCCACTTGTCCTAGCTTTCGCGAAGAAGAACGTGACGAAATATTTTGACCACAGCGTGACTCAGTTAAGTCACGTTTTTTTTTTAAATAAACGAACAGACATGTCAGCGTAATTCTAAATAGCAAGGGCACGGAGATTTAAATAGATTTCTTGATAAAAACTCATTCTAAAATCTAAAGGAAACTGGTAGCTATGAAAAACCGTAAAAGTCTATTATAGGCCGTGATTCGATGAGTGATTTGGTGCAAGCAAGTTTACTTCTCCGAATCGGCTTCTGTGTTTCAATGACGTAATGTTTATGTGCTACGGCACGTAGCATGAATCATTGGCTTTCAAAGCTCGCTAGCACCTTCGTCCTTGCTCTCATTGAAGGGAAGTCAACTCCATTGAATTTCTTGTACTTTTCTACGCAACTTTCCCTAAAGATTTTGGCGAAGCAAAGCAAAACTGCCAAAATATGCTTGCATTTCACTGTTGAATTTTGGCGAAAGCAAGGGACTTCCCCGAATCGCCTTATGTGTTTCAGTGATGTAATGTTTACGTGCCAGGGCAGGTTTGGCAAATTCATGCCAGCTTCAAAGCTCGCTAGCACCTTCGTTCTTGCTTTCATCGAAGGGGTTTTCATGCCATTAAATCGCCAATAATTCTCTACTGCAACTTTCATGAAAATTCTGGCGAATAAACGCTAAACGAACAAATTTTACCGGCAAGTATTGTTTTGACCGAGCGGAGGTCTGGGGCAACTGACCACCACAAAAAAAACAAGTAAATCCCCGGGGGCATTGGACCCCGCCGTTTTCCCCCTCCCCTCGGGGTGCAAATTTATTACGGTCACTCAAGATATGTGCCCAAGAGGTATAAAGTTTTGAAGTTGGTGATTTTTCTAACGTGTGACGTGTGTGCTGCCCCCCACCCTTCCCACGTCTTTTCTGCACCCTTCTCCTTGTGATAACATGAATCCCTAATAGTGTCAACACTTTTCCCATCCCTCATTTCTTGGTCATTCACCCGTTCCAGCACTCTCGAAAAAAGAACGTGATGAAATAGTTTGACCATAGCGTGACTCAATTCATTTTTTTTAACGAACTAACATCTCAGTGTAATTCTAAATTTATTGATAAAGAAAAATAATCCTAAAATCTAAAGGGAACGGTTATCTACCGAAAAAAGAAATGTACAAGTCTACTTTTAGGCCACGATTCCATGAATGATTTGGCGAAAGAAAGGGACTTTCCCGAATCGGCTTTTATGTTTCAGTGATATAATGTTTACGTGCCAGGGCAAGTTAGGCGAATTCATGCCAGCTTCAAAGTTCGCTAGCACCTTCGTCCTTGCTCTCATCAAAGAGAAGTTAACTCCATTGAATGTCTTGTACTTTTCTACACAACCTTCCCTAAAGATTTTGGGGAAGCAAAGTAAAACTGCCAAAAAAATGCTTGCATATCACTGTTGAATTATTCAACTTGGCGAAAGCAAGGGACTTCCCCGAATCGGCTTCTGTGTTTCAGTGATGTAATGTTTACGTGCCAGGGCAAGTTAGGCGAATTCATGCCAGCTTCAAAGCTCGCTAGCACCTTCGTTCTTGCCTTCATCGAAGGGGTTTTTATGCCATTAAATCGCCTGTAATTTTCTACACCAACGTTCATGAAAATTCTGGAAAATAAACAATAAACAAACGAAGATTACCCGCAAGTATTGTTTTGACCGAGCGGAGGTCTGGGGCAAGTGACCACGACAAAAAAAAAACAAAAAAAGCCCAAGGGGCATTGGACCCCGCCGTTCCCCCCCCCCCCCTAGGGGTGCAAATACATTACGGTCACTCAAGATATGTGCCCAAGTGGTATAAAGTTTTGAAGTTGGTGATTTTTCTAACGTTTGACGTGTGTGCTGCCATCCCCCCCCCCCAACGTCTTCTCCGCACCCTTCTCCTTGTGAAAAATGAAACGTAAAGGTCTACTTTTAGGCCATGATTCGATAAATGCTTTAGCGAAAGCAAATCAATTCCCCGAATCGGCTTCTGTCTTTCAATGACGTAATGTTTACATGTTACGGCAAGTTTAGGTGAATTCATGCCAGCTTCAAAGCTCGCTAGCACCTTCTTCCTTGCTCTCATCAAAGAGAAGTCAACTCCATTGAATTTCTTGTACTTTTCTACACAACTTTCCCTAAAGATTTTGGTGAAGCAAAGCAAAACTGCCAAAAAAAATGCTTGCATTTTACTGTTGAATTATTCAACTTGGCAAAAGCAAGGGACTTCCCCGAATCGCCTTATGTGTTTCAGTGATGTAATGTTTACGTGCCAGGGCAAGTTAGGCGAATTCATGCCAGCTTCAAAGCTCGCTAGCACCTTTGTTCTTGCTTTCATCGAAGGGGTTTCCATGCCATTAAATCGCCAGTAATTTTCCACACCAACTTTCATGAAAATTCTGGCGAAACAACGCTAAACGAACCAAGATTACCGGCAAGTATTGTTTTGACCGAGCGGAGGTCTGGGGCAAGTGACCACGACAAAAAAAAAGAAATAAAAAACGGGTATTACTGGACCCCGTCCTGACGGCGGGGTAAAAAGTAATAATTCTTGATTAAAAAGAGTGAAATTCAAAATTCTAAAAAAAACGCTTGTCAAAAAGAGGTTGCCATGGTAACGTCAAACTTAATAGACACGGACTTACTAAATCAAATTGTTCACAGATAAATTTTAAGAAAAGTCACCAACTTTGGTGGCTTTAGCTTGCTTATTAAAAAAGTTATAAACGTCCAAAGTCTGTGCGGGGAGAATCCGCCCCCCCCCCCCCCCCCGGGGGTTGGATTGGAATAGAGTAAGTAGTAGAAAACAAACTCCTGGGCGTAGCGATGTGCGTTGAAGGAAACTTTTTTCAAGATATAACTTTGTGGTTAGGTTTCAAAAGTTACGTTGGTTTACTTTTAGGGTGCGGGAACAAATTGAGCGATCACCGTCACCAACTTTCTCGCAAAGGCGTTCTCGTTCACCAGTTGCACAGAGATCGAGGTGGGTTAAACACATAAATTTCTTGGACTAGTTTTTCGAAAGACTTTTTATGGGTTGAATGCGTGGTGTTTAAGGGAAAAGAGTAAGTGGTAGAAAACAAACTCCTGGGCGTTAAGCGATGTGCGTTGAAGGAAACTTTTTTCAAGATATAACTTTGTGCTTAGATTTCAAAAGTTACGTTGGTTTTCTTTTAGGGTGCGGGAACACATTGAGTGATCGCCGTCACCAACTTTCTCGCAAAGGCGTTCTCGCTCACCAGTCGTACAGAGATCGAGGTGGGTTAAATACATAAATTTCTTGGATTATCTTTTTCGAAAGACTTTTTATGGGGTGAATGTGGGTCAATTATCAAATGTTTTAACCAAGTAAAAAACACATCTATATTTCTGTTATTCAGCTTGTCGTCTTCACCGAGCTATGATAGTTCAAGATACGGCCGGTCAAATTATCGTAGCAGTCAGATCACTCTGGATTTGTTTGTTAAGAAAAATGGTTAGCAGTTTCAGTCTGTACTTGCTTGTGTACCCAGTGATACTGATTTGGGAATACCTCATGGTATATTTTCAGAGAACATAACAGTAATAGTGATCCAGGACTTTTACTGAAATATTGCCTCAGTGTTTTCCTCAAAACTGTAATTCATTGACCAATTGGTTCATGTATAAGTAAAATAATGTCTAGAAATGAAAGTACAGTCAGCTCCCGCTAAACGGACACCATCAGGGGCAACATTTAGTGTCCTTAAAAGAGAGAGTCCGTAATAGCGGGAGTTGTTTCCAGTACTTCTTATTCTTTGGGACTTCAGCTCCTGTCTGTAATAACGGTGTATCTGTTCGTTAAAGCGAGGTGTCCGCAAGGCAGAAGATGACTGTAATATAGTGCCAGATATTGTTGACAAGATTTATGAGGGTTGATATTTTTGTCGCCTTAGCTTTGCCAGTTGCCTCAAGTGGAAATTCAGACAGGTTACAACCTGGACCCTCCGCATCTCCACTGATACCAGCACCACAGTACCGTAGAGAACCAGGTAAAGGAGCTTCCTAGTAATTTAGCACTTTAGACCAATCACGTTGCTAAAAACAAACTCAAATATTAAAATTTTTGTGTTAAAAAATACACTAGGATAACATTTATACCCGTGATTTCTATCCAAATTATTCCTTCCAAGGTAGCAAATTGTGGGCATTTAGATACCAAAAGCGCAACGGCTTAGCTGATCAAACACGTCAAAAAAAAAAAGAGAAAAAAAGAAGAAGAAGAAGAAGAAAGAAAACACTTTACTGATGTGGCCATCATTTAATGATAGGATTTTTACTTGTCAGATATTTTCCTTTCTTTAGGCTCCCGAGAGATCATACATGTATAACAAACTTCCACTCTTGTCTGTATGACCACTGGAGTCAGAGTCAAACTTTGCAGCATTTGAAGCTAACGTTCCAAGCACCTTGCGAATAAAGCTGTTTCTAAATCCTCCAGATTACAAAGGGGAATATTCACTTAAGTAAAAACGACTCTGGCATTTTTTCCCTTCACAAAAGAAGCAACTTTCATTGGCTTCCACCATCAAATCATTCGAAAGCTACTTCGGTACAACAAATTGTCTGGAATTGTCGTATTTTGATGGAGAGGAGGAAATGCTTATTCTTAAAGACGAGGATTTAAGTTAAGCGTGCAGTTATTTCTTGCAGTGTTATCGGCAATTTGAAAACTACCAGGCCTATATGACGATTTATGTCACAGAAAAGGTTGAACAAGTTTTAATATCAGTAATTGTAAAGTTACCAGAGGGCAATTCCAGACCTTCAGAAAACCTTTACAAGAAATTAACTGCCGCCCCATCACCTAATGCTGTTGCGGCCACTGTGACTTTGACGTGTGATGAGAAGCTTGACAAGATAAAAGTAAAAATAACTAAAGAGCTCAATTCGAAAGAAGTTCAAGCTGAGGTCATTCACAAATCCTCCATAAAGTGCGCCTGTTGTCAAATGGTTGTTAAACTTGGAAAGCCCTACAACATTCACAACTTTAAGAAACATCGCGAAAGACGCCAAAAAATGGATTCAGCAGGAACCCAATCAATAGCCACACTTTTCATGGCCATGACTGCTGTTGCCCAGTGAGTCAAGTCTAAAGCAGAAGCGATGATTGCCGAGTGCCAAAACCTTAAAGATGATGGCTTGACTATAGACAGTCTACTAGAGACCTTGCAAAAAGTTGCCGAGACTGGAAGCCCTCCTGTCTGGATTCTGTCGCTGGAGAAATAAAAAACTCTGTTTAGAAGCTGTAGAGACTCGACGACACCCTCCTTTTATTTCCTTCACTGAATTATGTGATGCAGGAAAGGTGACAATTGAAAGCGGAAGCAGTGATGATGACGGTGGTTCAAGTGGTAGGGATGACGAATCTGAAGAAGGAAGCGTTTTATGACTAGGAAAGAAGCTAGCAGATAGCAAAACCAATACAGAAATGTACGTAGATCTTGAGCAACTTGATGAAGGTGCCGCAATGTTTGCCTTTCTTACTTCTTCTGGAATACTATCCAAAAACCATGTTTTCTATGAGCAAGTACATTCTTCCTGTTCACGAGCAATGGGACTTGTAGACGAACATGTTCTTCCAAGCCTGTACCCAGCGTTGTCACGCTTTCAGCATGCAATACAGCTTAATTGTAAGCCTGTTGCCTCCTACCTTCTTTCCGGCCGGGGTAAACATGGACGAGGTAGAAATTGTAGACAAACTACGCAAAAATACCTTGATACGCACAACCTTAGCTTCTTTCACCCGCGCACTGTAATCAGGAACTCACCTCCATGCCACCTGACCAGCGGAGTAATTAAAGATGTTGAACTGTGCATTCAAATGTGTGTGGAAAAAGAAGGTCTCTCAATTCAAAGTCAAAACCTGCATGGATATCTTTGTTGTCTCTCTACGGACGAAATGGCTCTGAAACCTGCTTTAGAATATTCCCCAACACATCGATCAATCATTGGACTTGCGGAACTGGAACATCTTAGATACGAAGATATCACAGAGCTCTGTGAATCACATAACGAGAATATTTTAACGTTTCTACAGACACATCAGTTTGTCACACAAGCTACATAGAAGAATTGTACCATAAAATACTTGGCGTGGCCCAGCGGTGTTCCAGCTGCCTACAATCAGATGTAGAGTGTACCTTTCACTGCGACGATTGTTATAGCGAAAAAGTTGTGTGTGATCAATTCTCCACAGTTGGTTATACCGCCTGGCACCCACTTCTTCGACTTTGTGACCTGTGTATCAGAGATGATAAAGTTTGCACAAGACTGCTGCCTTTGGTTTGGTGTACAGATTGCGACCCAAAGCAAAAAAGGTTTATGAACACCATGCTAACTGACAGAGTAAAGTACCCCTACCAAGTTCCCATGCCTGATTGCCCTCACAATATCAAGTCGGTGTGATCTTCAGAATTTTGGCATTGGATTGACATTGATGGTTATCTTGTGTGTAAGGTTGCTCCTTTCACTGCGCCGATAAAATGAGGAAATGAAGCAAAGTGTTTCATCGAAGGCACTTCGAAATAAAGGTCGTATGGATGTTATAACCGCTGTAGAGATTCAGAGAATGGTACAACGCTTTTAAGCTATCCAGCTGGATTGGCATTCTCTGCGAAGCACAGTAAGCTGTTTGTGACTCACCGGCTTCTTCATGAAGTGTTCATGGTAGACATGCACTGCCCAGCTAACGTTACCCTCATCGCTGGTGGTGTTGAGCCAGGACATGCCAATGGATATGGGAGGAAAGCCAAATTTAGGAATCCAGCAGGTGTAGTAACAATCAAAGAACAGCTGTACGTTTGCGATCAAGGAAACGGAAGGGTGAGAGTGGTAAATACGAGATCACTTTTCTGCCATGCATCCCAGATTTCTCAAGAGAATGAAGATAGCGAAAACGAAAACGAAGAATGTGCTGTTCGCCGTGTTCACAAGGTAGATGTTCATGACCTCACGTTGATTTCTGAAACCAACGTACCTTCCTTAGAATCTCCATTTGCCATATGTGCGTCCACAAAGGATCAATTCCAGCTATTTGTATTTGATTTCCGCCTCAACAAGTTTTTCTCCATTTCAAATGTCTTGCAAGACGAGGAAACTGGATTCTTTGGATCCTTAAAGGAAGTATTAACTTTTGAACGTTCCAGTGTATTGACTGCCCTTGCATTAACGCGAGACGAGCTCTACATGCTAGTTGGGGATTGCGACATCAATGGCTAAAACATTCATCTATGCCAAGTGGATGAAGGAGAGAAAATAAGAGTCATTTCAAACCTTCCAGGTCCGATGGGGATCGCTGTTACGGAAGAAGGGACTGTGTTCGTGTCCTGTAGCAAAGAACATGCACTGTACTGCGTGAGAGAAGAAGAGATGCTACAGGACACCAACACTCTATCAAGATCGTGTGGAGACTCTTCAGCAGGTCATCGTGGTGGCGTTGAGAGTAAATGGAACATGCCTTCTGCGCTGTGCGCATACCGAAACACTGTTTTTGTGTGCGATACCGGCAACAAAGCAGTGAGAATGTTAACATCAGCAAAAGGTCTTGTTGCTCTCCAAACTGTTATGGCGGGCTACGCAAAAATCTTCAGACTGGACAGAGAAGCTAAAGAAGACAACCATCCTCTCACTTTTGATGAGAACATGAAACACATTCAAGAAGTTAATGCATTTTTTTCTGCTCATGAACAAGAAGCTCTCGAAAGGACAGGGAAGCGCAGCACAAATGGTCCAGAGATTACTGTTCCTCGTACGACTCAACAGTCATTCCGTATTGCATTAGACTCTGACTAGCCTTGTCAACACTATGACAGAGATAGGCCAAGACCACCTCAATGACATTTGTTTTGAAAGCATGACAACTCTTGGCGTGGAATGCTTTTCCAAAGGAATGCGTGCAGACCATGACATGCCCACAGTGACTGGCTATGTATATAGGAGAGCTCGCTGTATGGAAGATGACATGCTACGCATTTATCAGAAACACTTCTTCTACTTTACAGGGCCCAATTCGTACTACCCCGAGAAAATCATTAAAAGTGACTCCCCCGAACATCACATCTTGAGGGAACAAGCAAACGGGTATATCCTAAGGAACAGGCAACAAGGAAGAAGATAAGAGGCGAGAAGCTTTGATGAGAGAGTTTGTAAGAGAATATGGACGCGGTGTAAGGCAAGAAACCGTGCGATATAAGACGAAGGAGTTAACAAGTACCCTTCCTTATGCCCTTAGTATGAGTCCAGCAGTCATCACAGATTCATTGGAAGAAGAGCACGGCGTCACTGCAGCGTGCCAGGTAGTGGAAGCAAGGGATGAGATGCACGGTGGAAATGTGAGGGTGCCGGTTGTCCATCGCAAAGAGGATGTTGTTGCTCTGCGACACAACCGAAGAAGAGAAATGTCACCTTATTGGCTTGCAGTTCTCTTGGAGGACGTTCAAGTTAAGGCTGATAGCGGAAAGTTTGTGAGAAATAAAGTGGTGCTCAGGTGGCTTAACCAGGCAGAAGATACCTTGACCTACACCTCCAGTGACATTTGTGATGAAAGTTCTCCAAAATGCATTTTGACGAGAGTACTCGACTGCACTTGCGAAAAGTCTGGAGATATGCTAACCGTCAAACTGTCACCTGAGGAGGTCAGGCTCTGCAGAATTGCAAATGAAGATGTTGATGAAGACGACGATGACAGAGAAAATGAAGACGAACTTGAGATGCCAACTGATGATGATCACCAAGACGTGACAGATCAGTCACTTCCACCAAGGGTGGAGGGTGTTAACTTGTCAGGGCGAAGAACAATGCGTTTCTTTTTAGGCTAAACCATTTCATTGACAATGACATAACTTTTGTCTTAAAAGGGCTGTGTCACGGTAATCCACTCCAAACGCCTTCCAAAACATTTTGTGTTTTTCCAAAATGCACATTTCAGCAAACTTTGGTTCTTTTATAGGTATTTTTTAGTGGCAGTCGGCAAAATATTACCATTTTCTCTAAAGATGTATTACTGTGCAGAGCTAATTACATGTTAGGTCACTGAAAAGTGTATTTCTGTGAGTTTTAAGAACACATCTTTATTTCAGACTTACCAAGGAACATAATACGACCTTGTCTTTATGAAAGGGTAAAATACTGCAATTTTGTTGATGTTCTTAGTCATATGACATTCTTAATCAAAAATTATGCTACTTAATGCTATTCCCATCACAACTATACAATTGGCATCTTAAAATGAGATAGTCATACAGAATTGATTTAAAAAGTAGTTCATGCAGTATTAACTTCATTGAAACATCTTGCTTTCATGGTCTGTCCAGAGAATTCTATTGGGAAACTCGCACAAGTGTTGTAACAAGGACATCCCAAACACCTTATATTTACATCATATATTCTATGCATTGAAATTTTAACATTTCATGGAACTATATTCCCACTTTCGATGGTATTTCTGTCCCCTGAGCCTCAATTCTGGGGCCACATAATTTCTAAGGCCCCTACTCAGAACTTAAACCACAGAATTTCTGTGCCCCCTGCTCAGAATACTTAAACCGCAGAATTTTTGCGGCCCCTCCTCAGAACTTAACCCGCAGAATTTCTGCGACCCCTGCCCAGGATACTTAAGCCGCAGAATTTCTGCGGCCCCTGCTCAGAACATAAGCCGCAGAATTTTTGCGGCCCCTCCTCAGAACTTAAGCCGCAGAATTTCTGCGACCCCTGCCCAGGATACTTAAGCCGTAGAATTTCTGCGGCACCTGCTCAGAACATAAGCCGCAGAATTTTTGCGGCCCCTCCTCAGAACTTAAGCCGCAGAATTTGTGCGACCCCTGCCCAGGATACTTAAGCCGCAGAATTTCTGCAGCCCCTGCTCAGAACATAAGCCGCAGAATTTTTGCAGCCCCTGCTCAGAACTCAAGCCGCAGAAGTTCTGCAGCCTTAACTCAGAGCTTAAGGCCCAGAATTTCTGCAGCACATGCTTATGTCACAGGCCAATTAATAATAATAATAATAATAATAATAATAATAAATTATCAACACCTTTAGCTCTTGAAACAATCAAATTATGAAACCTTTTTATCCAATTGAAATAATAATAATAATAATAATAATAATAATAATAATAATGATAATAAACAATCAAAACATAAGGTGCTTAATTTTTTTCTTTTAAATTATCATAAATATTGACCATTTGGCAGTCAATACATCTGATACCTACATTGTGGACACATTCATAAAAATATAATAATTATTACTTTAGACTCCACAGTCATCAATTCCTGAATTTTCAGAACTTTCCTCAATTTCACTACTTTCATGATTGCTTAGTGCAGCAAAGTTTTTCTTTATGTTGCACTGAAGTGTGTGCTGCAGTTCAGATGATGCAGTGCTTATCCACACACCATTTCTGCCCCCCTTAAGGGCTGCCACACAGGCACTACCACTGCTGCTGTCAACAACAATTACGGTGTCACCTTCTCTTGAAAGGTGCTTGACCAGTCAGATGTAAGCTTCCAAAGGTAACGGCTGGTCTGTGGCATGGTCTACTATGACAAGATTGTCCCGGTTGGATCTTGTAGTACACAGATGTCTGCATGTGACCTGCCTTGACACAGACCAGTGTCCAATAACAAATGTCTTCAAGGAGTCTCTCAAGTAAGGGCCTGAAAAAAAAAACATAAAGAGCAATCAAACAAGTTTAATAATATCAAGACTAAAAAAAATGTCACAATTTGTAAACAGGGTAGTCACAATAAGAATCGTATGAGTCAGCTTTGTTTCCAAAAAGGCTCTTAACAAAATTAGTGGTAAATAATGCACAACAAAGTATTATTTAAGGTACGAAGACAAAAACCCTAGAAAACTTCTCGATTAAATGGCAGTGGTAATTTGGTTTATGAATGCACTTTCCATTTGTATTAAATATTTCTTTTGCTCTACGGCGTTTAAATTAAGATAAAAGTGATCTCAATCTAGGTCACCCCCTAATAATTAGATCTAGCCAGATGTAGGAAAGAAGGCCAATAGCTGAATGTGACAACCTGGTAAAACAGAGAAGAAGCCAACTGTGGTTGGATGTGATTTAACGAACAGTTACATTCATGCAAAACAAGAATGAATACTACAGTGTATGTACCTTGGCTTTCACTTCTGCAGGGTGAATTCTGGACATAAAAATGTCCTATCTGGGTATCAGTGGCACCCTCCTCCTTCACTTTGTCTTTCACTGCCTTGACATCATCCACATTGCAAAACAGTACAACATTAAACGAGGTTAACTTTGTGTAGTTCAATCTTGAAACTAGACTTATAACATTTGGGACATTCTGTGTAAGAAAAAAAAATGCAAACACTGGGTCAAGATCCAGCCAAATAATACATTAACATCTGTACGCCAAAAATGACACTTTTGTACGTTCATGTAAAAAAGATAACAGATTAAAAGACTCTACTCAGAGCTGAATATTACTAAGGCTTTTTCTTATTCAAGCTGATTCAGTCATAATATAATACAAGCAAATCTCTAGAGAACTCTTTGTAATACATGCATTGTCGCTAAACTCTATAAGGGACAGTTCTCAGTTCCAAAGGGACCAATGTGTATATAACTGTTAACCTTTACATTATTTAAATTGATACCTCTGTGATACAGACACTCGTCCCTGTCCCTTTGATTTATATTTCGAAGAGGTTTGTTACTGTATATTTTATCCTGAACTGAATTGCTTTTAAAAATATTTATTGTCACCTTGTCTTTTCTGAAAAAATCAAAATAACAGAAGAGGGCAGACTTGAGAACATAATAACATCGTGGTCAAAAATCCATAACAGTGAAGTTCATTGAAGGAGAGCTGATGTAGTGCACTATTTTGGGAATGTACCTGTGTAAAAAGAGCAAGACAAGAGAGAGACTTGGATGTGTCCCAAAAATCACATGCTTCAGCATTAACTCTTGAGCCTGTGCACTACACTAATTTCAGTTAAGGTGGCTCCATATAGTTTTTCAGCGCGCGAGGAATGGGAACTAAATTGGCACAAGTACGCGCGCGAGGAGCGCGACAGTCCAAGTCAGATGACATGTGCCAATCAACCTCCCAGGCGAACTTTTCCAAACTCTGATTGAGGCACCTTTGGCTTACCTTTTCAAAAAACCTATCGCGCACATAGCAGTGAAATTATGAAAAGCCTTTAGTTTAATCGCTTTTGTAGCTGACAGTTGCAGTCCTAGGATTGTTCTACGGTTATAGGACTGGATTGATTGCGATCTTTAAGTTCAAGCAACACAGAGAGGACTGAATACGTTGCATGAATTATTACACGCCTTCAATAATTATGCGTGAAGAACTTCTCTCCGTTCTCAACTTGAAATATCAGTGCTGTCCAGGTCAGCTGTCGAGAATCTCTGGGATGAGAAGCTAAAGTTTGTTTGGATCTAGCCTAAGTGTAAGTAATTTTTTGGAAAAGTGCTTTAGTTTTTACCATTCTAACAAGCCGTGTATTTTTTGTTTGGTAAGTTGTGTTTGCGGCCGTTCTCATACGGTTTCAGCAAAATACAGGTGACTTGTGAATTTTATTGAGCGATGAATAGATTACACACTTGTAACGAGGTAACAGTTGTCATTAAATTTTGATAGAAGTTGAAACTCAAAAGGACACTTATATTTCAGTGTCTATTTATCAGTCACCAGTAGCTTTTGATCTAAGTTTCACTTGTGTTGACAAGGTGCGACTTCAAAAACTTCGGTGGTCTAAAATAAAACCGAAAATTGAAAAAAGTTCAATTGTACCTCAGCTCAAATACAATTTTTATTTTTACGAAAAATTATGCCTAGAATGACAGCATTCATGGGCATTCAGTGAACGAATAAAGGATGAGTATCGAGTTGACGGCCGGTTCCAAAACAGTCGGCGTTTCGCAGGTGTTCTGTTGACTTGTTGAACCTTGCAGAAAAATAATGTGGTCTTTTTCACAACATATAATTTCTTGTCGACATTTTTGTTCCCTTTTATCCAACGTCTGCCTTTAAATATAAATTGAAAGCGTATTTATATACTATTTGCTATTCCATGCAGTTAACAAACACGCAAGTAGCCGCTAAGAAACAACGCGGGTCTCGGCAGATAAAATTTTGAGCTTACTTTACAACATAAAATAAACGAGCTTCCCTGCTTTTCTCGGGTAGCAAAAAGATGTTCTAAGAGCAAACATGACTGTTTAGATTTTTTCTTGAAGAATGGTTGTAATCAGTTAACTGAAAGTGGTTTAATGATTCCGCGTTCTGGAAACTTTAAAGGAAATTTTTTGCTGCTGGCAATAAAGTGGCGGCTTCGTTTGAGTTTTTATATCGCGAATCGGTATCGGAATCGGTTTTCTTCTTTTTTGTTTATTTGTTCGTTTCTTTCTTTATTTTTGCGAATTTTTTGGTCACATGGATCCTTTACAGTAAAGGAAAGCAGTTGTCCAGAAAAATGTTGTTCTTTTGAAAGAAAAGCTCTAGAAAAGCTTTTCTACCGCTTACCGGCGTGCTGTTCACGCTCGTCCACGCAAAAGGAATCATGAGCATGCACAACCCCGTAACTTGGAGAATTCTTATTTTGGTAACATGAAGAAAAAAGGTGGGTTTTGAGGCATTTTGAAACGCTAATTGCGCGTATTCCACTCGGTGAAATTTTTTTAAAAGTGGAACATTTGTAGGATTTTTGTGTTTTTCAGTCATATTAAAGTAAGAGTAATTTTTGTACATGCACTTCTGCATTAATCGTTGAAAACGGAAATTTACTATTCTGGCAAAACTTATGTACAAAATTTCTCACAGCTTTGCCAGCTAAGACTTCTCAAACGACAACATCTTTACAACAAAAATAGCGAAAATTCACCGTGTAAAAACCAAGAAATGACATAAAGAAACTGGGTAAGCTTAAATAATGAGCCAAACAACTATATCAGTGGTTGCCATGGAAACGGGCCAGGCCCAGAAATTGTGACTTTTTTGAAAAGGATAAGGGCTAGGCTAGTTGCTTTTGTAGCTTTTCCCTAGTGAAATGTAAATCAATGTTCTGAAAATCATCAAAAAAGTTATGAATATTTGTCTGTTGAAACTGATGAGAAACTGTATGGAGCCACCTTAAGAAAAACAATTAGCGCATTTTGATGCAAATTTAGAAAAAAAAGACTGATTCAACCCTTTATGCTCTTTCATTGACTACACTGAATAACTTAGGCACCGTTTACATGAGTTATTTCATCCCAGGATGAGTTTCACCCCGGGATGACCTTCATCTCATCCCGGGATGACTTTAATCTCGGTGTCTGGTCATTTACCTTTGGCTGTTTACATGATTTGGAGCAAAAATGTGTTCGCTCCGGGATGATTTCATCCCGGTCTTCAGCACCGGGATGAAATCATCCCGGTGCGAACACATTTTTGCTCCAAATCATGTAAACGCTTGCAGGTAAATGACCAGACACCAAGATGAAAGTCATTCCAGGATGAGATGAAGGTCATCCCGGGGTGAAACTCATCCCGGGATGAAATGACTCATGTAAACGGCGCCTTAGTTTCCATTTGTAGTATGCAACCACTGAAATGTAGACAAATGATTCTCACTTCTAATTTCTTCTTTCAATGCCTGTGGCCAGGGGAAATTATGTACGGCAATATTATACTTTCTCAGTCAGTTATACAAGTTGTAAGTTTGTAACTAGTTACGGTACTTACTATCCAACTGACACTCATTGCATCTGTCTTCTATCTGCTTTACAACATGACTCGACTCTTCTATCTTTTGCTTTTTGCTGGGAGGATCTGAGTAGAGCGTGGGGTGAGCTGTCTTTTCTGAGGAGCTTTGGATTGCTGTTGCCTTTCATTGGAAGGCTGATTGGTAGTTAGTCCTTGTAGCTTCTCAGTTATTGCTTCTGCAAGGCCTTCTGAAGATAATTTAGAGTCAATCTTTTTGAAGGAGCCATCACACTGAAAAGGATTAAAGTAATGTGGGTTGACTGAAGCAAACTGGTAGCCGCCACTTTCGGAGGGTACGAATTCCAGCTTTGAAGGCAAAGGAAAACCATTATTAGCGACTAATTCAACTCTGAAAATGATCCTCAACCTTAGCAGAACGGTAAACAGCTTACTTCAACATGTTTCGCTTACTACCTTAACAATTTTCTTTATAACAGATGATTGTCCCGCTGCTGAAACTGAACTTGATGAGTCCTGCTTACTTTCATATGTTCGCTTCGGCCTTGACAATATTTTGAAAATGTGGAACTCTTTTCCTTCCCTTAAATAAATAAGCAGCATTGGATATAATTTTGATGCACCAGAGTTTAGCTTCAGTACTTTTCCCCATGTTTACAAGAAGCCTCGCGCTCTCAAAAAGGTGAAACGGGCTAAAAATTTCACTTCTTTTTTTCAGAAAAGCTTATTAAAGCCTTGCAGTCAGAGTTGAACACTCGGGCGCTACTCTGAACTTCGCAATTACAACTAAACCCGTTAGTAAAAGGTGTAACCTTAGGAAATGGCGCATTCAGTCAAGAAAATTAAACCGTGAGAACAAATTTGCCGCTCTTTCTAGCTTTCCCGCCGAAATCATTAAACTACAAAACAATTAAGCTTATGGCATTAGTTTGTTAATATTTCGAACTGAAGGCGTTCTACGGAAACTTACAAGGACGTCAATTTTTTCCCCGAATGAATAAATTTAAAGCGTAGAAATCGAGAGGATGAAAGCGCTGACGGTTAACACAGTCATCGCCTCACATGAGCTTGCAGAAATACTGAACGTACATGTTTGTTTAGATCCAAATTTCATTCACTATTGTTTAGATCCAAATTTCATTCGCATTGCAACAGCTTACATTTCACTATCCTGTAAATCAAATTCTTCAACATATTATGTTAAAGCTCGTACTCGTGCTGGTCGTATCTCAAACTTTTAGTAAAAGTTTTCTTAATTTAAACGATCAACTCTCTTTATAAGTTAAAATTTCCCACGCTTCGCAAGAGTGACGAACAATGGATTTGACCAACAAGGACTGCCGCGTAGGTAAACTCAATTTATTGGCGAGGAAGTTAACAAACTCGCTATTGTTCTCTCGTTGAGTTCGGAATTTCTTTTCCGCATAATCAAAGAACGTGTTATTTATGTCTTTGATGAACAAGTCGATTACGTAGGGGACCTTTTCCGTGTGCTAGAAGAGAAGATTTGACATTGAAAATAACACAGAGTAGTTGGAATATAGTGGATGTGACAAGATACGAATCGGCGTCGATCGCCGTCCGCTATTTTAAAAAATATGAGGTCTCTAGGCGTCTGTTGTGTTGTTAGTCGAGCCACAATACGAACGGACAGCGTAAAGTGGTGTGCCGCAAACATACAACAGTAAACTAACATAAATAATAAAATGAACGACTGGTAAACGTACAAGAGACACCGCTTTCCGGTCGACTGATCACTTAAGCTGGGCGAGAAGGACGTTCTTACGGTATCACCATTCAGAAAAAGTTACGTTATTTCGTTTCATTTAAGCTTACTTACCTTTTCAAAGCAATCTGCTGTCAAAATCTGTTGGTAGTCGACATCTTAGCTTACGCTTTAGAGGTGGCCTTTTAACACATTAAAATGAAGATGTAATTGACCTTTTGTTTTCAGCTAGTAGGCTATAGGTCGCGCGACTTTATCCGGAAATCGATCAGTGCCTTTGTTTAGACTTTAGGTAGTTTGATTGGATAAGAGCAGAATAAGAGACTGTTGACAGCCACGCAAGCGACCCGCACTTTCCAGTTGCTTTCCGCTGATTCTGTGTTTCGGTCTATCGTCTTTCTCTTTCTTGGTCCCGAAGAAATGAGTGTATCCCGCGGAAATCATGCACAAAAAATTGCAGTTTTGAAACCTATTTAGAGCCTGTTTGCACTTCCACACCAAAGAAAGGTCAATCTAGATGTCTTGATCTGTATGATTCGGACTCGAGCAGTGTATATGTAGATCTCGGAACACCTGCCAAAAGGCGATCGTCGCCAAGTGACCAAGCAAATGTTGGGTTGATCTGAACGTAACAACAGTAATTCGACATCGGAGCGCTGGAGTGATTGCACTCCAATTAAAGAAGCTATGGTCTACTCCTCAAAATGCCAGTCAGTCGGTTTCTGTGGATATGGTAGACAGTGACGACGAGAGTGTAATAGCAAGCACTTACGATGACCAGCATGTCGATGGAGCGGCCACAGATCAAAATGAAACCATCCATTGAAGGTAAGATAGCCTGTGATTGACTGTCTCTGCGAGTCACATATTTATCATAATACAAGCAACAGACCCCTTTTTTCCACGTAATGTAAGCTTAGAAAAATCTCAAGTGGAATTTAAGCTAGGGCTTATAAACCGCCGAACAGAACATCTCATGTTATCGGTGATTTATCAAAAATGGCTGAACTTTAAGAAAACAGACCAAAAGGCAAAAAGGATGTTTTTTTTTTTTACTTAGCTGTTCCTTACTTATTGGCTTACTTTTTAGAAATTGTTTCACTCCATGAAGAAGATGATAGTTTGATAGAGGAAGAGGCTACAGTGGAACTGTAGGCTGATAAGCCACAAGGTAACTCCACTTCGTTTTTAAGTTGAGCTTAATAAGAAATAAGGAAAACTTACTTAAAACTTATGCGGACAAAACAAGTGGAGGGAGACAGATTCAACGGCAACCTTAAACATTTTCAGGTTAATTCTTGAAATTTGTGCCTTTTACTGTAAACGTTTGTCACAAAGTATTAGGTTATGTACTGCATTGTATTCCCTTCAAATTCTAGCTACTAGCTTGTCCTACTTGAATAGTGGCTCTCAGAAGATTAAAAACTGATTTCCAATAAGGAATACAAATTATGTGAGGATGGTAATATCATTATTATAAATATCAAAGGAAGTCAAGCTTCAAGTATCACTGTTGTCTTGTTGATGAGAAATACATTGTAGGCCTCAACTGACAGCTGAGCTCTATTTAATTATAATGTATCTTCTATGTTCTTTTTTAAGAATAACTGAGAGCACTTGAACTTTGTATGAACCATCCCACCCCCAAGCCATATCTGCATCAGCGAGTTTATGACATAAGATCATGGATTGAAAGTCATGCTGTGAAGCTTCATGCACACACGGTCCCTAAGTGCTTCAAGTTTGAACTGAATGATGCTGGCAAAGCTGTAATGTACTACCGGAACTGGAGCCACGAACAGTGGCAGGGGCCAATTGTTGTACTGAAGGTAAACATTACTCTGAAAATTTTACTCTGGAAACATCCTTACTATTTATTGAGTGGGTGAGCCAAATGTGAAATATTAAATTTTTGTCTGTCTTGTCATAGTTAATAAAAGAATCTGGTTATGAAGCTCAGCTAAGTCCTTTGTTTTGTTTTTGTTACCGTTTTTAGCCTTGACGGTGCACAAACAACAATAGGTTTTGAATTTTGCATGAGCAACTGACCAATAAGAATGTCACTGTTAAGTTATTCAGCCATAGTGTGCGAACGTGAAACAAAAGATTGTGCACTGTCGTAGTACTTTCAACATAAATTGCGGCACCTTTGTTAAGGTCTTTGAAACTTGCAAAGTTTCATAACCAGTCCCTCGAGTAACTATGGTCTTGTGTTGTACCATGTACAGCATGCACCTTGCATATTTGTACAAAGAGCTGAATATTTTTCCTTCCAGCCTGGCCCATCTAATAAGTGTTTCATTGTATCACTGTTTGTTAACTTGAAGATTTATAGCTAAATATCCTAGTTACATTTGTATCACACAGTGAACATTAAAGTAGTTTGTGCACACACACATCAAACAGATGTTGTGTGGTCCCATGATGGTTTTTGATTCATGACTGACTTTCATTAACATGTTTGGCCCCACATGTTAGCTTACCAACATGCTTGCTATGGACCTGCACCCACCAGTTGTTTATTCCTTTTGATTCACCAGTCTATGCCATCTGGAAAGCCCAACCTTGTTACCCCATCACTGACCAAGTTGGATGTGGAAGCTCTGAAGCGTGGCATACCAAAATACCACGTTAACATGCCCCAGCCAGCGTCAAGTACCTGGGAACAATGGCTGGGCAAGATTGATGGATTGACGTTTGTTCCCGAGAGCTATGAATGGCCAGTGACTAAGTTGAAGAATGCAAGAAGAACCGAGTTAGCTCCTCCTTCTGCCCATCTCCCACCTGATCTCTTAGAATTAAGAGAGAAGGAAGTCCAGCCCACACAGGAGGTAAGCCAATGTACCTCTGTGCACATTACAATCCCAAAATTTATTACCATCACAAAAGTTTAGGATTGAGTAAACAGTTTAGACTGTTCTTTAATTAGTATCCCACAGGCAAGATACTGTATAACATGTTGCAGGGCTGTCCACAACTTTTCACGTAGCTGGCAAAAATGTCTAAGTAGCTGAATAGCGATTATCGAGCGCCGAAAGCGATCCCTTCTAGGGGGGGTCTGGGGGCATGCCCCCCCAGGAAAGTTTTACATTTTATGTCCCCAGAAAGAGAATTTCCTTGATTCGGAGCACAAATTTCCAATAATGTCAGCTCCAAAAGTAATCGTAACTTTTCAATTTTATTTGTATAAACTCATGCCTTCAGTGGTTATCTACATCTAATTCCCAGAACTCAACGTAATGAACTAATAATCGTGTATCTCTAGGCCAACCAGATTATTTTTAAGTCAATAAACTGCAATGGGAAATAAGTTTCATTTTCATATATCTACGCCAGTAAAGGAACAAATAATTTGTCTTGAAAAAAAATAGATATATCACAAAAGTAGCCGGCACAAACGACCGAAGTAGCTGGTTAATTCTGCCGGCTGCCGGCTGTTAGGGACAAGCCTGATGTTGCTGCCCTTATTTTCATAGGGTCTTAGTCTCAATCTGTACCCTTTAGTGCTGAAATGTCACTGTTAAATTTCCCAAATACTGGTATATTGTTTAGAAAACTGGTGGTCACTAGGGGAATAAGTAGTAATGTATGACCATATGGCCCACTTGGCCTCGTTTTGATGTAAGGATGACGTCATGACCGGAACCGGAAGTCACGTGTTTTTAAGAGGGGAAACCGCTGACCAGTAAGAAAAAAAGGGATCGCAGGCTCATGCAACCGGAAGTCACGTGTTTTTGAATGGGAAATGGCTGGCGAGTAGGAAAAAGGGATCGTGGGCTCATGCAACCGGAAGTCACGTGATTTGGAAAGGGAAACCGCTGGCGAGTAGGAAAAAGGGATCGTGGGCTCAAGGGGAAGTAAAACCGCTGAGAAAACGCGGGCTCAAAGTCCAAAGTCCAATTTGGGGAACGGGGGTGACCCATATATGGATTTGATATGGGTTTGATATGGCACATCAAGCAAAAGGCATTTGGGAAAGAAAATATTTTAATGTAAATCATATAATCCATCCATGATGATGAGAGTTCCATGTCACAAGGGGAAGCAGAAGCGTGGCGTCTTTAATAAGGAAGGAGACGCTCCCATGGTTGGAGAGAAGCAACATCAATTAGTCCAATCGCAGGAGGAGGAGTAAATGGAGGCAACCACCACCAGTGGCTTCGCTAGACGTGAGATCATAATATGAGTGTTCCATTTCACGTAATGGTTTGATGAGTATTCCTTAAAGTTCCTTTTGATAAGATGAGTGTTCCTATTTAATGAGGAGTATTCCTTTGAGTTCCTTTTAAATAATATGAGTATTCCTTTGAGTTCCTTTTAATAATATGAGTATTCCATGATGAGTATTCCTTTTGATATGGGCTGAGTGTTCCATTTGATAAGATGATGTAATTGACGGCATGCACAGACGATTGAACGTGAAGGTGACTTCATGGGCTCTCACCACGACGAAAAACGCGGTCAAAACATGAGGGAAGGCAAGGAACGGCAACGACTTGGTATACTCATAGGAAAGAGTCTCCCTCACTGGTATCCATAAGGGTGGGTTTGGAAGGTGTGCGGATCCACGACTCTTTTGTCGTAGACCAACTGGTAACGTTTATACTCGGGGAAGGTGTATAGTTGGTAGTGTTTGGGATCGCGCACGATCTGGTAGGTCTTGACCACTTGGGTCTGACGGGGTCGTAGAAGTGGCTTCTGGATTTCGTCCAGGACATTCTGACGCATGATGTTGTAATTCAATTGGGTTTTGCCTTCGCTGTTAAGGCGGAAACCCCTCACCTTGCACTCAACGTGACCATTCTGGGTTTGGTACCCGTAGTTCTTGGGACCCCCTGAGACAAATTCCACAATGAAATCGTCAGGGTCCAATTCACTCGTAAACTCGCCGAGGTAATCGCCCAAGACCGGGGTTGCTTGATTCTCGTCCGTCCAGTAGATGACGGAGTCCGTGTCGTAGTAGAGGACACGTTCCCCCAGCTGTTCCAGGGCTGCATACAGTCGGAGCCGGGCCCAACAGGTCGTAAAAGCAGCGATAAATACGTTGAGGTTAGGTGACACGGGGATGTCTTCGTCTTGGTACTGGTAATGCACCTCCACTAAGTGGTCATTGATAACGGATACGTGACGTACCTCCAAAGTACTGGTATCTAGAAAACGGTGGAAGGCTTGAGGGTCATCAAATGTTTGGACTTGGGTCTTGTTCAGACGTTGTCCAAACTTGCCCCACATGGAATTGAGCATCATTTTAGCGAGGGTACGCAGGCCGGGGTTCTTTTTGATGTTGGCGTACTCCAATTGGATGCCTTCATGCTCGAAGTACTCTCGAAGGTATTGCTGACGTTTGGTTTCGTCCTCACCGACCCAGGAGGGCCACCCGCTGGCTTCTTGCTTAATTTTCAACCAGGTGTTGACGTAGTCTTTGAAGAGTCCTTCACACATCTCGTCAAAATGCCAGACCTCATAGATGTACTGGATTTCGTACCCCAAGTCCACCGCTTTAGATAATTCCGGGCTACACCATGTTCCAGTCAGGGCCCGCTGTTCGTCGGTGTGCACACATTCTGCGCATCTCTGTAATGCTGGTTTGGGCATCTCTTGTTCCACACAGGCAGCACAGAGAGGAAAAAGGAGTTTGGAGTCATGACGGTAAGGCAGGACAGGATGGTAGAGATGACGTGGCGGCAGGACTTTGCATTGGACGAGGCCAAAGTAGAAACTGATGTCGGTGTGCCCCGGATTGAAGATGAAACGAGGATGGCCTTTGGGGTACACACAGGTCTTGTTCACCCAGGGGTACAAGGAGGTCACATCAATGTAATGTATTTGTTGATTGGGTGTCACGCGATGGTACAGTTTCACGGCATTGGTACGACCCCCGCAGAAAGCGTCGCGTGGATTCAAAGGTTCTGTGAAGTCAAGGGTCCCCTGGTACGTTCGGATGTCCAAGGAAGTGTCTTTGAGACGGGACCAATCACATTCCCACATTTCTATGACATGGTATCCGAGCTCTCTAAATTGTTGGATCCTTTGCTGGGTGGTCTCGTAGACATCTTGCATGGTTCGATCATAGTGGCGTAGATGGCTTTCGTGACGAATGGGGAAACAGCGACGACAGCCATGCCAGAAACACCCGTGAAATTCGTAGATGGTGTTGGTACTGGCATCGAAACCGTCGACATGGAAGTTAGTGCCAGGGATGCAATACTCGCCGGCATTACGGGCATGTTGAATGGTCTGTTGTTGTTGGGCACACCAGGTTAACCATTCCAGGGCCACGTTGGAGTAGTTGATATTGTTCTTCCACCCACGCACGGGTTCACTGGCAATACTGTTGGGGATCATGCGATTCATGCGTAAATCGCGGTTACAGGCAGAAGCAATGGTGATGTGGTCGAAGGGGTTGAAGCCCGTTAGGGTTTCAAACAACCGTTTGAATGTCAAGCAACCTTCTTTCAAGAGACATACATCGGATTGGCAGTACTTAACCAGTTCTTTCTTGAAGTCAAAGACCTTGTCGCGTTGCTTTTGATGCCAGGTTTCCAAGGCTTGCTTGCCTTCGGGGGACATGGTTTCAGGCATGTAGTAATCAAGGGCCGGGATGGGTCCTACGTAGTTTTGATGATCTGGATGATTGAACTTGTGGGGGAAGTACCCTTTGCGGAGTTCTGTCAATCCAAAGGTTTTGGGAAACGCGGACAGAGGCATCTGGAAGAAACTCAAAGAGTCGATGAAACGGATACGATCGTGTTGGACTTGCAAGAGTTTACACCCGTTCCGGAGCTGCTCGACGATCCTGTTGTCGCCATAGTATTGATGAATGATAAAGTAACCATCGTACCCTTGGAAGTTATGGGCCAACACATTAACTTGGCGGGTATCGTTGAGTGTCAGGGTATCCAACCATTCCAGGAAATCTCGGACGCAATGGTTGCCAGGGAAACACACGGGTTGGTCGTCGTCTTCGGTTTCGGCCACGACGAGGTTAGCGATGTGTTGTTCTTGGGGTTGCATGGCTTCAATGTCAAAGAAGACATGCAAGGGTGGGAGGTCGTCGTCGTCTTCCTCCTCCTCCTCGGGTGTGGCATCCACACCCACCCTACGTTTGGCGCGGGGACCTCGTTGTCGTTTCCTCTTTCTTTTCTTCTTCTTGTCTTGAGTGGCTATTTGAATAAAACAACGATGAGTTGCACCCTCCACGTACTCATGACAGCAGGGGCAATCAATGTAGCCACATTGATGGTTGTCAATGTGGCAAGCAGGAAGTAGGATTAGACATTTAGCACAGCGACAGCGCCGAAAGCAGACGGAGGAGTCTAGGTTGGTCACGGGTTTGCCGGTGTGGTCCTTGACCAGATGCATTTGGAAACAGGTGTCTCCAAAAAAGTCCCGATGACATTGTTGACAACGTTGAGTGGCTTTCTGGCCTCGAGGGTACGCCTCCAAGAAATCAGGACACTCTTTTTGGCAACAGGCCCTGCAATGACGTTTGTTGTTGCATCGATGACGTCCCTCCACGTCATAGGGTTTCCAACAATGGGCACAGACATAACCGGCCCCGAAAAAGCCTGGCAACTTGGTAATGACATCATAATGGCCTTTCTCGTGCAACAGGATCAATTGTTTGTCTTGAAGGGGACCAAAGGTGGTGATATGAAAAGAACGGTCGGCATCCACCAACAGGATCTGGTAACCGGTCAGGGAAGGAGTGGTACTGAATTGGGTCAAGGCATCGTAGCCACAAGGGCCGAAGGGCACGTTGGCCTCGTGATGAAGCAGCAACGCGAGTTCTTTTTGGATTTTCCGTGCTTGTCGAATGGATGACCATTTCGGGTGTTGGTCCACGCGAGCTTTGGCAGTGACGAGGGCTCTGGCACAACAGAGATCGTCGTCATTGCGTATCTGGATAATGGAACGTTTCTTGGGTATTAAATTTCGGAGAGGTTGATGTCCGGGTTTGGTCCGGCGTGGTTTACCGGTTCCTTGAGGGGCATGATGGACTTGAGTAATGGAGACTTGAAAGGAGTCGTCCATTTCAAATTGTTCATTGCTGTTGAGGGCTTGGGCTAAACGTTGGAATAAAGCCTCGACACGGTCGCCGCCTTGGCGCCATTCTCCTGCACGTAATCCCCAGCCCTGAAAATTATTATGGAGTCTGTTGGAGGCGATGGTAAAGTACAGGCGATCTTGATCGTGGAGGGGAGGTGTGGTGGTGGTCAACACTTGATTCACCGCGCGACGTAACCCCTCTTCTAGAGCCCGAGTCATGCTCTGATTGGGAATGAAATTCCCTCTTTGACGTAACTGGGTATTGAAATGACGTTCACGCACTCCCAGACGGTTGCTCAAACGATCGACATAGGGTTGGAGTTCAAACTCGAAGACACCCTCCGCATTGGCATCCAAACCTCCCCCAGTTTGTTGAAGAAGATGGGTTTGAAACGCACGTTGGCGTTCGAAGCGATCCAAGGCCTCTTCACAAATCTCATCACTGTCCGGCATGTCTTCGGTACATAACATAGGTCCCACACAGGAAGTTGTTGTTGTCGTCTCGTCTTCTTCTTCTTTCTCAGAATCGGACATCTCTAGTCCAAGCAAGGACATGACCTCGCGTCTAGCGAGGCCACTGGGCCCCGCTTCGTCTTCTTGGCGAGAGGACATGATCAGATGAACTTACTGGAGATCGGGGCTCTGTTTTTTATAGAGAACCAAAAGGTCACGTGGGAGGGGAAGGAGCCAATCACTAAACAGGGTGCCCCCCTGAGAGGGGGTGCCCTAGGGAGGGGTGGGACGAGGTGGGGGGACCCCCCTCCCCCCTCTCTAGTTAGGGTCCATGGTGCATGACGGGAACGAATGAGAGACTATAAAACAGATCGACCCTCGAGGTGAGTCATCTCAAAATGGACGCTGGTCATGAGAAGCTATTGGAAGCCTTTGAGGAGTTTGAAGTAGATTTGGAAGTCGAAGAGATCTTGGAGAAAGTGAAGAGGGAGTTGGAGGAGGAGGAAACGTTTACGGAGTTTGCTGAACGTTTGAAACAACTGGAACCGGAGAAAGTAGAGGCGCAGCAACGCCGAGCAGAAGAGGCCGTTCGTTTGGAGGAATATTGTTACCCTCACATGACCTGTGACTGGTACATCGAGGGGCTGGATTATTGCTGGACCAACTGGCACCACAAATTTAAGCGGCCAGCCACACCTCCCCGAGCACCGCCACCATCGCCCGATGTCCCGCGTAAGACAGTTCCGCAGTCGTCGTCACAGACCCCCAGTCAGCTACCATCAAAGCGACGACGACGATGACTCCACCAACGACACCGACTATGACCCCCACGACGACGACGACGATGACTCCACCAACGACACCGACTATGACCCCCACGACGACGACGACGACGACGACGACGACGACTACGAACTGCCCAACCTTGAGAGAAAACAACTGCAGCAACTGGCCGCTCAAGCGAGGTACCGGGCCAGGCATCCCGACCGAGTAGCCGCCACTCAACAACGGTTTCTGGCGAAACGTCAGAGCAAGGTACTCCAAATGAGCGCCAAATGTAAACGGTATCGGGCCGAACACCCAGAGAAAGTGGCCGCCTACAAAAAAAAGTACCGAGAAAACAATCGAGAGTTCATCGCGGTGTCCAAACAGTGTTACCGGGACAAACGTCGTAAACAGCTGGCGGCGGCCCGCCAGCGCTACAAGGCAAGGTATCCAGAGCGCGTGGCTGAGACTGATAGGTGTTACCGGGAAAGGAATCGAGCCAAGCTGGCGGAGGCCCAAAGGCGCTACCGGGAAAGGAATCGAGCCAAGCTGGCGGAGGCCCAAAGGCGCTACCGGGAAAAGAATCCGAAACAGCGCCTGGGGTATGACCAACAATATCGGGAGACCCATCGAGCCCAGCTGGCGGAAGCCCAAAGGCGCTACCGGGAAAAGAATCCGGAACAGCGCCTGGGGTATGACCAACAATATCGGGAGACCCATCGAGAGGTGTTGAGGGAGAAAGAGAGGTGTCGTCGAGCCCACCTGCTGGAGAAAAAGAGAACTGGAGAGAAAATGGAGGCTTTAGGACCTTTGACATTAACCATCCCCCTGACGGATTATTTGAAATCCATTCCTGTGACGCAGGAATCTGTGGATACAAACGGACCGCCCACGGACTCTCATACTCTGTTTGATTTGGATTCGGGGGGCGTGCAAGTTGCGGACTCCCCTGATTGGGAGAATGTTTCGTATTTGCAGGAGTTATTGAAAGACATGTCACCCGATGATTGGCAGCAGGTCATGAACGATGTCGAGGATTTTGATGTGGAGGCATTGTTGCCCCCTGAAGACCTCGTTCATGACATGTCATCCGACGAGGGCGTGGATTTATTGTTTGATTTAATGTCTTAACCCCCTCGTGTCCGTATTTGGCAGAACATCCGTGTCAGTATTTGTGAGAGAACAAATGAACTTGACAACTCATCAATCAATCAAAATGACACAAGTGACATTGTTTTTATTTTATCTGGATTGTCTACATCACAATGGGTTTTGTCTCGCCAATCCTGCTTGAGACTCAACACGAACTACAGAAGACTACCGAACTGCAGAATAACAATGTGACATTTTCATTTTTTACTCAACATGTTATTAAATGTTTACAATTTCAAACGTTTCTTGGCTTGCATGATTTTCTTGACCACCCGTTCCGTCTTGTTTTTCTTGCCGGGTAATCGATCAATGGCTTGGATCATCTTGGTATCGGCTTTCCATTTATCTTGCAAATTCTTAGCACGGCTGTAATCAATGTCGTGTTGCTTAGCAATTTGGTCCAAACGATTGATCCCGGGATCCCCACGTTTCAGACGTTTAGCCAAATGGGTGCCAGGTCCCATGTACTGATAACCGGGCCAATGAAATTCCTTCCCCGTTTTCGCAATCCATTTTTGTACATCCAAGGCCCCTCCTCGTTGGGGGCGTTTCCGTTTAATACCCCTTCTCCTCTTGGTGGGCATGTTTTATTCACTGTCGTATTGCAAACGTCTCCGTCGGGGCTGTTTGGTTTTGGTCCAATCTTCCCAACCGGGTAAAGGTTTCAATCGTTGCACTTCCCGGGAGACGCCTTTGCCTTTGCCTTTGCCTTTCGCGGCACCACTTTCGGTTAAATGCTTTTCCCAGGCCTTGCGTCGTTCTCGCACGGCTTCTAAACGCGATCGGATATCCCCTCGACTGGTAGAAGGTCTCTCTTCTCCTCGACTGGTAGAAGGTCTCGGTTCTCTCGCGCCTTCCCTGGTAGCAGGGGTAATGGTGGGTTTGGGAGCCGACGGACCTCCTTTTATCATGCGCTTCAACCATTGTTCCACGGGTCCCGTCACCAAATCCCCGGCTTCTTCTTCTTCTTCGCCTGGTGGACCACCCGGGGCACCCGCGGCACCAACCCCCACCCCACCAGGAAATTGACGAATGCGTTTGGTTAACTTGATTAATTCTTGACTCAACGGTTTGGTTTGAGCATTGACCAGGGCGGGAGGTAATTGGGGGTTGGCTAATAACACATGTTTTTTGGCGGCGAGCGTGGCGGCTTTGTTCAACAAGGCATTTTCGGTGAGTTCTCCTTTGTAATATTGAATGAGTTGTTCCAAGTCCTTTTGGGGAATCATGTACACCTCGTCCATGTTCGTTGACTACAGTCGGAGCAAAGTTCCCCGTCTTCCTGGTCACGGCAACTCTTACAAAGACGGGCCCTCAAGATGTGTTGGTACTCTCGATACAACAGGTGATATTTATGCTTCCAATAATGACACTCGTCTTTCCACTTGTCGGTGGCCCGATTGGCCTCTTGTAATAGAGTCATCCACGTAGGGAGGGTTAACGAACACATTGACATAACACCTCGTGAAGTCCTTGAAACAATCCGCTTCCTTTTTGTCGGACTAACCACTGACGACGTTTTTTGACGGAATGTCGACGACGTCCCAAATCACGTAGTACCTTTTTATAGGGTTGAAGTTTAGCCAGCATGGGTGGGGTGACGGGAATCTTGTTTTTTAAAAAGTTCAACACCAGTTCACTCACAGCATTGATTTGATCGGCATTGGCATGTTGTAACAATTCTTGACGTTTGGAACCATTGGCTTCTTGTAACATGGACCGTAAAAACGGGAATTGACGTCGAAGACGTTGCATCCTTTATCGGTGACGACGACGATACCGTTGATTGGCTTTTTGAATCGTGCGTTTTATACGTTTATCCGTTTCCAAGGCCGCGGCTTTCCCCAATCCTACCATAGCGGGCACCAATAGATTTAAAAAACCGCCTCGTTGACGACGGCGTCGTCTTCTCCTCCTCACCATGGTTGACCCGTCAATAGACGTTGAAGGGCTTTGTCTTGTTTGATCACGTCTCGCGTCTCTTTATAACCTTGACGGGTATTGCGTTTGAAATCGGACCACCAACCCCCACCTCGTTGTCGTCGGTAATGTTTTACATTATCGGTAATGCCTTTCAAGGCTTGACCGCCTAATTTGCCTAAAGCCAGTCCAAACCCAGGGGCTGGGCCTGATAGAAACATACTCATGCCATGGGCAATTTTATCCACCAAATGGGGTTTGCGACGCATTAAAGCCCCTCCTCGTTGTTTCCTTTTTCGGCGTCGTCGTCGTTGGACGGCCATGGTTCTAAGAGTGTGGGACTAGGAGGGAGCGGCTTTTTATGGATCCAATACTCTTTAGGTCTCAAGGGACGAGGACATCCATCTACATAGCATAGGGCTTCCAAGGGTTGGTACACAAAATGACCATGGTAATCTTGGAGACATCGTTTAGGTAATGGAGGGGTGAAATCCACAATGGTATCATCCAAGGTTTGCATCTTGATTAAAAATCGTTCCAGATCCTCCAAGGGAATACCCCGCACATGGGTTTTCAATTCGGTCAAGGCTTTGGCATAGGTGGTAAACGCAAATCGACTCATGGTCACTTTAAATCGGTATTGTTTAAAATCATTCCATCCTTTGACCACGGTGCCCACGGCCGCCAAACAGGCTACCAACGTACTGTTTTCCAAAAGGGGGCCCGCAATCATACCGGCAGCCATCAGGAGTAAGGCCATGCCATTGAACAAGGCATTGATACACCTGTAATGATTCAACATTTTTCGATAACACCACCATTGTTGATGATAAAAGGCATACAAGGAATCCATGCGTTGTAATAATTCCGGGGGGAAGGGAAGACCATGCTGTTTCGATCCATTCAATAACGACACGACGGTTTTCATCTTTACGGCGAAACACGGGACGACGAGGTTTGTACACTCGGTGCTCCTCCTTGTTTATAACTGGTGACAATGCTATTGGTCATGGTGACATTAGCAATTTCACGTCCTTGGGCCAACTGTTCTTGATCTTGTAACAGCATCCGTAAACGTCGTTGTAAATCCGCTTGACGCAAGGTACGAGGCTGTCGGCCAGAACTCCCAGATGTCCAAGATCCTCTAGGGGTAGCTGGATTGGAGGCAGGTGTCAAAGGGGAAGTGGGGGTATTTCGTCGTCGTCCTCGTATTCGAAACGGTCGTCGTCCACGACGACCCCCACCACCACCACCTCCACCTCCACCTCCACCACCACCACCTCCACCTCCACCACCACCAGCACCACCAGCACCAGCACCACCAGCACCACCACCACCACCAGCACCACGTCCACCACCACCACCACCACCACCAGCACCACGTCCACCACGTCCACGTCCAGCACCACCACCACCACGTCCACTACGCCCACCACCACGCCCATTACCCCCAGCACCCGCTGCTGTTCGAGCAGCCGCTGCCAAGGGTACGCTTGGAGGAGTCGCAGGGGTTCGAGCACCAGAAGACAACGGGCTGGTCTGGGGGCTTTGGAATGATTGATTTCCTGGACTTCCTACCCCTGCTGGGGAAGAAGCCTGGGCAGGGGGCACACCATCTCTACCCGTAGGGGGGAGGGACTCCATAAACTCCCAGAGGGGATCAGGGTGCATTTCCTCCATGGCCGCGTCGAGAAGGCCTTGGTCTCCCGTGAAATACAAATCTTGCCAGGCGCTTGTGGACATTTGATTGCCGCTGGCCGCTCCCACCCCCGCCGGGGACACGGTATCGTACGATTGCGGAGGTTGACGGTCATCGTCATCATCGGCCATGGTTTGCTTTCTATTTTTTACCTGTTCCAAGGGGCTCCCTTTATAGTCGTTTTTGATAGGTGCGAGTCCATCCTTCGTCTTTTAACAGGTGACTCAATACACGTTGTTGGTCGGAGGAGGCGGGATGTAAATCCAAGACCAAATACCCATACGGTCGTGTAGTGGCTTGATGAAACGTCTCCAACGTGTCTTTCCAAGTGGTAGGAAACGATTGAAGCATGACATTGCGTACCCCTAATTGATCTCGGGGGTTCTTGAACGCTACGATGTAATGGGCATTGCGGGATATACTTTTCGCATAGCGACCCACGGGAAACATGTCTTGGCACAAGTAGAGCACCGTCACCCCTTGATGATGGGAATGTTTGGTGAATAAATCCAACACGCGTTTATCGTGACTCCCTTCGTCCATTAAATCATCCAAGACCAGGACCCCCTGTCCTTCAGGGAACCATTGGACCAACGCCTCATGATCGGGAATCCCTTCGTGAAACACCACCCCTTGATCTTGCATGCCTTGAAATCGATCTTGCCAGGCCCCATAACAATAATGCATTTGAGTCGGTGGGGTGTCAAACAAGTCCGGGTTGTCTACCAAGAGTTTTTCCGTAAACGCGGTTTTACCACATCCCGAAGGACCCACCACCAAGATAGAGGAGGGGGTATGAAAACGAAACGGTTTCCCCGTTTGCATGATGATGACGAACTACCCCTTAGAAAAAAAAAGGCACCTTTTTATTGGAATCGGTGGGACTTGAACCCACGCACGACCCTCCTCATGTATTCGAGGGGGATCCAAAGGCTCTACCGACTGAGCTACGACTCCGACACCACTTTTTTCCAACAAATTTTATTTAAGCATTACATTGATGATACGGATGACAACACAGTTGATACCATCTGGCTTCTTGACCTACAATCAATTGTTGAAGGCGTTGACCGGCTTGATGGTCATTACTAACATAATCATGATCCGAAAACTCATTTAAAAAATCTTGCAAGGTCCGTCCACGGGCTTTGGCTTTTAAGTACAACAAGGCGTAATCACCACAACTCTTGCTTGTAATGGCTTGGAGGGACTTGCCATTGGTCACCACATACTTCCAATGTTGGACGATCCAATCTCGTAACGGGGTCGCTTGCACGTACGTATCCAATGGCAAAGCATAACTGTCCAGGACTTCACACACCTTTCCATCCGTCCACACCGCTAACCAATGTTGTCCCGGTTGATCGTGTGGGTCGGTATTCACAATGTACCCTTGAGGGGTAGTCTTGACAGGAGTCTTGGGTAAACGATCACAGGCCACCGTCCCGTAAAAGACAGGGTTCAATTGGGGGTCGTCTCGGGCTAAATAATCCAATTGCACATTATTCAAGGCCACATGTTCCATTTCTTCAGTGCTGGTAAATGTTATACAACACGGCTCCGTTCCTGTCAATCTCCAGCAAATTCTCAAATTCCCCATACACGAGTACGGTTATATTGACACCGGGGGCAGCTCCAAATTCCAACACCAGTTGTAAATCACCTGTTTGCTTGGGGTTGAGGTTTTGACTGTCAGCACATCCATTGGCCACATTGTCAAACATGAACAAGGTACAATTTTTCCTGTGGCCCCAATCTTCTAGTTCCACCATATTGCCTTTCTTTTTACACCAGGCACCACTGGCTTGCAGAAAACGGAAGTAGCCTAGATTATCTCAGGTGCCATTGTTGTGCACTAACTGGAGGGTTTCATAAGGGTATTCTTCTCCTCTGACAATCTGTTTAATGGACGTCAGCCCAAATTTCTGGAAACAGAACGGATCTCGGGTCACATCTCCATTGAAGGCACGGCTGTCCAGTAACCCCACAATCAATCGGTCAGGTATTCTGTTTTGAAACAGGTTCGGGATATCAAAGCGGACCAGGTTGTTTTGCATGCTGAAAGTCCGGATTTCACTGCGGACGGTCGGGTAAGCCGCCACTTGGCCTTCATTGTGTCTTTTTTCAGATATGCTCTGGTAGATGGCGTCATTCAAACGCAGTTGACAGAGATGAAACCGTAGTTTCACATCCCCTTCCATCAATCGGCCAGCTAGAGCCACTCCATTCAAAAACAGGCTGGGGCTGTTGAAATGAAATTTCATCTTGATTTCAATGCCAGGCACCAACAGTTTGCCAGTGTGAAACACTTCCAAGTGGGGGGTAAACACTAGACTGTGGGTGACACCTGCAGCATACTTGGCGGTTTCGGCTACCATGGCGGCCAAGGCTGCTTTGTGATGGGCGGGGAGATCCCGGTAGTCATTATGTGGTGCTGCACTGTTGGTATTGTTGTCCGTCCATTGGGGTGGGAAATCCACTTGATTGTACCATCCTTGGGGTCCTAACACGGTCTTGCCATCTTCTCGGTCATAATTCAGCAAGGTTTCTAGGTAAGCTTTGTAATGATACGTGTCGGATTGTGGACTGATCAACGTACCATTCAACTGCAAGTCAATTTGTTTGATGATGGAATGGGCCAAATTATTGACGGGCCACAATTTCTCCGCGGCCACCAAGTTCCCGTTATCGTCCTTTTTCAAACTCAATTCCATGGTAAAGTAACTGCGTCCCAAATCCACAAAATCGTCCAACCCCGGAATGATGAATTCCATGGGATTGATACCCGTGGTGGTGGGTTGAATGGTGACCATGCGATAGGCATTGATGCTAATGTCGGTCGGTGGCACCTTGAAAATCCGTAAGGCAGGGTTGACGGTCCCTTCGGAACGCTCGTGAGCCGGGGCGGTTTGTGTACTCACGTCAGGCATGTTTAACGTCGTCGAGTGGTACCCCGTCGTCGTCGTGAGGGGTTTTTATAGCGTCGTCGTCGTCGGGCTAAACGTTGTCTCAAATCAAACCCGGGGACTCTCATCACCTCGGGACTTAACCATCCCCCACGTTGTCCTCTCCTGAGTTTCCAAAACGGATACAGTCCACCCCATTGAGACAACCCTCGATTACTACGAATCCGTCGAGGTCGTGAATGCACGGGTTCCATTAGACTCCCAAAATATCACGTGCACGTTTGGTTTGTTTGGGAAATAAGGCAGTGGCTACACGCACGGCGTCTTTCACGTTCTTATGACTCAACGCTTTCTTGGCTTGTTTGGTGATTTCCTTTTTAAGGACTTGTTCGGCTTTGCGTTTAACACCCCGTGTCAAACCCGTTTCCAAGCCTCTCTTGATATTACTAGGCAATTTTAAAGGATTTCGCGTCCTTATAAGACCTTGCAACCCCCCACGCATCAGATCCGTCATCACTCCTTTGCCTTGTTGATCATACCACTCGTCGGTTCGAAATCGTGTCAAACTTCCCCCACGCATGGTGCCTTCTTCACCAGGGATAAACGTTTTGTTTGGGCTTCATGGGACTCCCCTTTTTATACCGTCATCATCATCGTCGTCGTCGTTTTTTCCGAAAAGCGGCTTCCAACCCTTTTTTAGCCCCGTAACTCGCGGCACCACTTGCAGCACCCAACGCCACAGCTTTTCCTCCAGCGATCAAGGCTGGAATGAGGGCCGCCAGGGGCAAGAGACCCCCTCGTTGCCTTCTCCTTCGACGCACTCTTGTCTTGGGCATCTTGTCATTGGGACACTCCCTTGGTCACCCCCTTTTTATGTCTTTTTGAAGTGTAACGTGACAATGGTATGGCCTTCACCAAACTTGACCAAGTCTCCTCCGGCACCAATCGTTTCAGCCACTTGAACGTGAATCATTTCCACCACCTCGTTACGAAGAGACATGTAATGAATGTGCAACGGTTCCAAATACAGGGTGCCGCGTGCTTCTCGCTTGTACTGGATTTCACGCAACAAATCAGTCACGCGATTGCCTACCATCATACTGCCTGCCACGTCAGAGTACACGTGCAACGATCGTGTGGGTTCCCCCACCACGGAACGAAACGCTACATTCAAGTTGGTGAAACGCCAACCACAACTCATACTCAATTCCATATAGTCTTCCACTCGACTGGTGGTCCAAAACACCGGGTTCCCCTCCTTATCGGTGATATCCTTCCAATCGCTGTTGTTGGTGATGTCGGGGACTTGATCCCCCATGAAGTCTTGCTGTAAGTTGGGCCCCAAAATCCATCCGCTGGTGATTTTACGTAACCATCCCATCTTGGCAGCTAACTTGGTATGAACGGCAAAGGAGGGTGTGCGAACGGAACCATCATGAGAGACGTTCGTGTTGTCAATCAGCAGATCCTCCCCTTCCCAACGAAACTTGACGTACGTGTGTTTGCCTTTATCATCCAAAAAGGTACCCCCTTGGATAACCGATTCCCGTCGTTTCTGTTCCACATGAGTAATGGCGGCTTTCATAAAACTCACCCCGTCCACCACCCAATCCCAGTCTTTAATATCATCAATTTTGGTCACGGCCGCTCCATATTTGTTGTAGGTACCTCCGCTTTTACTGGGTGCTTTCAGGTGCCATTTGATACCTAAGACGTGTTGTCCTTTCATCACCAACTGATACAAATTGACGCGCGCATCCGGTAAGGAAATGGCACTCAACCCCACTTGCCATCCACCCCCTGTGAGCTGTAACGGTTGAGGTAAACGAATCTTGAAGGAATTGGCTTGGTTGTTGGGAAATTCACGTCGGTTGGCATGACTGGGTAACGTCACGTAGAACGACATGTTGTCTTCTTCTTCACACCACCACTTCCCTTTTAAAGTGGAGGGTCAGGAGGGTACGCCCTTCACCAAATTTCACCAGATCCCCATTGGTTTCGGCCATCTGGGTTTCGACAATTTCTACCACTTCGTTGCGTACTGGGATATATTGAATATGTCGAGGTTCAAAGTGGGTGGTGTTTTGAGGCTGGTACTTGATTTCTCTTAAGAGATCGGTGATGCGGCCCCCTACCATGCTGCTGGTGCCTACATCACAATACACGTGCAAAGGACGCGTGGAGGGAAATTCCAACGAGGGACGAAAGGTCTTGTTCACATTCACAAACCGCCAATTACACGTCATACTCAAGTTCAGATAATCCCCATCCACTTTCCAAAAGGCGGGCTTGTTGCTGCCATCCAGGACATCGGACGGGGTGGGAATGGAGTCCGTATGAAATTCTTGCAAGAGATTCGGACCCAATCGATACTGGCCGGGGGACACTTGTTCAATCCATCCCATTCTCAGCGCCAAGGTTCGGCCCCATAACACGCGTGCCACTTGTCGTGTGTAATCCACATTGACGGTATTCAACAACAAATCCCCTTCGGAGGTCCATTCAAAGGTCGGGTACAATTTAACGCCATTGTCCTCGGCCCATTTGTTGAGGGGTTTGGTTTGTTTGGCACGGGCTTGCACGTAACGGTACACCAGTTGATGAAAAAAGTGCGATCCCGTCAACGAGGCCATCTCCTTTCTCATATCTCGTCCGTACACAGTGAGTTCGCGACGTTCATGGTACCAGTGATCGTTCCCAAAATCGTCTTTGGTATACACCCGTTCGTGCCATCGTACGTACAACAGAGGATGGGAATCACCCACGCCTCCTTCTTCCGCTACCACCGGAATGGTGGGTAAGGATAAACTCACCATACCCACCATCCATCCTCGTCCCACAAATCGGATGGGTTTAGGCAATCGGTTTCTGAAATGATGACTCTTGTTCCCAGGAAACTCTTTGGTACTCGCATGACTCATCAACGTCACGTAAAACGAAGAGTTGGGCACCAACGTCATTGTTTTAGCGGCGTCGTCGTCGTTTGCGGGGTTGAAGGGATTTCACGTCTCCACGAGCAATCCAACTATTGTACTTGTCGGGCCACCCTTTCCACTTGACCAACCAACGACCTTTTTGTCGCTTAAGTACCTTCTCGATCCGAAACACCTCGGACACATGGACTTTTTGTAAATCCTCTTCATAAAACGTACCTTGGACGGGGGTCTCATCCCATTCGCGAATCTTATACGTGGGCACAGGGCCCGGGATCACCCGATGCACCACAAACACTTCTTCGGTCCAACCGGGTAAATACCCTTTTTCAAAGGTACGATGAATCGTATTGAGACGGACATGATCCCCCACCTTCAATTGGGGTTTTTTGTAGCCTTTCAATCGTTTGGCATACAATCGTTTCCACACGGCTTCTTCGTTGTCCCACGTCACGTTTTCGGGGGGCATACCAATACTTCGATGACGGGTGGCATTATACCCCTGCACCAACTCGGGTAAGACATTGTCAAATTTCAACGTGTTGGCCGCGGTCAAATAACGGTACAACCGTTCTTTCAAGGTGCGGTTAAATCGTTCCACCACACTGGCTTTCGCATCCCCTTCGGTCGAAAAATGATGGATGTCTTGCTCGTCGACCCATCGTTGAAAGGTCCGATTATAAAATTCTTTCCCTCGATCCGTTTGCAATCGATTCGGGTGACGTCCTCCTTGTCTCACAATCTTCTCAAAGGCTTTCACGAGGGCCACGCCGGTTTTGGTTTTCAACGGTTCGACCCACGCGTACTTGGACAACACATCCACGACCGTCAACAAGTAGCGTATACCCCGATTATGTTTGGCCAAACGTTGCACTTCCACTAAATCCGCGGCCCATTGATCATCCAACCCCCCTACGATCACGGGTAAGGTAGCAAAACGACGACGTCGGGGTTTATGCAAGGTGTAACCCACATCCTGTTCCAACACCTGTTGGGCTTTTTTCAAAGGGAGACCCTGGGCTTTAGCAAATCGTTGCACCCCACCTAAACTCCCCGGGGCACCAGGATCATGGTAACGCTTCAACCATTGTTGCGAGACATTGGCCTTCTTCTTCGTTGACGAAACCTTGGTTTTCTTCTTCAACCATGAGGACGACGAACTCCAGCGTTGGGTTCTCTTTCGAGGGGCCATACTTTTTGGCATTCACCCCATAAGGTCGATATGGTAGGGACCGTGTGGGGGTGCGCCTTTTGAATGATTCGATACCATCGCCATGCCTCTGGGTGAGCTTTTAACCATAAGACAAACACCACCCATCGATATAGGTTGTGGTCCACATGGGTTTCTTCAAAGAGGTGGAGAGGATGCGTGTCCTCGGGACATGGGGGTATGGGGATTTGGGACCCGGGTTGATGATCATATAAGACTTGACAAAGGGTTTGATGACATTGCCATTGCCCCAGGGACAAGACAGACTCCCACGCATCACATACAGACTCCATGGTGACATTGATAAAAAATTTTATTCGTTCTCTCATTTTAAAAGAGACCTAGACGGCCATAACTGACGGTCTCTAGACCTTTCTGCCAGTTCTCCACACTGTCACTGTACTTGGGGGGTGGTGGTGCCGGGGCTACCATCATTTCGTGACGGTTCTTGAGCTCTTGAATTTCTCGTAACAATTGTTTCTCATAGTCTGTCAGGGGTCGTTCTCGTTCCACGTCCTCTTTCCTTCTGACTGGAGGGCCAGGGATGTCATAGCCCCTCTTGGGATATCCTTGAGCATCACGGGTGGGTGGTTCAGCTTGTTGGTCGGCTTTTTTGGGAGGGTTGTCATGAAACCACGTCCAGTACTTGGGACCCAAGGGTTGATCGGCCCATCGGAAGAAGCCACACGTTTTCTTGGAACAAGTCAGAAACAAGCGATCGGGGTTCTGAGTCGAATGACTCTGTTGAAGCGTAGCGGGTTCACGGCAAAAGCATTGCAAACCACCCCACATGTCCAACACTTCTACATGAGGTTGACTATACACGGCTTTCATATACTCCAGAACTTGATCTTGACCACAAAACAGCAAACACGGTTGCATGGGACATTTCACATACTTCCATCCCTTTTGAGATTCTCGGGCCTCCAAACGCACCTCATGGCAAGGGCATACCATATAGTCCACCGAACTAGCTAGGGCTCTGTCGGCTTTCGCTTGAGCATAGTCCTCCACATTGTCATACACGGTCGTTAGAGTGAATTGAGGTGATGGGGGTGATTGCTCCACCATGTCATTCAATTCTTTCATCATATCTTCCACAGCAGCTCGGGTGTCTTCCACCACGTCGCATACCACAGGATCACAGTCCACGGGCGTCATATGTTGAATGCTCTTCTTCTTCTTCTTCCCCTCTGGGGGATGGGTTGATTTTCTCTTCCGATCGGTGGACATCGTACTCAAAGGTTGATGTCACCCCTACCAACCATGCCTTTTTATACCTTAGACCCTTGACTGTCATTGGTCAGCTTATCCTAGCCATATAAGGACTTGTTATCTTCCCATTGGTCAGCTTGTTCAATCCAAATAAGGTCCTCTTGTCTTCCCATTGGTCAACTGTCCCTATTTAAGACGGTCCCTTGGTCACTAGATCTTCATTCTCAAAAGCCATGCCCCCAGACATCATGATCGGAGAACAAGATCTCGGTGCCTTGGAACTGCAAGTGGGTCATGGCCATGTGGTCTATACAGGGGGAGCCAAAGGTACGGATGCCCTCGTGGAAGAACAGGCCAAACACTTTGGGATGCAACTAGAAGTCCTGGTCCCCCCGAACCATCCTCGATCCACTTTCATCACCCCTTCTACGGTGGAAGTCCTGATGCTGGCCAACCCCGATCTTCACCAGGCAGCGGAGAAACTAGGCAAAAAAATGCCCAGTCATTTTTACACTCTGCAATTGCTGCAACGCAATTATCAAATTGCCAAAAAAGCCCATACCATCTATGCCTTTGGCATCTTGGAACCGGATCATAAACGCGTGAAAGGAGGCACTGGTTGGACTGTGCAATTGGCTATGGATCAAGGCAAACCCGTCTACCTGTTTGATATACCCAGTCAATCATGGTACCGCTCGGACCATTACTACCAAGTCAATGAGAATGCCGCCACCCTGGTCACTGGCAGTCAATTTGTCCCTTGGGGACCTAAAAAGCCCACCCTTCATCAAAGCAGTGCTATTGTGGGATCCCGGGATGTGGACGAGAAAACCCGAGCAGAAATTCAAGCCTTGTTCAACCGCACCTTCTGTCTACCCGAGAACATTGATCAATTACGTATGGAACTGGAAGACTTTCATTTGTAATTTCTTAGTTTTTTTATTTTTGGAATTGTACATAGCTTTTCTTTTAGTTTTTATTTTTTCCAATTGTACATAGCTTTCTTTTTTAATTTTTTTACTTTTTATTTTTTCAAATTGTAGATAGCTTTTTTTCAATTGTACATAGGAACGCCCCACCCGCGTGGCAAAGAATACAGACCACCCTTTGTAACATCAACTCTTTTTTAATTAAACAATTTTAAAAACTGACATCACTGGTTTTGCACATTCATCATAAATAAATGTCTCTTGACTCACAGTAGCCTTGACTCACAATAATCTCAACAGGAATAAAAAAAAATGTTCAAGGAAATAAAATACGTCGCACTTGGTTGAGTCTCACTTCCCTCTGCCTCCTCTCCCACTCCTCCCGCCGCCGCTCCTCCCGCTCCCGCTCCATGTCTCCAAAATAAACGCGAATTCGTTGCCATGCGGGGGCCCTATGTATCCTAGACAAATAAAGTTCCAATTCATTATCAATTTCATGGAACTGTTCTAAGGTCATGGGCCAGCGACGTTCAAATCGCGACCGAATACGGTGCTGGTCCACCCATGGTATGATCTTGTTGACCAGGGCTCCCAGCAACGCTTCTGTGATCTCGGGATGTGGTCTGCCCTCCCGCTCGCCATTCTCAGTCCACACCAAACAGTTTAAAAATAACTCGAAAAACGCGACCACGCGCTGTCTGGTCAAGGGGCGCCAGGTTTCTTGTCGTCTCTCCCGCATACGCCTTGTCTGCCGGTCCACTCCTGTTCTCTCTGCTGGTACCCTCCTTCGCAACACCTCTTCACCTCCCACGTTCACAGCACTGGCTAAAGAGCCCAAGGGCTTTCTTGTTTCTGACATTTTCTTCTCACACCACAAACATAAGTCACTTAGGACCGGCTCAAAGCTAAGAGTGACGTCCTGTGGCCTCGCTTGACTTATATACCCTGCTTCGCGCAATGCACCATGGTCTATCTAAGGAGGGGGGAGGGGGGTCCCCCCACCTCTTCCCCTCTCAAAGCATGATGGGTCTTTCTCTCATTGGCTCCTTCCCTACCACGTGACCCTTTGGTTTCTCTATAAAAAACCCCCTGTCCCATTCCATCTTTCACACTCAATGGATGATCCAGTCCTCAGTCCAGAAGCCCAACAAGTGATTGATCGTCTACGAGCCTTGTTATCTCGACTCGAAAAAGACTTGGAACAGATCCGCTTCAAAGCTTCTTATTTTGAACTGCTCCGACTTCATAGTCAAAAACAACTCAGTCGGAACGAATTGGGTTTATTAACTTTGAAAAACTTCTACCGGTGGTGAATGGGCGACAAACCCGACACTCCTGACAAGATCAGTCCTGGCAAGGTCAGCCCTCAAGCCCTGCAAATCATTGAACGTTTGGGAGAGATCCGAAAACAAATCAATCACCTGGTTCAACCTTTACGTTACAAGCTCACTTTTCAAGAACTGTGCCGACTCCGAAAAGAAGGGATCATCACCACCGTCGAGTTTCAACTCTTGACCAATCCACTCTTTGATCCTTTCGCCGATCCTTTCGCCTGATGGCTCAACCCCCACCATGTGTGATCTGTTCGACACCTCTCGCCAATTATACCACGTTGAGGTGCTGTGGTCTTCCTTGTCATGTCGCCTGTGCCAACCAACAGAATGGTCAGACCCACCTATGCCCTACCTGCCACGTTCCTCTTGTCGTCCTTGAAGTCCTCCATGAAAACTGGAAAAACGACCCGGAGTTTGTCCAGCATGTCAAGGACGATTGGAAAAACAATCCTATCTGGTATGGCATTTGCTATGAGACCAACCACGCCCTGCAAGGATTCTGGGGAGAACTCCGAGATCCCTATGAGCCTCACCGCAAAACCCTCTACTTTCTGGGTCACACCAAAAGCCTAGCCATTGGACGCATGAAAACCTGTATCAGCTTCTTGTAAATGTGTTTGGAATTTTTTTCTATTTGTTGTCAATACCAAATAAAAGATGTTGCATGAGACTTAGTTGTTGTTCAATTCATTCTCAATAGAAAAGCCCCCGTTCCCCAAATTGGACTTTGGACTTTGAGCCCGCGTTTTCTCAGCGGTTTTACTTCCCCTTGAGCCCACGATCCCTTTTTCCTACTCGCCAGCGGTTTCCCTTTCCAAATCACGTGACTTCCGGTTGCATGAGCCCACGATCCCTTTTTCCTACTCGCCAGCCATTTCCCATTCAAAAACACGTGACTTCCGGTTGCATGAGCCTGCGATCCCTTTTTTTTCTTACTGGTCAGCGGTTTCCCCTCTTAAAAACACGTGACTTCCGGTTCCGGTCATGACGTCATCCTTACATCAAAACGAGGCCAAGTGGGCCATATGGTCATACATTACTACTGGAATATTTAAGAGTTCATGTGCAATAAATACTGTTTACTATACTATTTTACATTTATGGTCATACTGTAATTAAAATTAATATTTATTATTTTGTTAATGCTACAAGATCTACACTGGACGATACAGAAATCCTCGTGAGAGGGAAGCACCCATCGAGATGACTGACGATTTTCTGGACAAGCTTGAAGTTGGTTGCTTTGTGGCTCTTTTCTTTGACAACTGGAACAAGGAACCTGTCATTGGAAGAGTCCTCTCTGTTGGCGAGCACAATTTTCACATGCACTACTGGAGGGGGTCTTACAATGGAAAATGGTCTCCTCAAAATATTCCAAGAAGGAAAACAGAACCATGGCTCGAGGATTTGCCCAAATCCTGCATTGTATGCTGCGGGTTCGATCTTACGGGGATCAAAAGCTTATGCCATCCACCAAAACGTTTCTAAAAAATAGATATGCTACTCTCAAGAACCAGCAGTAAAGACAATTATGAAAGTGTCTGCCTGATTTAACTTTCACCAAGTCAGGGTTCACATGGTCATGACAAGTACTGGAATTTAAAATTTGCCCTCCAGGCCTGGAAAATTCAAGGAAAATTGAAAATTTTGTTTAAGTCATGGAAAAGTAATTAAATTTCAGATTTTTCTCAAAATTTGTTTTATCTGAATGCTGATGGTTAAAAGTAATTGAGATTCCTTCTCTTCAATCAAATGACTATTTTAACTGAAAATAACCACCATTTTGTTTTGAAGTGATTGTGTTTTATTATAATTGTGATATCATTTCAGAAATGAAATATGGCTACTAAGTATTATCAGGCCTGTATCAGCTGGCAATTTTGAGGTCATGGAATAGGCCATTTCCAAGTTGTCTTGTACATGTACCTCTTTTCCAAAGCGAGTCTTGAGTTTTCATTCACATGCAGATAAAACTCAGTTGCAGAAATGTTTTGCACGAAGCTCGCTTTGAAAAAGAGGCACAAGACAATTTGGAAATGGCCTATGGGATAAAAAGTGAGAATTTTCTTTCAGTGTGATCCTGAAAGTCTACAACATTCTATAGTCTTTTTCAATCTATGTAATTTTGTAGCACTAAAAGACAATACTATGAATTGGAAGGTTATTTGTTGAGTAGTTTTACAATTTAACATTTTTGAACACCTTGATCTTTGATGCTTTCTTTTATTTGTAGATAGGTTTTTACATTACGGTAATTGGCACGGATTGAAACTGACATTTGTGATAATAATCCTGATGTATATTGAATCTTCAATTGAAGAAATGTCCTGTTGAACCTAACTTTTGAACATGTACATCAGTATTAGTTTAATACAATTGTTTCACCTGAGGTAGAAATCATCCATTTAAAAGTTATTTCTCTCATGCTCAGTGTTGGATATGGATGAATAATGTGCTTAGCTGGTTGTGATCACCCCATAACCAACAAGTGCAATTAAGTATCACCTTTGTTATCTGATAGCTAATTTCTTGCCATTTGCATTGAGGTAAAAAGCAGGCTTATTAGCTGGTAGCCTGTATGGGGGAACAATAACAAAGATTGAAATTCGGAATTCCTGCAACACCAATCAATGAGGGGCTGCAGAATTTAATAATTAAAAACAATATTATAATTATAATAAGAACCTTCCCAGAATGCTTTGCACCAGAAAAATTTCAATGCAAAATAACTTAGTTAATTTGTGGTCGAAGAGAATGCTGTACCATGTGTTATTTACAACTTCGTGAAAGTTATCCCTCATATTAACGTTAGGGTGATGACGTCATTATTCACGTGACTATGGCAAAAAATATGTTTTAGCTCACTGCAAGAACAGGCCTCCATCAATTCAAAAGCAGATAACGTGCCCTGATAGTCATTGGAATGGGCAATATGGAAATTGCTAGTTGACATCTGGCATTTGAAAGTTAAGGTGGCTCTGTACAGGAGCATTTCCCAGGGGACTGGTAAGGAGTCAGTAACTATGGTAGTTTAAGGCAGAGAGAAACAAAGCTTGGCTGGTTAATAGTACTTCGCGTGAAAGTAACGACCATGATATGCTCACTGTTGTGACATCATTGGTCACGTGACCAGAGCGAACAGAAAATTCAAATCACTTTAAAACTGCTTTAAGCTCAATAAATTCGTAATTTCTCACAGTAATATCGCAGGAACAATTGCAAGTTATTCAAAAACGTCCATTATTATTTTTCCTTTTGAAAAAAGCACAATGAAAAATGAACCTTAAACTTTTGATAATCCCCTGTTTTGTGAGGTTTTAATATAAATGTAAAAACGAATCAGCATATTTGGTTTCAAACTGTGCTCTTTCTAACTACGTTAACAGTTTTTTTTTAAAAATTCGTTTTCATAGAGCTTAGGGATGTGAATTTGCAGGCACGCGGAGTACTGGGCACCAATGTCACGGATTGCTCAGGAAGACTGGTGCACTTTTTAGGCGCGGCGGCATAGCTAGCGACAAAAGCTGAAAAATGGGGTGAAAAGGTGTTTTGCTAGCTTTCTGTCGGTCCATTTCTGCTAAAGAATTGTTAATGGTTTCTCCGAAAGAGGGCAGCACTTCATCTCTCGCTGCATTGCTCATGTCAGGTACGTGTAATTATAGCTTTTTATTGTCTTCGGTAAACAGCTTAATATATTAGCAGGGCTTTACCGATCGATCATTTTTGTTTAATGTTTCATATTTATCGTTAGTCCAGTGCTTAAATAATTTGCCATTTTCGTTCCGGTAGCAAAAAGCCGAAAGATAGACACGTAGGTTGGTAGCTAAAGTTTATTAAGTTTCGTAAGTCTTTAAATAAACGTTATATGAAGTGATGTAGTTTTTGTACACTCGTCTGTGAATCGTACATGTATGTTATTTGTTGGCCCAGTAAAAGTGTAGCATCGCATCCTTTATGTTTTCAGTAACTTTAATTACAGCGTTGCTGTTAAAATTAATGTTTCAAACAGCTATTGCTTAAAGCAAGAAGGTCAGGCTATTCTCTTAATGTTGATAGTGGCAGATAAGCTAAGCTTAAATTCTTTTGTGTAGCATCATTTAAGCTTACGTGTTGTAAATATCTCATAACAACATAACATAACACATAACATACTTTATTTTATCTCCATCTCCATTTGTTTATTAGCTGGGCTTTTCTTCACTGCTTGCAAATTATTTATATACATCTAATGACTCACGAATGTTTCTTAGATCAAGTAAGGTTCAAAGCTATAGTTAATTGGCATGATTTGATGACAAACAACAAATTTAAATTTCGAATTAGGTACATGTAAAACTTTTATTAAAAGTTATGTGTTGATCACTTTTGGGAAAATATGCTTAAGATAATCGAGTTCAAAGCAGGTGAATGTAATTGTTTTGTACATCTCATTCTCTACTTTTACTGATTAAGTTATTCCATAATTTGCAGGGTAAAAAATTAACTTCAGTGCTTGAATCATTGAATTGCAACTCGGACCAGTATCCTTGAATTCCAACCTCGTCCCCAGGGTCTTTTCACTTGCTCGCTTAGTATAGTGGACCAGGCCATTTAGATAAAGTGGCTTTCAAAATCCTCTAGTCTAAATAAAAAAATTTAAAACCATATTTACTTGAATAGACCCCTCCCAACCTGGGTGAGAAGTAAGTCTTTTATCCAGGGATTTCGCCAATAATCATGTGGAAAAAGTACCACATACTGTAGAACTCTAAGTAAAAACAAACCTCAACTTTTAGTGGCCCTGGTCAGTTTTAAATTGCTACTGGCAACCAGGAGACTGTCAATTTTTAGCCCTGAAGTTGTTGTTTTCACTGATCCTTTTTTATCTATACTAGGCATGTATATGTCAGCAGTGATCAGTGATGCAGCTTTTCTTACAGTGAAGGTATGCACATGGAAGATATCAATCACATAATTATCCCAGCTTACGTACTATCTTACTGTTCAGTAAAATGAACTGGGTCAAATGCAATGATCGGTTTAATTTGGGTTCGGTAGTTGAACACAATTAAACCAATAATATGCATACAGCAGTGTTTGATTCCAATTTCTGAACCCAGTCAAACATTATTAAGCACAGTTAAACAGTTTAAAATCATTCAAATATACCAGAGATTTAAACCATCTGCCTTTAAGTGTGTGAGAACAAGCACAAATTTCTGTAGTGTGGAATTTGAACATGATCTGTTTTATATTGTCGTGTAAACACATAGAAGACTGGGTGGCTAAAACAGCCTTTTCGGAAAAAGAAAATTTGGCAATCCTAATACTCACAAAGGCAAATAAAAGTTGAACCAAGGAAAAAATTAAATCACAACATTTACATGAGTGTTCCATCAAGACTTCCATTGGGGTAGGTGATGAAAACCTTATACCCACTTAAGTTACAAAATCCATTTTTCACGGTGATGTAAGATTTATTCTTGATGGTTAAAGGGTTAAAACTTAATGCAGAATGAATCAAACAGTTATAGCATGTATGGGTTTCCGTACCACAGTGATTATTGTGACCCAGTACCACTACTGGGGCAAGCTCACACAGGTATGACTTGTACAGTTATGAGATGTTGTGCTGTAATCATTAAACAAATACAGAGAAACAAGAGGAAATCGGGAGGAACTTGTACCAGAATGAAAATCATGCTGGTATTATGAAAACACCCCCTCAGCCTAAAGTCGAGCAGCTCTCAAGGATGTTTAACAACATCCTGAGAGACCCAGGGGCAGTAACGCCCTGATTTCATGAGACCGGTACAAACTCAGACTGGTACGATTTTGTTTACATGAGACCGGTCTGAAAGTCAGACTGGCATGAAGTGTTTACCTGAGACCAATCTAAACTCTGTTTGTGTTAATATGGTCCGCAACCATCCCATCCTTAAAAATCCACTTTATCTATTATCCAACAGCTTGGAAATTCCAAGCTGTTTAATAAGTGGCATTGGAGCATTAGGCTCCAACGCCACTTATTAAACGTGCATACCCAAAACAAATATCTCAGACCAATTGTAACCCTGTTCATGCTTAAGTGGCTCCCCAGTCTGATTTCAAACCGTTCTGAGTCATTCATATTGGTTTAGCAGCAGTGATGAGTTAAACCAGCCTAAGGCCCTGTTTACATGAGTGACTTTATCCCGGGATGACTTTTATCTCCTCCCGGGGTGACTTTCATTGCGGTGTCTGGTCATTTACCTGTAAATGTTTACATGATTTGGAGCTGAAATGTGTTCACCCTGGGACGATTTCATCCCGGTCTTCAGTACGGGGATGAAATCCTCCTGGGGTAAACACCATTTCAGCTCCAAACCATGTAAAAACTTACAGGTAAATGACCAGACACCGATATGAAAGTCATCTCGGGATGAAATCACTCGTGTAAACACAGCCTAAGATGATAATTATTTTATACTAGCTTCATGTTTCGTACGTTTCGTGTAAACAGAGGTAAGCATTTGGAGTCGATCCAAGTTGATCCGGCCCAAGTTGGTACCATTCTCATAGACTACGAGCAGTCTCTCATTTTTCTCTGGCGTGTGCACACTGACTGTTCTACTATTGGTAATTGTGATAATTAAAATCTGCTTTGTTTTTCTTACAGGTTTTTATTCCATCAACCTGATGTCAGGAAAATATGGCAGTTTATTGTAGGGGTTTGGTTAAGAAATTTGTACTTTTAGCTATATTCCCAGACACACTTTATCAATTCAAATAAAAAATTTGAAGAGCAGTTTTGAAATAAGGTTATATATTTTTTTGTCTTTTTCTGCTTAACATTTTGATGTCATTGATTAGTTTGACTGACCCCTCAGTACTACTAAGTGGATGATGTATGAAAATGGAATGAATCCTGGAGTACCTTTTAGGGCTCTACTTCAAAATATCTGATGTGCACACCCTGCCCCATATCTTTTTTGGGGGGAGTATCCTCCCCAACTACTATCCCAGGAATGAAGAGTCAGACCTATTTGATTGAATTCTCTTTATGGGGAAAACTATATCGATTGACTGATTCACCAGTCTGATCCCTTTTTGTCAGTTCAGTGCCTATTAGGTTTCAGACTATTCTGAAATGATTTAGGAAGAGGCTATTCCTTTTGTTTTTCTTTGGTACCAGATTATGGCAATCAGTAACAATGCTTATTGGTGACAAATTATCAAACCAAAAAAAACTAAAGTCTCGAGATCTACTGCCATCACGGTCTGGGGTAGTAAGAGAGTGAGTCATAATCTGTGCATCAAATAAAGTCACTAGTCATTACTGGACCATTTGTTATTCGCATTGGCAACACTGAAGTCACAGATTGATTGATTTATTGATTGACTGATTGATTGATTGATTGATTGATTGATTTTTTAATTGGCTGATTGACTGATTTATCAGCCAGTTGGTTGAGTGGTTGATTGATTGACTGATTGGTACTTAAAATAGATGAATGAATTGATTCACCTGAATTACATGTAAGTAATTACATACATAATGCTGCACTTCTTCGCATCTTCCTCTGGCAGTAAAATAATACCCGGCATCAGTCGAAACATAAAATAATTTTCAACCCCCAATGTCATGACATAATTGTAAGCAAATAATTTATTTGTAATTACAGCTGTAGCAAGTAGTAGGTAAGAAGGCGTATTAGAGAGCAGGACTATTAGAGCTTTTACAGTAATTTAAATTATATTTCATATTAACTCAAGTAAGCTACTCCTTCTGAGTAACTACCACTATTGGACAGTCAAGAAAGAAAGCAATGCCCTGGGATGTTTTAGGGTTCACTACTTCGTACTATTAATTAAACTTCCCGGGGGAATTAATACAAGTAAATAAGGTACATCATCACCATCATCATCATCATTATCATCATTCAACTACAGCGTCATTTTACCATATAAGGAGACAAATATGAGTATGAGAGCGTCTTACACTGTAGAAAACGTATTGCACTATAGTATCCCGGTTTCAAATCACTTATTGAATAAAGCATTTAAATTGCTTAGATATTTAAGTTTATATTACCTACAACAGAGGCTTATTTAAAATTTATGAAACACTGGTTCTAATTTGATGAGAGCACAGGCAGCCCAGACGCATTGTAAGTGGAGTTCATTTAAAAATAGAAAAGGGTGAAAATATATGTAATAGCACGAAATAAATCTTTAATTCACGAAATAAATCTTGTTTACTTCTGCTTATTTTGTCCTGTTTAATTAATTTCTGGTTAATCTTGCAGCGCTCTCCTAAATTACGCAATCGCTTGTTAGCGTCGCTGCTTATATAACCCGTTAATTACAGACTAACCGGCGATAAAAGAATCGAGATATCTTGAAATAAATTGTGCCTACCTTCAGCTCAATGTTCCCCTGTTCGTCCTGGCTGGTTTAAATGACGTTTTGTGGCTTTTTTCAATCGGAGGTAGCTTCCACTAAAGAAGAATTAAAGGCTGGTGACCCGGCCAACGAACCATCTTCACGCAAAGCGCAATAAATTCCCGAATAATGGACGGATCCGCTCCAAATTGCGATCAGCTGAACCATGGATTACGTGGTTTTCTGTATATTGCGCGCTGGCTCTCAAAATCCATTGCAACAGCCCGAGAATCCCTCATTTATCTACCTAAACTTGACCTTTTCGCTTCGTCATGAACCGTGACTCCAACGGGTAGGCTACGGGATTTGAATACTCAAGCTCACTGACCATGTCCGCTCGACAAAATAGCACTGGCTACGGGAGGGACGGTACTATTACCACTGGAATCGAATGTGCTTTGGGATTGTCCCTCCCGTAGCCAGTGCTATTTTGTTGAGCGGACGCGGTCGCTGAGCTTGAGTATTCAAATCCCATAGCCTACCTGCGACTGTACATTTCATCACTTGCCAGCAATGAATTGAGGAAAGGGTTGCGGACATTCAATAAGTAGTTGTATTGCGACAAAGATATAACGTTTTCATGCGTTAATGACACGTTTCCTTTACAAACGGAAAAAAATGCAACAGGGTATTTTTACATGAGATTGGTTGCCATATTGGTTTTGCTAACAGTTACTAAAGAAAGAAAACTAACTTCTCTTTGGTAAATGAATTGCATTCGTATGCAAATGATTCCTATTTTTTGCGAATTTGGAGTACTAGTATGGTCACCACCACACATATGCACTATAATAATTGAATTGTACATGGCAACGAAAGTTACAACGGGCAGTGAATCGCCCCTAAGTTGAATTTCCATTTTCCTTGTAGTTCCGAAAGGCCTTAAGTTCGTGAGTTGACAAAGGAATGTTTTTGTACTGAATACAGCAACGTCCCGCCATCTTGAATGCTTAGGGAAAATATAAAGTTTCCTATAAGAAATATATAGGTGATCGACAATTCTCGAAGTAAATTACTGTACAGCAGTATCCAAGAAAAAGAGGTTTTTGCACGTAGATTTTTGCTAAGAGCGGTAAGAAACAAACGAGTTCGAGATAGCGGCATGAAACTATACGAGGTTCATTAATGTTCTAATTGTTGTTTTGTTAAATAAAAATCTGTATGGCATTAAAAAAGGGGACCTTGTCAACCAATTCAGAATTAATTATAAGTAGCTGCAACAATTGGTTTTGACAAATATAATGTAACGGTATTAACTAGAAAAATTGAGAAAGAAATGAATAATTTTAGAAGTGATTACATTTGTACATGCAAATTCCCAGTCTTCAGTTCCCAGTTCTTTTGGTTACGTTAACGCTATATAATCATTTCAATGAGAACACTTCTTCATATAGCTTCAAATCTGTGGATAGCTGGACTTCAGACATGCCTCCTCTTAACAGGTATGCGAACAAGTTAAATTTAATCACAAATCAATTAATTTTTAGCAGATGAACTCAAGTTTTGTATATTAAAGTACATGTTGATATATCGAAAAGAAAATGATATTCTGTTAAAAATAGACATTGTCGTACTTTAATGTCGATTAATAGAGGAATCTGCTAATGAAGTACGAACGAATACCAAACTTGAAAGTTTTGGAATCTGGAATATCAGAGTGTTTGGAATCCGGAATCCATAAGCATGGAATCCGGAATCCAGAATCCACGGGGTGGAATCCAGAATCCAAGACAGTCTTGGATTCCTTTACATCGGGCGAGCAGTCTGTGGATGAGAGTGTTCCTTGTTTTTCCGAGGTTGTTGAACATGACATTTTATCTTCTAGACTTGCTTGTTTTCGTGATGCAGCGGCTTCTTTTGATTGTACAGAGTCCGTTTGCGGTTCACGTTCTAGTTTACAATCGAATTTTCCACACTACTTTTCACCTCGTACGGTTTGTTATTCTTATTGGGATGTTCATGATTTGGTGGCTCAAACTGGTGAGCCGAATTATTTAGTTGCTAGGGTTCCTGTACCCTCCGCTTTGAATATTTCTGCCTGATGCGAACTACTTCAGGCCTATGAGGACAGTGTTGTTTGGGACTTTTTCGAATTTGGCTGGCCAGTTGGTTTCATGCCAACCATTTTACCCATTTCTGACCTTCGCACTCATCACGGTGCACCTCAATTTCCGGAACAAGTGAATGCCTATTTGACCAAGGAAATTTCTCTCGGCAGGGTTGCCGGTCCTTTTGATGCCGTACCATTCCCCGAAGGCTTTGTGGTTTGCCTCTTAATACCGTGCCCAAACGGGATTCGGATGAATGCAGAGTTATTGTCGATTTAAGCTCGCCATGCGGTACCTCGGTCAATGATGGAATTCCAAGTGACTCTTTTCTAGGCGAGCCCATTTCATTGACGTATCCAACCATTGATTCTATTGTGGAAGCAGTGATTTCTCTGGGTCCGGGTTGTTTGCTCTACAAACGCGATCTCAAAAAAGCGTATCGTCAGTTTCCTGTGGATCCCAGAGATTATCATTTACTGGGGTACACTTGGGACAATCAGTTCTATTTCGATATGGTTCTTACCGTGGGCTTACATTCTGCGGCTATGGCCCGTCAGCGATCCACCTCCGCTGTTTCCTGGATTTCTCAACAACAGGGGCGCTCGTTGTTCAATTATCTGGATGATTTTATCGATGTGTCTCCTCCCAGTACGGCCAATGCTGATTTTCAAGCCCTAGGAAAGTCGGCCCATCGGCCCATCGCTCGGGCTTGAAGAGTCTAGTGAAAAATCTTGTTCGCCTTCACCTGTGATGATTTGTTTGGGTGTTCAACTGTACACGAACAATTTTACGTTGTCTGTGAGTTCCGAGCATCTCTGTGAGATTGAACAATTGTTAGAACAGTGGCTCACTAAACGCACTGCCACAAAAACAGCTCTACAGTCTCTCGTTGGCAAATTAGTGTTCGTTTCCAAGTGCATTCGTCAAAGTCGTGTTTTCATTGCACGAATTCTTGCTCTCCTTGGCAAGGTGAGGCATAATCATCACCATGCTAACTTAACCACGGAATTTCGGAAAGACTTAGTGTGGTGGCGCCGATTCTTGTGGGAGTATAACGGTGTCTCTATGACTAACATTGCCCAGTGGACTTCTCCGGACGAGGTGTTTTCGACCGATGCGTGTCTTGCTGGTTGTGGTGGTGTGTGTGATGGCCAATATTTCCATGCAGTTTTTCCGCCTTTTATTTCTGCACAGACCCTTGACATAAGTTCTTTGGAACTCTTGACAATCGTCGTTGCCTTGAAATTATGGGGAGCTCGTTAGGCAGTACTTCGCATCACTGTTCATCGTGATAACGAAGCGGCCATAACTGTGGTGAATACAGGACGGTGTCGTAACCCTTTCATGAATTCCTGTTTACGTGAGATTTGTTACTTTGCTGCCATTTACGAGTTTAAAGTCCGTGCAGTGCATGTTCCCAGTGTCTCGAATCATTTAGCGGATCTTCTCTCCCAATGGGATTCTCGCGCTTTATCTGCAAAGGAACAATTCTTACAACGCGTTCAGCGCGATCACTGCCAAGAAGTTCCCGTTCCTGATGCGATGTTCTGCTTCTATGGTAATTTCTAACATTGGATCTTTACTCTTTCAGGGTTCAGAGAGCTCAGGCATCTTCGACGGGATCTCAAGCACTCGCAGCGCTCCGCATATAGTGCTGGAACTTTTAGTAACCTTAGAACTCAATTGAAGGCCTTTATTCTATTTTGCAATTTTTTTAAGTTCGATCCCATTCCGGCTATGCTGGATACTGTTTGTCTTTATGTGCAGTTTTTAAGTCGTACTCTAACGCCCGCTTCGATTAGGAACTATTTAAGTGGCATTAAATTGTTGCATTTATTTACGTGTGCAGATTACTCTTTTACGAAAGAATTTACTTGCACACCCCACACAGGGCCCCACCAGTTGCCCCTTCCATTTCACTTCGCATTTCCCGTGTCCTTGCGTTTGAAGGTGATCCGCGTCCGTTGACTCTCTTTTGTGTCTTTTTGTTTACGTTTTATCTCATGGTTCGTCTTCCTAACATTGTGCCAAAGTCTGCTACATTATTTGATCCTCGCCGCCATCTCACCCGTGGCTGTTACTTCTCATGGCGTCTTAGTTACATTTAAGTGTATAAAAACGATTCAATTTGGAGAGCGTCGTCTTCACATTTCTTTGCTTAGGATTGCAGATTCACTGTTATGTCCTGTTTCCACTTGTTTACGCATGATTTGTTTAGTCCCCGCTCACCGTCCTTGTCCCGTTTTTCTTATTTCAGGTCCCGTAGGTCTCGTTCCCCTTACCAAGCGCAGTTTTGTTTCAACTTTCAGTTCTTGCTTGGTCGTGGCCGGGATTTCCAATGCACAGAGTTTCAGGGGTCATTCCTTTCGACGAGGGGCAGCCTTTTGGGCCTTTAGTTGTGGCGCTCTGGGGCAACTTATTCAGTTGTATGGTGACTAGTCTAGTAATGCCTATAAACTTTACTTAGAATTTAGTTTAGAATCTAAGCTTGCACTTGCATGTATTATCTTATTATTTCTCGCCTTAGTTTTTGCCTTCTCGACACGGTTGGTTTTGGGCCGGGTTTTGGTGGCAGAGAGGTTTATTTCTTTTGATGTTCCATGATTTATATTTCGTGTTTTTGGATGTGGAAATAAACTTCTCTCTTGGCCAAAAACAGACTGTGTTGTATGTGTTGTTGGTGGGGACAATTGTTTTCCTTTGGGAGCTTCCACTCAAAGGGATTAATTGGCAACCGCACGCGACACACCCCCTATTCATAGGCGTTACTTGATTTAGATTGGTAGGTCATATTGTATTTCAGTTTCTATCACTCTCGTAGCGGTCACATGGGTTTCTACCTTGTGTAGTTTTTTCTCCCACCCACCCTCCCTGTTTCTGTCTTTCTTAGCGACAGGATAGGTGGTAGAGAGGTTTATTTCTTTTGATGTTCCATGATTTATATTTTGTGTCTTCGGATGTGGAAATAAAGTTCTCTCTTGGCCAAAAACAGACTGTGTTGTATGCGTTGCTGGCGGGGACAATTGAATTCGATGCTTTCTTGTTGATCCAGCGCGCTGGGAAGAGTCGCAGCGGCATTTCTCAAACAAAATCTAGAGCAGTAGCTCAGGAGTGGTATCATTTGAAGTCTTCAGAATCGTGAGTAGGGACCTTTTTTAACATGAACGTAAATGTCGTTAGTGGACAGCGTTTTCTGGGCAGTAAAAATTCGTTAATGTAATTCAGTTTGTAAAGTAAGAGCAGTTATGTATTCGACCGCTAAATTCACAGACCACTGAATTTCAGCTGAATTGAAAAGCCAAGTAACAGATTTACCTAGGTCATTGTGCATTTGAATTTAAGAAATTAAACAATATCGATTTCCATTTTTATACGCCTGTTCAAGTCACTAGGTATTGCGAACTACTGCTCTACTAACTGACCAGTTTAAATCGTTCATCTGTAGTCAATGAGCGCGCGCGAATTCGGTGACCCGGAGTAACATCTCACGCGTTTGTCGCGCGTGAGGTAAACTCAGCAAAATTAACGTTGGCGCGGGCATTAGAACTTAGATTGCGCAAAATCGAAAAAAGCCTGACGTTCTCAGTTCGTTCAGTCAAGGAACTGGACTAGGATTTGCAGAAAACGGAAACATAGGAAAACTACTGCGTGGACGATCGTGGATTCGCTTTCTTTCAGTTTTTTTTTGGCTTGCACACTTTGCAGCGAGGTTTTGTGAACTACGGGGTAGATACTCAGTGTGTTTGCGAGCACTTGCAGTAAATTGTTGTAAGCTTAAGTTCGAAATTTAACCATGGACGATTCGATATAGTTCTTTTTTTTTGCTTGCACACTTTGCAGCAAGGTTTTGTGAACTACTGGGTAGAGATACTCAGTCTGTTTGCGAGCACCTGCAGTGAATTGTTGTAAGCTTAAGTTCGAAATTTAACCTTCGATGATTTGATATAATTTTGTGTCCCGTTTGGGTGGTGTTCAGAAATGCCGGATTAAGTGGTCACGGTGATTATTAATAGCAGGTAGGAGGTATTAAAAAATTTTCTTTTGAGTACAACTGAAAGCAGACTGCGTATGCTAGTATAGCGAATTGCAGTTAAGGTCCAGTGACTTATTTGCAAAACATTTTCTGTAGGCCATTGTGCAAGGCTCCCATTACTGCACTGGGAAATATGTAGAGGTGGCTTCGGTCACTGGTTGATAAACTTTTCGCTCAGATGGAAAGTCATAGCATAAAATTCGACCATCATATTAAAGGGGTACCTTATACTGCTGTAATATTTCTGCTTATGACCGTAACCTCAGAAGACAAGCTATTCGGAGATTAAGTTCAAGCCATGACCTATACCAAGAATGCTATTGTACTTGTGAGTTTAGCGGCTTTCTATCTTAAGGTAAGAAAAAATTGCAGTAACTTGAGGTTTAATTAATTACCTCATTGATTACTTTCTCTTAAATAAATGTCTGGAGGTATCTGCTAGCAATTGCAGCCTTATTTTATTATTATTGTTGTTATTATTATCTTTATTATTATTATTATTTATTTATTTATTTATTGGAGGGCATGATAAGCGAAGTAATATCTTGGCTGGTAAAAACTGCAGCGTAAAAAATGCTGGGAAAATTATATGATTTTTAAACTTCCCTGGCTGGCAAAATGAGTCATGAAATGGATCCTGGCTGGCTACTAAAAATGTTAATCCATTGCTAGCTGGCTCTGTAGAGCGGCTGTTTTTTTCCCACAGTAGTTAAATATTAACCGTAAATGTCTTTGCGAATGCCCAGGGATCGTTTGGGCGAAAAAACTTTCAATTTTGAAAAGTTTGTCGTTGGGTACTCCTGATGAATCATCAGCTTGTGAGGTTCAAACGATATCAGTAACTGTAAGTCAAGGGTTTAGTCAAAAGGGTGCCCAGCTCACAGGAAAAAATCCCTGATTCCCAAACTTGGTAAAATTGTTTTCTTCTTGGTAAATCATCTGATTCCCCCGGGGGGGTACTCTGCAAATTTTTGGGTGGGGTGTGCCGCTGGGACTCTGAAACCCTTACCCTAAACTAGACCAAGTTGAGGTGCATTTTGCAACCCTATACTAGACTAAACACCAAAAATCCGTAACCCTATCCCAGACTAGCTATTTTTGAGAAACTCCATTACTAACACAGTCCAGCGAAAACAAAATGTTACGTCACAGCTTAAATAATGCTCTCAAAATAAAAGTTTATTTATACTTGTTCAGTTTTTGTTTCCATCAAGTCCTCAATTTCAGGTTAACCTGAGTGAATGAAGAACCATCATGAGTGTTGCCTTTCGGATACAACAGCAATTGACAAATAACCTTGGAAAATAACTAACACAGGCGATAGAAATAGCCATTTATAGTTTCACCACTCTATTTCTCGGCGCCCTCTCGCGCCAGGAAGACTGGGTGGTCGTCCCAGGGTCCTAGGTCACAATGAGGTAGAAAAAATCTCTGGCATTGGATGAAATCCAGGCATGAAATAATGTTCAACTTTCAATCTGGGCATCAAATAATGTTCAATTTTCTTTCGCTTTAAAGCCCTCGAAAATAACTGAAAACGCTTAATATTTAATGAAAGCGAGATAGCAAGTAATTTTTATATACCATTTTCTTAGGCTTTTGTGTTCAGTTCGCTAAACAGTTTCCGATTGCACCGGCGCAGCGATTGCAACATCTCGGGTGCAACTTCCATCAAATAAGTCGCTCTACATCTCCGTTATAGCATTGGAAAAGCCTTAGCTAATCTACCTGTAGTCCTGGGAATCTATTTTAGTGAAACACTTCAAATTCTGACCTCAATATCAGGCCGGGAGGTCAAGACCGGGGACAAGACATGGTCCACGTGGTAATTATTTATATGCGATCATTTCTCATTATATGGTTTATAGGGGAGTTATATATATATATAAACACTTACCTTCTTTCTCCTAATCACAATGGTGTAAAATGTTGACAATCCCGTTTCACGATGCAGTCCTCAACAGAACGTTGTTGGAATACCAAAGGCAAAATCGAGGCAAAAGCGTCTAAAGACCCAGGTTGGCTATTCGACTCCGTATTAACCTCGTCAGTCACACGCTGAGTTGTCTCGAGCACGCACGTACGCATTACGAAGAACAATCAACTGTTTATTTTTAGCTATTGTTAAAAACCACCGATTTCCGTGTAAATCCCGAATGTTGACAGTCTAGGATATCCAGCAGTGTTTTCAGTGATAACCTATCCTGGGTATTAAACCCATCTCTATTAATGCTTTCTTTGCTAGTTGCTGGTAAATTTGCCAAATTGATTTCTTTTTAGTGTCAATTGCCGGGAAACCTAGTCTAGACTAAATTCTCCAACCAACTGATTAGTTTCCTTGAAAATGATACCCTATTCTAGACCAAAACTCTCTGATTTCCGTACCCTATCCCAGACTAAACAGTTTGAAAACCATACCCTTCACAGCGGCACATACCCATATAGCGTGTATGTGGGAGTACCCCCCCCCCCCGGCTGATTCCCAACAAAATGCCAAACTTGGTAAAATCGAGCATTCCCAATTTGATTAATTCTTGGGAATTTGATATTACCAAGAATTTTTCCCAAGGAGAAAGGACATTGGTAAATGTTCTCTACCAAGAAAATACCAATTTATTTACCAACTTAAAAATATCAACAATTCACAGGAAACATCTGAATTCCCAATCTTAGTTAAATTGTTATCTTGTTGGTAAATCATACAATTCCCAAGTAAGTTTAAAAGCTTGGTAAAATGATCATTCCCAATTTAATTTGTTCCTGGAAATCGCATATTACCGAGGTTTTTCCCAAGAAAAAAAGGAGATTACTGCATATTACAATATACCAAGAAAATACCTACAACCAGGGGAACCCATAAACATACCAATCTTAACACAACTGGGAATTACCAGAATAGAATAAAATAAAGAAAGACTAGTAAAGCAATGAAACTAAAAGATGAGTTTTATTTCTACCAGTTGACACTTAAACACAACTGTATAACGTAGGTCCAGAGACAAGTATATGCAGTGACTGTAGTTCCTTTGATGATAATATTTTCGTCACCCTGAGCGACTGGAGTGGATACGGCACAGATATCATATCTGACGAGAGTGAAAACGAAAATATTGATTGGGAAGAGTATTTGTTGGAGGTGAGGAAAGTTTCGTTTATTCACAGTGTAGGTCACAAAATAAGAAAGGTTGTGATTGGCCATGCCTCAATAAAAATCTGCTAATCGCAAAATCGAATCTGCTCAAAAGTGTGCACCTCCACAGTTAACATGATCTCAATCTTTTTCCCACGCAAATTAGTAGAAAGGAAAATGGCTTCTGGCAGTGTAAAGAGTGTTCGGTGAGTTCTTCGCCTAAGAGCTCCTCGAGTTCCAACAAAGATATTGAAAGTATGAAGTAAATCCCTTATCCACTTAATGATTCCCGTAATTTCCTTTTTTATTGGACGAAAAGAGTAAGCAAACCCGATCTAGGCTGTCACATGGTCGGTTCTCTCCAGCTAGGCACATGGTGAAATAGGTGAAACTAGAACAGCCTACTTGACGTTGCAAAATGCAGTATTAAGCTTAATTTTTCAGCATGCACTAACCTCAATATATATTTCACCGCTTAATTCTTCTTCCCTAAAGTTTACTAACTCTCATTTTCCGAATGGGATACAGAGGACCTTGTCTTCTGGTTGGAAGCGAACGTTTGGCCCTCAGCAATTTAACTGTTTAAAGCTGTCGAACATTGTGGAAGTTTGGCTCGTATATCAACTGGCTGTTTTTATACTAAGACCTCATGTCATTCCTGCATTAACTCATAGTAAAGGAAAATCATCTTTCCTTTTGGTAAATATAAATATTTAATCCATATAATGTCTCCACAGTAACATACATTTTAATAGTAAGTAATATATTAATATATACATATATATGTATGTGTATTGAGTTTCACACCTCCATCCAATCATGAGATTTTAATCCCGACTGTTTTGTGAATATTTGTCTGTTGGGAAATCCCATTCCTGCTGGGAAGGTGATTTTTCTTAACCTTTCATTTGCAGATTTCTTTTGGTCTTTTGTCAAGCAGAAAGGTGCTGATGGCAGATTTTCTGACCTTTTTTTAGTTTTCTTTTTGCCTTTATCCTCTTCAGTGTTGTCATCAATATCTGCTACAACAAAGGCAATCGTACAGGGTGTATCAAATTAGGAAAAGAAACATTATTAGACATTTCACCTAAAACAACAGCTGAAATCTCGAGATTGCAAACTAGAACGCAAATGTGATTAATACAGTCTCTTTCAAATCAGTTCCATGTTATAAATAAAAGAAGTGAGGAAGGTGGGAGGAAGACTGGGAGAAATATGACATTATCTGGCAACTCACTTCCTTTCACCCAGCATTCAGGAAATCGGTCTAATGCCTCCTCTATTTTGCGAACTTTAAGAGAGTCCTCCTCCCCACAAATTAACTTCACAACATGTTCGATACAATCTTTTATGGTGTGCATGGCATCAGGGATGCATTGTTGAATTCCATTATGTTCAGGGAGTCTCATAAGGCTGTTTGTTGTTTTGCACCCCTTTTCCCTGGCAATTCTTGTCGCTGCAGCCTTCAAAAGAAAAAATAAAGCAATTGTTGATAAACTATTCTTCTGACTGGTGATACCATCTTTTCCAGGTTGATTATAATGAGATTGTAGACACATCATAGTGTACAATTATTATTCAACAAAGTAGGGTTGAAAATTGGTGGTCATTAATTTTTGCTGAGTTATAAAGTGGTGAGACATACCAAACCATTGTATAGCCAGTACCAAATAGTTTTGTTTTTTTCCTGAGAAATGAGGGAAGTCTTGCACCATGACTTCAGAACTTTGCTGGGACGTAAACAGTAGATACCATCCTGAGTTTGAGTAGCATAAAGGGGAGGAGTACTTGTTCAAGGGAGGCCCTGATTTGATGATGTACAATTAAGACTTGTAAAAGAGGCCAACGCATGTGTTAGCACAGGTCTGAACTAACGCTCAGGATAAGTAGATAAGTGTGACCTGAAATCAAGTTATCTGCCTTTTTCAATTTTTATTCACACCAGTCAGTTTCAAAACTCACAGCACAATCCAATGTGGCAGAGTGTAAAATTAAAGCAGCTTTAGATTTAAGAAAATAAAACTATTGCCTAATTTGTTTTGCTTCTTCATAGGCAGTATGGAAGAGCAGACATTGTTCATACTGTTTTCCTTCTGGAGGATGTCTTGATTCTTCTTTTCTCCCTGGAAAGGTCGTATCCTGTCGTAATGGATCATTTTGTTCGAGGTACCGCCTGTTTTCAGTATATACCACTTTGCAGAGTTCCTTTTGATAGACACCTGTAAATAAAATTAAATGAAGTTCTTTAATCCAAACAAATATGACTGGAATCCTGACAGCCTATAATTTTGGCAAAACCACTGCAAAAATCACATTATGAAAATCGTTTGTTGCCTTCTTTCATCTTTGTAGCTCACGCTTACTAAGGGACCGTCGACATATTTACAAGTTATGTATTTATGCTCGGTGTGTTGGAATTATGTGTCGGAATGGAGGTTACGTAATGCGTACTGCATTTAGGCGTGTTTATCACGCTTATTGTTTGGGTTGTGTTTAAATAGGTTCTTCACGTGTTGTTCTCTCACTTTAGGTCATTTCAGTGCCTTTAATCGACCGTCACTTAGTTTTCTCTTTCTTCCATTTCTACAGGTTGTTCAGCGTCTGGGCACGTCATCTGGTTTTTCATCAGCTGTCTCCTCTATTACTCCAAGAAATTTTACTAATTTTCGTCCTCAAACGTCAAAGGGCGCCTTTGATAAGGGCCGTTATGACATCTGCTTTGCCTGCGGCAAGACCGGTCATTGGAGAGTCAATTGCTCCAACTCATACTTCTCTGCCCAATCAACCTACAAACAGCTCTAAAGTTTGCCAAGTAAAGACAGCGGCTCTTCTGGGCAGCAGTAATTCCATTTCTGACCAGAAAGTGGTGAAAGATACTCTTGAAGGTATTGCAGACGATGGTCCAGTTTTCGAGGAGCGTTTTGAATTTGAGAATTCTCCTAATAGTATTCAAACAGTTAAGGGTAGGCTTAGAGCTCAATTTAGTTTTTGGTCGCTTACTCTAGGTGCAAATGATTTCATTCTCCGGGTTATTGACAAGGGGTATACCATACCTTTTATTACAGTTCCTCAGAATGCATTTTTTGACAATAACCATTCAGCATTTATGCACGCTGATATTGTTTTAGAGGCTATTCAGGAGCTTCTTTTGTCAGGCTCAGTTGTTCAAGTATCTAGTCCTCCTCATGTTGTCAATCCTTTGTCTGTTTCCATACAGAGTTGTGGTGAGAAGAGGTTGATTTTAGACCTTAGGCATGTCAATAAACACATTTGGAAGGAGAAATTTAAGTTTGAGGATATCAGGAACGCTTGTGTTTATCTTCCCTTCGATCATTTCATGTTCAAATTTGATCTTAAATCTGGTTACCACCATATTGATATTTTGCAGGAGCATCAAACTTTTCTAGGGTTTTTTTGGGTTGTAAATGGTGTAAGCAAGTTTTTTGTGTTTACAGTTCTCCCTTTTGGGTTATCCTCAGCTCCGTATATTTTTAGTAAGGTTGTTCGTGTTCTTGTCAGATATTGGAGGAGTCATGCTGTGAGAATTACAGTTTACCTTGATGACGGGCTTGGTTCCGCCCGTGATTTGTTAAGACTTCGCTTCAGCTTTCTGGTTTCCTTCCCAATAACAGTAAATCAGTTTGGCAGCCAACTTCTTGCTTAGTGTGGTTGGGTTATTCTATCGATTTGTCCATTCATACTATCTCCATCCCTTCAGAAAGAATTCTCAGTTGGTACAGGTTATTGATTCTATTCGTTTTCAGTATCCTTCCAGTACTGCTAGAAAATTGGCCCAGTTTGTTGGTAAGATTATCTCAATGGGTTTCGTTTTTGGTAATATTACTCGTATCATGACAAGGTATTCTCATTTTGATATTTTAAGAAGTCCTACATGGGATGGCAAAATTTCCCTGTCGGGTTCCACTCTGAATGAATTATGTTTTTGGAAAGACAACATTCCTTTCCTTAACAGTAGACGTCTGCTGTCTGTTCAGTCTCATTATACCCGTGTATTTTTTTCCGATGTGAGTTCTACGGGTTGTGCCAGTTACATGTTGGAATTTCATAACACCATATCTCACAAGATGTGGAGTGCTGAAGAGGCTCAGAAGAGCTCCTCTTACAGGGAACTAAAGGCTATTTCCCTGGGACTAGAATCTTTTTTGCTTTTAGTTAAAGGGCACACTATTAGTCAGGCGCGTACGCAGGGGGGGTGCACTGGGTGCACGTGCACCCCCCCCCACCTAAGAAAAAAGTTCCGCTCAGAAACGTCCAAAAGAGGAAACAAAGTTCCGCCCAGATAGGTCGATCGACACGTTCCGCTCAGATACGGCAGAATTAAAACGGAAATGGTAAGGAAAAAAGACGAAAAGACTGAAAGACTAAAGGAAAAAGAAAAAAAAAAAGACGATAGCCGTTTGTCGGAACTGGAAATCCTAAAGTAGATTTTTTTCATGTTTTCTCACCATTACTGTTGTTTTGGAAATGAATAAAGGTTCATGCTACCCGTCATCATGCCATAAAAGAGTTTTATAAGCACGCGCTTAGTACATGGTCAGGTTCAAAGTTCGTTTTTCATCAAATATAACATTTCGCAATCGTCTGGTAACACGTGTCAATCTCAAGTCAAGGTTCATAGTCCACTCGTTCTCAATTACTTTCGGAGCCATTCTATTTCAGATCGGGAACAACAAGTGATCCTTGTTTAACTTTTATCATATTTATTTTCATCGTTTATGCTGTTTATCGTACTGTGTGTTACGTTTTTTTAACGAATATTACGGGACCAATGGGTCGTCCGGAACAACGCGAACGGCAGCGGAAGAGAGCAGCAGCCATTTGCCAAAAGCTAGACAAGTTTCTGCCGCCTAAGGCTCCAAGGACGCAAGAGAGAGGTCAAATCATGTCAAGTGATCAATCTTCTGATCCAACGAATGGCAGTGAATCATCGAGGTACAGTCTATTGGTCATTAGTATAACTAATACTTTTTATACGAATCACATGTCATTATTTTTGTTGAAATACAAATCATCAAGTTCCTAAATCCAAAGAGAAGAAATTGTACTACATGTTCTTAATTATTGTACTCAACTGTACTAACTACTACTGTGCTATTGTTAGAATAAATTTGCGTCACACTGCGAATGTTAAATATTTACAATAGCAATCATGTTGCACAACTCAGTCGTCAAGGCCGTCACTATAAACGCGTAGTTATTGTTATTGTCGTTGTTGAAAATAAATAAAGAATTGTAATATACAATAATTACCTTCACGTACACTAACAGATAACGGGAGTGTCAAGCCGTGTATGAGAAACCTAGGAGTGTATATAGTTCCATCGGCTGACGGCTAGCGAGAGTCCTAAATTTGGGAAAGGCAGCTAATTATTTAAATATATTTGAAAAAACGACTGTTTGCTCAAATTATTCACTTTGTAACACTTTAAAATTTCTTCTAAACACACAACAAAATATTTAGGCAATCTTTAATATCGTTCGTCCCCACACCACCCCACCTTCATACTTATCGGTGCATTCGTACCGCCATTTAAATCACTTAAATTGCTAAAAAATTAACAATTTTAAACTGGTCCATTCGTTTTTTTTTTTAAATCAATAGCAACATAAATAACGTTTTCATTTTAGATAATCAACCAAAAGAAAGAAGCTTCGAGAGACATCATAGACAATCAAGCAACGAGCCACAGACCCTCGTCAATGACATTGGCAAAATTATCACAGAATCTATGTCCAGTGAGGCCGTTGCTACTGCTGTTCATGAATTGTCGGCTGGTCAGAAGCACCATTTGCTTACAAAACACTTCGTACCACCTGAGCGATACTCATTTCCACTCCGGCAATTTGGTAAGAAACAAAGAGCCTTCCAGTCACGTTACCTCCGGGACTACGCATGGATGGTGTACAGTCCAGAAGTTGATGGTGCTTTTTGTAAGCACTGTGCTCTCATGCTGACATCCGACAACAGGAGTAGCAAAGGGTTCTTTGTGAACAAACTGTTTGTAAATTTTCAAAAGATCGACAAGAAAGCGAAAGACCACCAGAGCACACGATATCACCAAGATTCGTTGATTGCAGCAGAATCTTTTGTTCAGTCGGTTCTGAATCCAGAACAGAACATTAACAATAGGTACGACGAGGAAAAGAAGCAAAATATCAGAAGAAACAGGCACATTATTGCTTGTGTTGCTGACGCAGTTCTATATTGCAGTCGACAGTGCATAGGCCTCCCGGGGCACAGGGAAGAACTCGATAATGACTCTAGTAACGTTGGTAATTTTCTAGCTGCACTACAGATGCTTGCTAAACATGATCAACTGTTGAATGAGCACCTCAATCAACAGCACGGGCCTGAACAACAGAAACGCAAAGTATACTTCACCGAGAATACAGAATGAGATAATTGAAATTATTGCTAAGGATATGATACTTTCAAATCTGATCAAAGAAGTACAATCGGCGACGTTTTTCAGCGTTTTAGCCAATGAGGTGACAAGCCACAACAAAGAGGAATTAGCTCTCTGTGTCCGATTTGTCGACGGCAATTCCGATGTGAGGGAAGAGTTCCTGTCGTTCCTTCAACTGCCCCGGATAACAGGAGAAGCCATTGCCAACAAGATCATTGACACCCTTGAAGAGCTCGAGCTTGATATCACCAAAGTTCGCGGCCAAGGATATGATGGGCGGCTAACATGTCCAGCGACACTGTTGGTGTTCAAAGGAGGATCAAGAACCAATCCCCTAATGCGGTTTATGTTCACTGCAGTAGCCACACCCTCAATCTAGTGATCTCGCACTCCTGTGCCCTGCCCAACATTAGAAATGCCGTCGACAAGCTTAAGCAGTGTAGTTTGTTTTTTCTTGGAAGTCCAAAGCGTGAGGGTAAGTAAAACAAAATGGTGAAAATATATTTGTCTGTGCAAACCTATAGCTAGCGCTAGCTCGAATGACAGAATTTTTAAAATATTTTTTTTATTTTTATTTTTATTTCTTAATGCTAATGCTGATCCAATACAATAATAGTCCTTTCGTTCCCTTATCCACGAAATTTAGACAAACAATGGTACCAATATAAATCATTTCCTCTGTTTGCTGTTGCAGTTTTGCATACCACGAATTTTTGAATTTTGCCTTTTGTCAGTAATTTTCTTATGCTAGCTAGAAAAGAAATGATATGTAACAACAATAGCTACTATACGGCTTTTTCGGGGCAGGTCTTCTACAGTCCATAATCACCAAGGCACTTCCAGAAACTCAGAGAAGAAAAGCCCTAATTGATATGTGCCGCACAAGATGGGCAGCGCGACATGTTGCCTTTCAACATTTCTACCAAGTGTATATTTACATTGTGACCGCTTTGGAGAACATTGCGTTTGGAGCCAACCGCGACCAGTGTGGAGAAGACTTTCAGAGTGCCGTATGGGACAGGAAAAGCAAAGACGACGCGGGAGCGCTTCTTGGAAATCTTACTTTGTTCGACTTTATCGTCTCTTTCCTCGTCTTGTACGAGTTTCTATCCCACCTTCCTGGCATTACAGTAAAGCTGCAAGGGAGGACAATTGACATTATTAAAGCATATCACGAGGTGCGTCTGCATTCATACAAATAAGATAGTTACGCCATGATATAATTGCACATATTATTGAATCTGACGTTAACGGATCGGTTGTAAATGTTCTTCAAACTTGCTGTAGCGACTGGTTATTGAGCACACTATTCCCTACTATACTCAAGACAATAAGTGCAATCCTTCACGATGTATGATAAATTAACAACTTCCCATTCATCTGGTGCCGATTAGAGCAAATAATACACAATTGAGTCACTCTTAAAAAGACACAGGGTATATACCACTATTTCCTCAAGTTTATAGTTTCAAACAAGTGGGTCCCGACCACATCTCATTTTTTAAAAGAGTAATTACTCTTTATTAAATATGATACATTTTGCTATCTTGTACTTTAGATCACAGAAGTGAAGAAGACTTACCAGACCATCAGCGAAAGGATGGAAGAGCATTTTGTTAGGGTTTACGAGCACGCTGTTCGTGTGGCTGAGGCACTAAATGTGCAGCCCTCGACCCCCACAGTGGTGGGACGGCAGGTACACTGGAGCAATGCCCCTGCAGATACTCCTGAAGAGCACTACAGAAGAAATGTTGCCATTCCCTTCGTTGATCACATCATTACAGAAATCGAGAGCCAGTTTTCTGGTAATTCCAATCTAACTTGGTGAAAGATGATTAGATTGAGATTTGAAAACGTACTATAGTTAAAAGTTACTGCTTAGTCCAACTGTATACTGCATGCAGTTTACTTTCTTCCTTGAGTTGCTATATTTCTATTTCTTACTTAATCTTCCTTTGTATCCTTATTTTACTGTATGATTCTTTCTATTACCAAACTGCAGATTTAGCTGTCTTGGCTTCTGGTCTTCTGGGCTTCGTGCCCTCGGTTCTGTGCGAGCGAGGGAATCCTCCGAACCTTGAGGCAATCGTCAACATGTACAAGGATGACCTCCCATCTTCAGAGCTCGTTCCTCAGGAGATACTTCGATATAGGATCAAGTAAGCTAGAGTAAAACAAAACTGACAAAACCCGTTCAATCTGTGTTAAATGACACATTCCAGTTATTTCAAAGAATGTTAACATTGCCTTTGCCTATAACCTTAACAGATATGATGCGATGTCCAAAGAGGAGCGGCCCGACACGGCAGCAAACGCAATTAAGGAGTGCGACCAGGAAATGTTCCCAAATATTTATGTCCTATTGCAGATTTGCTGCACCATCCCTGCCACAAGCTGCGAGTGTGAGCGCAGTGCTAGTGCACTAAGACGCCTCCATACATATACCAGGGTCACTATGAGTCAAGACAGGCTATCACATCTGGCTCTTTTTCATATCCACTATTCAGCGGAAGTTGACCTGGACGAGGTTGTTGAGCTGTTCGCCAGAAAACACCCGAGAAGGCTGGAGTTTGGCACACTCCTCAAAGACAGTTCAAACTTGTGATAGTGCTGCTCAAATTGTATGCGCCGTACTGTGTGGCTGCACTTTTAGGTCTCTTCAAGATTTTGTAATTTTTTCACGTTCCTACATCCTGAGGTTTCAACACGTCAGACATGAGGACTCTTAAACGTCTTTGGCCATGTTACAGAGGAGTGCGAGCCGGTCACCAAGTCCGAGAGCGGAACAAGCAGCGCTGTTTTGCAATCAGTACAATCCAGCAGCGAGCCATTGCTCGTCCATCCAGGCGTAACACTCGACATACTCATAATCCATCTAACTGCGTTCGTATAATGCCGACTCAAGCGAGTTCAACCTTGACAAAGAAAGGCTCACCATCTGCCCATGTCCCGGCACTTTATTTATCGAACGTAATGTCTCTCGCTCCCAAGATTGATGAAATACGTTATGTTGCCGAAAATGCAAATTTGGACTGTGTTTGTATAACTGAATCGTGGCTTAAAGATCATGTTCACGACAACGTTGTGGCGCTTAATGGATTTAACACTGTGCGAAAAGACAGAGTTGACATCATACATGGAGGGGTTTGCGTATTCATCCGAGATAACATCAACTTTACTATTCTGGAAGATTTAGAAGATCTGTCTTTCGAAGCGCTTTGGTTGAAGCTTAGACCAGCCCGTCTCCCGAGGGGATACAGTTGCATTGTGCTAGGAACTATTTACCATCCACCAGATAATAATGATTTTGCAATACTGGAGTATTTATCGCAATGCTTATCGTCCATTGAATCGCGTTTTTCTAATTGCGGTTTGCTGCTCGTTGGCGATTTCAACCGGCTAAATACCAAGCGCCTACAGAATAGTTTCAATCTTAAACAGATTGTGACCTTTCCTACGCGTGGTGAGAGGACATTAGACCTTGTTCTAACAAATCTGAAAGAGTATTACCAAGAACCTATCCAACGCCCCCCTCATGGTTTGTCTGATCACATGTCTGTAGAGGTACAGCCAAAGCACCGTTCACAGCTCCCTAACTCGCGCTTAACTATCAAAGCAAGGGACCTAAGACCCAGCAGCCGTCTAGCTATGCGCACCTACCTCCAGGAAGTTGACGCACACACACTAGTCGGTGATGCAAATAGTTGCGCGGAAAAAGCGTTGATCTTCCAGTCAATTATTCAATGCGGTCTGGACAGTATACTACCTGTGCAATCTAAATCCATCCACTCTACAGATCCACCCTGGGTTAACCCAGCCTTAAAAGATCTAATCAGACGGCGACAAATGGCACTAGCGGAAAATAACCAGCCAATGTTCCGCTTCTTGAGAAATCGTGTAAACCGCGAACGTAAGATCTGCAGGGCGCGGTATTTTGACGCAAAAGTGAGCCATCTCAAGGAGTGCAAACCATCTAATTGGTGGAAGGAAGTCAAGAAACTCAGCGGCATGTCATCAGCCGTGAGGGACTCGGGCGAGTTAATGAGATCATTACAGCACATAAATTCGGAGTCTTCGTGTGCCTCAGATTTGTCCAATCTGATCAATAACACCTTTCTCTCCCCGATGCAAGACTTCACGCCGCTATCGGCTGACTCGTTTCAGTTGTCGCAGGATTCATCCTCGCCTCCTTTCGTTGTCACCGAACACAGCGTCTACCTCAAGCTGACATCGCTTAACCCTAGAAAAGCGTCTGGTCCGGATGGTATCCCAGCATGGCTGCTAAAGGAAAATGCTGATCTTCTCTCGGGTACGGTCACAGATATCATCAACAGCTCTTACGCCGAATGTCGTTTACCGCCATCTTGGAAGTCTGCCGACACCGTGCCCATTCCGAAACAGAAACCAATCAAGGATGTAAATAAGCACTTACGTCCCATCTCTTTGACGCCCGTTCTATCCAAGCTAGCGGAGGATTTTGTTGTTTCCGAACACTTGCGTCCATCTATTCTGAAGAAAATTGGAGACAACCAATTCGGGGCTATCCCAGAATCCTCAACTACGCATGCGTTAATCAGCATGGTGCATTCCTGGATGAAACATACGGATGGAACTGGATCTACGGTCAGGGTCGTTCTGTTCGATTACCGAAAGGCTTTCGACCTGATAGATCATACGCTTCTCGTTAGAAAGCTGCTGGCCCTCGACATGCCTATTGGTGTATCCTGTTGGATCATCGATTTTCTCACAGACCGTACGCAAAGAGTCAAACTGGGAAACGACTGTGTGTCTGAATGGAGAAAGGTGCCGGCTGGAGTTCCCCAAGGCACCAAGCTCGGGCCATGGTTGTTTATTCTCATGATCGACGACATCGATACAAGCAATGCGGAACTCTGGAAGTATGTCGACGACACAACCATCGCAGAGTGTGTGGACAAGAACAAAAACAGCACTATTCAATCTGACGTGGAGGAACTGATTGCTAAGTCTAACTGTAACAAGTTCCAACTAAATGAGGCAAAGTGCAAGGAGTTACGAATATCTTTTGCTAGATCCACTGTGGACTTTGCTCCCATTGTCATTAATGGCAAAGCAATCGAATTAGTACCCACTGTTAAGCTGCTAGGTCTAAATATATCTTGTGACCTTAGGTGGAATTGTCATGTTGAGGAAATTAGTAAGAAAGTTTCGAGTCGACTGTATTTTCTTAAACAACTGAAAAGGGCTAACGTTCCCCAAAAAGATCTATTGACCTTTTACGTAACGTGCATCCGCCCTGTGACGGAATATGCGTGCCCGGTATTTCATAATGCGCTGCCCGCTTACCTATCTGCGGAGCTAGAACAACTGCAAAAACGCGCGATGCGTATCATTTTCCATTTACATCGTACCGCGACGCACTACAGCAAGCACGCTTAGAAACGCTTTCTGCGCGCAGAGAATTAATCACATCTAAATTATTCGAATCTATTAGCAGTAATGAAAACCACAGATTATATAAGCTTTTACCCTCGCGAAATAAATGTCATTTTAACTTGAGACATAAAAGAAATTTTAATATTCCCATGGCCAAGACTAAGAGACTCATGAACACTTTTATATATAGTAATTGTAATTAGACGATATTATAGTTTTTATTCTTATAATTAATAGATTTTATTCTTTCTTGTAAAAATTAATATAATTCAGCCTCTGGCTGCAATTTTAATTTTAATAAACTATCTACCAACTCAACCAAATCTTTAATTTTTCATTGTTTCTGCAATTGCCACCTGGTTCAGTTGTAAAAGTTAGGAATAGAGTACATATTATTTGCCTCAGTCAACAATTTTGTTATCTTCCAAGTTCAAGTGAAATTCTTTAATGGCTCTCATGAATTTCGCATGGATTGTTCCATTGAATGTTATATATGCATGCAGCACTACAGATTTATAAAGCAACAGTCTCGCATATATGAGTAGAAATAAAATGATTCCAACGCTGTATAAGACAGAATTATTTGCTATTAAAGAAAGGTTTACATAACGTACCTTAATTGCGCATAACCATTTTTCTGTTTTCTAGAAAAGGGTGAACCTTCCATATTATACATACATATATATATATATATTAGGACTGCTGACAAAAGTTCCGCTCAAGCTTAAAGTGCACTCCCCCACCGAAAAAACTGCGTACGCGCCTGTATTAGGTGGTATACTGATAATCAGAGCGTTTCTAGAATTGTTGAAGTGGGAAGTATGAAGGAAGATTTGCAACGTCTAGCTTTGCGTATTTTTAGTATGTGCTTGCTCAATTGCATCACATTGGAAGTTGAATGGATTCCGAGATCGGCTAATGACAGAGCTGATTTTTTGAGTAGAGTTGTGGATTATGATAATTGGCGGGTCAAGAGGGACTATTTCCTTTTGGCCGAGGAGAATTGGGGTCCTCACTCTGTGGACCGCTTTGCGAATCATGAAAATACTCAGTTGCCCCATTTCAATAGCAGGTTTTGGTGCCCTGGAACAGAGGCGGTTGATGCCTTTTCTGTTTCCTGGGCGGGAAAGAATAATTGGCTCATTCCACCTATTTTTCTCATCCCCAGGGTCCTCAATCACATGGTTGCCCTCGGCGGTTGTGCTACTCTTGTTGTTCCTGCTTGGCCTTCCGCTCCATTTTGGCCATTGATTTTTACAGACGAGGGTTTGCCCCCCCATATTATCTGATTTTTTCGAGATCCCCATGGGTAATGATGTTTTTGTTTTGGGTAATTATAAAAATGCCCTTTTTTGATCACATAATTTCCGTTCAGGGGTTCTGTTCTTGAGGTTTTTCTAAAGAGGCCTTACGTTTACCCCCTTTCACATTTGTAGGGGGTTTCTCTGCTGTTTGTAGAGTTGTTTACGCTCATACCACGTGGTATCCGAGTATCGTGGGATGCACTTGGATCCCCCTTTTTTGTGGACCACTTGGTCTTTTTCATTATGCAGGGACCACTTGGGCCCTTAGCGGCAATGTGTTTTGCTGTGTTTTTGGGTCCACTTGGACCCATCCTTACTTTTGTTTCACTACATGTTTTAATTTTTTCAGTTATATTTTTGGTTTGGTCAGTTTTGTCATTTTATTTTCTCTAGTTTTTGCTTCAGATGTTAGAGCAGCTGCCAGTCGGACGTTTGGCGTTCTACTTTGTGAGAAGCTTTGGCTCTCTGCCTTTAACTCTCGAGCTGATAACAGAGTTATTAATTATTGTAGATCGTTTTGTAAGTTTAAGGCGTGGTGCTTGCATAGCACTGGGGAGGTTTCTTTTCTCCCAGCTACTTCAATCACAGTT